>CM040123.1:271315434-271760224 GCA_022559845.1 Amorphophallus konjac | reverse complement strand
TGCAAAATTTGACACAACATCCGGGAAAAGGGACTAGGCCGTCATTATTGACTTCGATGGCAGATTCCCGTGGAAAATGGTCACAACAAGACGCGATCTCCGCTCGGGGTGGAGTCTCGACAGACTCATCACATGGAACAGTGCAAAGGAGAAGAAGTGTAGGGAAGAAGGAATGCACAAGAGAACAAACAAGCAGCAGAAAATCAAATCACTCCATTCATAATTCTACATAAGCTGTCATAAACACTACAATCATAGAGATGAGGCGGGTCCACTGGCTCGCCAACTCGTGCCATTATCTTCATGCTCGTCCCTCTAGGCGTCCCTCTCCTCTCCCCTGAGGTGAGGGTCCCTCAGAAGCCTCCGGATCCCCGTGCAGTAGCACCCGCCTCGCCTCGTGACGCCGGCTCCACAGCAATGACTCGCTGCTCCTCCCCTGGCGTGGCAAAGAAGCCACTAGCGGCAAAGCGACCAGACTGGCGCAGTCGCTCCCCGAACTCTCGCCCTCTCTCGTAGCGCGTCTCCATCCCTCCTAGCCTCT
This sequence comes from Amorphophallus konjac, assembly GCA_022559845.1. Classification (NCBI taxonomy): domain Eukaryota; kingdom Viridiplantae; phylum Streptophyta; class Magnoliopsida; order Alismatales; family Araceae; genus Amorphophallus; species Amorphophallus konjac. The sequence goes on along the minus strand of CM040123.1, from coordinate 271,759,683 downwards.
GCACGATGGCCTGAAGGCCCAACTGGAGCTCCCTCACTTGGGCCTCCAAGGCCCTCCTCTCGTCTGATCCCGCTGTCGCTCGGCCCTTCTCTCGACTCTCTCTCTCTCTCTGCCTCTCTCCTCATCATCTGCAGAAGAACCCTTAACTCCAGGATGTCTGGAGAAGGTCTCTCCTCACCGCGATGTCGCAGCTCTGCTACAGTCGCCACCCAGGCATCACGTTCCTCTTCCGCCCGGGCAGCCCGAGCCACCGCACCGGCAAGTTGCTCCCGGAGGGAGGCAATCTCAAGAAAAGGGGCCGAGGAACTGGAAGATGCGCCGCCAGCCACTCCCACCATCGCTGTCTGCTGGGCACGCTGGAACGAACAAACAACAGCCGTCAGCTAAGCTCCACATTTAAAAATAGAAAATCCAGCACTTAGCTTACCAGGAGCGACAGTTCCTGTTGAGTGGCGGCCAGCTGCCGCCTGACCTCGGCTAATTGGGCACGCGACCCGTCGACATCGCGCGTATCCCCGGCTTGGGGAAGCCCCGCATAACTCTCTCTCTGCCGCCGCAGGAAGTCGACACTATCCTGCACCAGTACGCTCCCTTGCTGCCAGGGAGACGTATGCGCCAATCTTCAAGCTTCGCCTTGCCGCGACTCTCCTTCCTGACGCGGCTCGGCTCGTCTGCACTCGCCCACTCATCGGCCAGGCCCAGGATCCTCGCCATGTCCTGCACCAAGAAAGAAGGGCCTCGCATCATAACAAAGAACGCGTCCCCTGTCTAGGACGCGTCCATCATTTGAGTGCAACACTCGCCGAACCCTTTCCCCCTCGCGCGGCCCGCTTCAAAACTCAAAATAGATCAAAGAAGGGGAAACCGAAGCACTCACCAAGCCGTGTTCACTTCCTTCCGCGCCATTGGGCCCCTCGGGTCCCTCGGGGGCCCGAAGCGGCCCTTCCTCCTCCATGGACGCCGTTCCGTGCTCTGGCGCGTCCCTCCTCAGCGAGGGGTCCCGCGTCCCTCTCCACCTTCGCCGTGGTCCAGACCGCCGAACTCCATCGATCGAGGGGAAGAAGACAAAGACGGGCAAGCGAGTTTCGGCGGAAGGTGGGCTCGTTTGCGGGTAAGGCACGGGAGAAGAAAGGCCACCCGTCGCTTTAAATTTGAATTCGAGGATTAAGACGCGTCCTCGCGCCTGGACGCCCCCAAAAAAGGGAGAAAGGAAATAGAATCCCCCCGTGCAAAGCGTAGTTCCCCGCTGTTCAGGGTAAGGTCTCGTGGAGCATGCTTCGAAGGACAAGTGCAAAGAAAGAAAAGTGAGAGAGGAAAGGTACACACAACACAAGAAAGCCATTTTCATTTCATATAATAGTCGAAAGTACATCATGCAGTAAGGAGGGTGGAGTGTACAAGCAACTCTCTAACTCTCGCCATCACCCTCCTGGTCATCTCTCTCCTCCCCCTCTGACGGGGATCCCTAGGGGGCCTCTGCGACCTCTGCGAACCCTGAGAAGCCGTGCTCGCCTCGCCCTGCGGTGGCACCCCAGCCTCGAAGGCACGACGACGCTCCTCGGCCGAAGAAACCAGATAGCTGCCCATGGAAAAAGAACCAGACTGACGAAGTCGCGTCCCGCGTTCCTTCGCCCTCTGGTACCGCTCCTCGCTCTCTCGAAGCCTCCCCTCCGCCGTGCCGAGACTCAATCGGAGCTCCATCAGCTGGGCCTCCAGAGCCCTCCTCTCGTCCCAGTCTCGCAGTCGCTCCGCCCTCCTGTCCTCTCTCTCTCTCTCTCTGTCCTCTCTCTCTCTCTCTGCCCTCTCTCTCCCTCTCCTCTCTCTCTCTCTCGCGTCGCCTCCCTCCTCGACAGTTCGAGGGTGATCCGTAAATCCAGCACGTCACGAGGGAGCTCCTCAGCCTCCCATCGACGCTCCTCCTCCAGCTCCACAATCCGGGTGTCACGCTCCGCCACCCGAGCGTCACACTCCTGCTCGGCACGAACAGCACGCGCCAGGGCCTCTCGGATCTCGGCCACCTGTTAAAGTACGCGTGCATCGTAAGAGAGAGGTGAAGGATGAAAGAGTAACTAGAGGAGGGTCAGGGCCAAGTAGGCACTCACTCGAGCCTCGCGATCGCGCTCGGCCTCCTCAGCCCGGGCCACCGCGTAGGCCAGCTGCTCCTGAAGCGCAGAAATCTCCGGAGGAGGGCCCCACGAACTGGAACCCGCTCCACCAGCCGTCCCGGCTGCCACTGTCTGGTGGGCCCGCTGAAACACAGAGCAAACGACAGTCAGAGGCCAAGTATCAAAAATCCAGGTCACAAAAATGCATTGCATAGACTCACCAGGATCTCCAACTCCTGTCGGATGGCCACCAACTGCCGCCTGGCGTCTGCCAGCTGGGCCCTCAGCTCGGCGATCATGTTGTCACGAGCATCCTGCATTGCACATAAGTTAGTGCCACAAGCATATACATATAGAAGGGTGAAGCATTTTCATTTCACTTACCCCTGCCATACCACCAAGGAAGAGGCGGTCCCCGTACGTAGCCCGGTACCGTCTCAGGTAATCAGTACTGTCCTGTACATGGGACACCACTGGGACCCCGCCCTGCTGCCAGTCCTGGTACTGTGCCAGGAAGCGCGTACGCCAGTCCACGATCTTCGCCTTCCCCTTGGTCTTCCGCCCGATGCGGACCGGCTCATCTACATCAACCCACTCCTGGGCTAGCCCCAACGTCCTCATAACCAGCCTCAGCCGAAGCGGCTCGATCTCGTTCAGGCAATGGACCCACACGTCCCGCCCGAAACGAGGAAGACCCGCTACAACCCAAGGCTGGCCAGCGTCGCCCATGCCCAGGTAGGGTCTCCACACCACCTGCATCACCATACATACATCATGTTAGTTACCATTCAGTCACATGCATAAAAACACAAAAAATCATACGCATCATACCATGGCCTCGGGATACTCGCTCAGCTCCCGACGAAGTGACGCCAGCTGGTAGCTGTGTGGTGCCGCTACCACGACCGGCCTCCACTGTCGCGCTAGAGGAACGGCTCTCCTGTTCCCCTGCCTGGCCCTCCCCATCGGGAAAGTAGTAATAACTCCACACCTGCATCCATCATACATCATTAGCACGAGTAATTGCATATTTAACTACGGTAAAATGCATAAATAAATTGTGTACCTGGAGAAAAGGTGCGAAGCCGCTGACTGTCGTCTCCCTCTCTGAAGTCTGGGAGAGATCAGCAATCAAATGGGCAAGCAGAGCCGCTCCCCACGCGTAGTGCCCCACTCTGTCAAGGTCCGCCAGGATCCCGAGGAAGCGGCAGTGGATGCCATCCCCCTTCGTCCCCAGCAGAAGGCGGCCCAGGAAGAAGAAAAGAAACCTCCGGAGGTCTAGATCCACCAGCTCCCGCTCGCTCGGGTCCTGGGTGAAAGCTGCACGGGCATCTCCCTCCAGTCGTGCCAGAAACTCCGCTCCAGTCTCGCTAACCCGCTGGCGCGGGTCGACGAATCCGAGCGCCTCCATAATCTCCACTCGGCCGACTACCCTGCTGTCTCTATCGGTCACGCTCGTCTCTAACCACAGCAGGTCCAGGGCACTCTCTCGGTAGTCGGGGTAGGTGACCCCGCTGACCGCCTCTCCGTCAACTCGTAGCCCGGTGATCCGAGCTACGTCTCAAGCGTCGGCACCATGTGCCCCCAGGGCATCAGAAACGCCCGACTCGGCGCATGCCACCGCTCCCTCAATGCCTGGATAAGAGGAAGGTCGAGCCGGAAGGGCTCGATCCTGAGGAAGGCTCCAAAGCCCATGGCGTCCACACGCGCCCTCTGGAAGTCTGGCAGCCCACGGTACGCTGCCACCACTAGAGACCAGCTGATCCGGCCCTTCATCACGCCCTGCACACCACAAAACCAACAGGGCAACACATCAGCAGCATGGATAGTAATAAACAATAACACTGTATATGCTACTTATTTATTTTATTTTTATTTTATTTTTAAAAATATTTATGTTTTCTTAGAGGCGTCCAACCCCTTGGACGCCTCCTCTTTATTTTCTTTATTTTACTTTTAGAAAAACCCAAAAAAACAAAAACAAAAATAAATAAAATAATATATATTATCATGGAGGCGTCCCAAGCCTTGGACGCCTCCTTATTTTTAATCTTATTTTATAAATAAATAGATAAAAAGAAAAAAAAGAAAATGTGGAGGCGTCCAGGCCCCTGGACGCCTCCTTCCCTCACTCCCCGGCGTTCTCCACACAGCCTCTCGTCCGCCCGTTTAGCCCAGTGAACCAATAGAATGGAAGTCTAAGGGGCTTACCGGATCGTGCTCGTCCTCTCCCGCGTCACCAGCGCCCGCAGGGTCCTCCACAGCCAAAAGAGGAGCCTCCTCCTCCACGGCAATCTCTTCCGCCACGGCAGCCTCCTCGGCGTCATCTCTCAGCCTCCTCGGACGACGAGCCCGTCGTTTCCGCTTCTCCCCACCCTGGCTCGGGCCTCCTTGCTCCATTGGAATTGGGAATGGGTCGTTTTAGAGTGAACGAATCTTCAGAATGAACAGTAGAAGTGAAAGGGGGGTGAGGCCCCCCTTATAAAAGAAAATTCCTTTTGTTGGGGCATCCAGGCGCCTGGATGCCCCCACGTTTTTCTTTTATTTTCAAAAATTCAAAAATTTAGGGACGTTCAGACCCCTGGACGCCCTAAACAAAAAAATCAAAAAAAAATAATAAAAAAGAAATTAGGGGCGTCCAGACCTCTGGACGCCTCAAAACAAAAAAAATCCAAAAAAATAATAAAAAGAAATTAGGGCTCCGACCTTAAATTGGAGGCATCTAGGCCCCTGGACGCCCCCATTAAAAATATTTTTTTAATATATATATTTACATATGATCATATTGTGAATAAATAGGTACATAAAAAGAAAGAAAACATAAAAATAGAAAAACGAAAAATAAAAATCATAACAAAGGGAACTGGTCCAAAACATCAAAATGCCAGATTTTATTCCATCAGAAAGCAGAACGAGCTACATCAGGGGTTTAGGCTTCTTAGGCCTTAACTTCCCCAGTTCGGTTACATAAGCCCTCCACAGCTCGCACTCTTCCCCCACGTGCGCTAAGGCCTTTCCCGCAACACTTGTCTTCCAGGGTGCTTTGACGACCTACGCTTCCTTCGCATCCGCTTCAGTGCCCAACTCCCTCTTCTTCAAAGGAACGATGCCAGTCAATACTGGGAATGAATGGCGTGGAATGCCGACCTGGAGGCAGCATCGATGCGCGTTATAAAGGACGAACTCGGTTGCGCCGATCAGTTGGAGATCAACTTCAGAGGAAGGCCTCATGAGGAGCTCGAGCGAAAGTAGACATGCCGGTGCGCAAGTAAAGAAGCTTTGTGTCATGGTTCGAAAGTGGGACCGCCAGTCTTCACGTCTCTTCAGCCACGGAACACGGTTCGCCACGGTGCCACCGAAGCCTAACACGTCGGCTATGTGATGAAGCGGGCTTTGTTGGAAGAGCTTCGAAGCGGTTGGCATTCCCTCACGGTGATCAAACTTGAAATGCAAATCCAGCCAGCAATTCAGGACAAGTGCGCAACCAAAAGGAGGCTTACCCATGCTTGAGGCAGTAAGGCCACTATACAGGTAGGCAAGGACAGCGGGTCCCACCCTCTTTCCACGCCAGATCCTGCAGATAGCATTCAGTTGGTCTTCCTCCACCATGTTGTCGGTATAAGGAAACAAGAGAGCACCCGCCAGACAAATGGTGAACCCTTTCATGATTCCCTCCAAATAGTCATCGTCTGGTGACCCTCTCAGGGCCTCCATGACCCATTCCGCGAGCTTTTACAAATCAATTCCCTTTTGAGTACGAACCTTTCGGGCTGCGTCGGGCGGCATGAAGCTTCCAAGGACGCTTTTGGAAGTCCCCCGTGTCAGCATCCGCATAGCCTTCACCTTCCCATCACTCTTGAATTTCTTCAATCCGAGCAGAAGTTCCACCTCCTCGAGGAGGATGGTCGCCTCGAAGGTCGGGAAGATAAAAGTGTGGGTCTGGGGATGCCAGATCTCCACTAGTGCGCCCATAGCCGCCCAGTCCATACGAATCTTCTCGTAGTGTTTGGCGTGAATAAGAGCCCCTACAGATGCCACTTCGAGAGTATGGCCCTCATGCCGATGGAGATGTTGGAAGTTAGCTTTGAAAGCCATGGCAGTTTGGAAAACTTCCTCGGGCCTGGGAAGAGTGGATATGGCTGGAAGAGAAAAGAAAAGAAAGGAAGGAAGTAAGAAGAAGGTTCACGTGGAGAAATTTGAAATGAATCAGCTTACCATATGCGACATGATCGTCCCACTCAGATGACCCTCGAGGTCGGAGAGTCGCCTGATCTCGCTGCTAGGCCTGCTCCTCTTCATAACGCGGGAAGACTCTCCTTCCATCCTGAAATCTCTAGATTCTCCTCTCCTTCCTCTCCTGAGCTTCCAAAACCCACCTTGATGCTTTTGAATGAACTAGCCTAAGGGGAGTTCTTATAGGAAGGGTAGGGCGCTACAGGATGGAACATGTCACATCAGTGGTCAATGTCAGGATTTTGGCTAGATCTCCTTTCCATTGTGGTGCGATTCTGTTACGATTCTGTTACTTTCTGATGTTATTAATCCATGCTGGCCTGTGCAGGTTTTACTAACGGACGTCTTTTGTCCTATCTCATCTCCCACCTTTCATTGGTTGGTCCCACCATGTCATGCATCATAATATATGATACCTACGTTACTAGAATATGTCAAGGACCTTGCGGCCCGAACGAATCTGGGATCTGAGTTCCCCTTCAACAAAAACGGTGATGATCCCAGAAGAATTTGGGTTGTACGGATAGGCCGTTAACTTGTGGTAGCATAGGGACGACGGTTCCATTCAGTGAGTTGGTGCGCGGATAAACGGGCCCCAGCCCAGTGTCGGCTCACCGGATCGGTATCCTGACCCGTTCTTAACAAGTTGACAATATTATCCTTGGCTATTTTCTATTTTAGTTTGTTTTAAATTTTTCTTTAAGCCCAGCATGCATTCATATAGGACTTTGATTTATTGCGGAAGATCATTCAAGTGATTCGATTGCGAAAGCCGCTGTGCTTCAATTCTTATATGAGATATTCCACTCCGAATGAAATACTGAGTTTCCTTGAAACGGCCCTACACTGCTCTTCCAAAGGAGACCCTTGTTTGGACAGATCCTCAGATATTCCTTTGCTTTTTACCTTGCTTGACCCACCTTGGCCGCAGCACTTCCACGTTGGCTGGTAACCGCTCCCCAAAGGTGAAACCTGCAGGTTTATGACCCAGGTACTTCCACACCAAGAAGTTGGTCTCTTTTTGTTTCGTGCCTGAGCGCACATCTCACCCTCCCTTATTTGATCTCCGTCCAAGCTAATCGTCAATATTTGAAAGACCTTCTTCAAGGTCGCCTCATTGAAACTTCAGGAAAGATTCCAAACAGTAACGTCAAAAGCGTGTCTCATCACACCTTGGCATCAACTTTTCAGTCCGCTCCCACTTCATTTCACTCCACTTCGATACCATTCCACTACGTGTCGCTCCCTTGCAAAGCAGACGCCAAGGCGGGGCAGCTGTAGACACGCCATTCCTGACGTCTCCTGAGAAAGTCTCATATTACTATACGACGCCCCGCGACGGCTTACGCATTTTGAATCGCTCGAGTGCTTCCTTTTCTTGAGTCTCTTCCGCCTTTTCGGCATCCGGAATCATCTCGTTGCAGCATTCAGACAGCATCAACACCAATCGGACGCACCGGAAGGTTCGAAACCAGGAAGGGTGCCTGTCGGGGAGTTGCCGACGAATTTTCAGCGGACCCGGGGGGTCTTAATGGAGGCGTCCAGGCCCCTGGACGCCTCCATTACTTTAATTTATTTTTTAAAGACCAAAATACATAAAAAATGATATATTAATGGAGGCGTCCAGGCCCCTGGACGCCTCCATGAAAATAAAAATAAAAAATATGAAATGCCAGTTGGCATAAAAAACAAATCAAAAATAATAAAAAATATATTTTCTTAGAGGCGTCCAGGCCCCTTGACGCCTCCATCAACTCACTCACGGGACACCGCCCACCGAACGACGGTTTGTCGTGTGTGAAAGAATCCAAATTGTGGAGACGTCCAGCCGTCTGGATGCGCCCATTTCCAAATCACGGGTCGCCGCTCCAAAACCACGCGTTGTGTTAAACCGCGTGCGACTTTCGGTGGAGTTCGGTGGGACTTATGGAGGCGTCCGGGACCCTGGACGCCTCCATGAAAATATTCAAAAAAAAATGAATAAAAATAGAATAAAATATCTTTTTTGCCCTGATGGAGGTGTCCAGGGTCCTGGACGCCTCCACCCTCCGGAGCCCTATAAATAGAGGCCCACCCCCTCAGTTCTGGAGGAGCTTCTAAGAGATCCGATAGGCTGCCGGAGCCCAGAGGCTATCGGAGTCATTTCTAACCCGTGGGGTCTTTTGTAGGTGGAGGTTCTGCCGGCTTCTCGGGTGCCCACGCTCGCGAGAGGAAGGTCGTCTTCATCCACCGCGCTTCCACGTCGTCCCTACGCTGCCGGAGCTCCGCCGGATTTCACCATCGGCACATCCAATAAGCCAATCCTTTCCTTTTCTTCGTAGTTCTTTTGCATTCATCATCTCGCATCCTCTATCCCCCTTCATAAGGGCGCCTCTTCTTATATACTTCTTGCATCCATCATCTCATTTTCCTCCTACTCGAGTCCGAGAGGGGTTTAAAAGATAACACCAACCAGGTGTGTGTCTTGCCATCATTTCGTTATTTTTATCACAAGGATTTGAATACTACACCTTCATCTTTCTAATCCACTCGTTACTTGTTTGTCGTTGTTTTGCAAGGGTACCCAAGGAAAGCCCTCTCCATCGGCCGGCCGAAGGGGGAGGAAGAAGCAACCCGCCATCTCCCGCTCTTGAGGTAGGAGCGATCACTTTCTTTATTTTGGGATCTTTTGGCCCATGGCGATCACATCTTGTTCTCGAGGCCGCGGTGAGTCACTTCCCCAATGACTGTTTAAATTCCCGTTCTTATATTCTCTTTATATTCTGTTATATTCTGCTCATATTCTCGAGGCCGTGGCGAGTTACTTCCCCAATGGCCGTTTAAATTTCCATTCTTATATGTTATATTCTTATCTATTCATATTCTCGAGGCCGCGGCAAGTCACTTCCCCAATGGCCGTTTAAATTCCCGCTCTTATATTCTCTTTATATTTTGTTATATTCTTATTTATTCATATTCTCGAGGCCGCGGCAAGTCACTTCCCCAATGGCCGTTTAAATTTCCGCTCTTTATATTCTCCTTATATTCTGTTATATTCTTATCTGCTCATATTCTCGAGGCCGCGGCGAGTCACTTCCCCAATGGCCGTTTCAATTCTTGCTATTTAATTTCTGCACCATTCCCGTCCCCCCGAGGCCGCGGCGAGTCACTTCCCGCTATGGCCGTTTAACCCTCATATCTTGCTATATTACATTTGTCCCGCTCGCCCCGTCGGAGCAATCTCCCGTGGTGGCCCCTTCTCTTTTCTTTTATTTCTGTGTTGCAGCAAACAAAGAGGAGCCCGCGCGCTCCGCCTCTTCTTCGCTCCCCGAACCGCGTGACGTCGCTCACACCGATCTATTCCATGTCTAACTTATGACAACCTGGAGATTAAAAGGGATTTGACGTATGAGCAAAAGTCAATCAAAATAATTGAACGGGAAGTACGTCAACTTCGGAATAAAACTATTCCCATGGTCAAACTCTAATGGAGCAAATCTTGGCCACCTGAAGCGACATGGGAAATCGAAGAGACCATGCATAAAAGATTTCCAGAGATATTTGAATGTAAGTACACTCTCCTTAGCAAATCTTGTTACGATGACTTTGGGGATCAAATTCTTTTTAAGTGGGGGAGGGTGTAACACCCGAGAATTTTCTAAGAATTTTCTGAGATTAAAATATAAATATTATGTATTTTTAAAAGTTTAATGGATAATTAAGAAGAATTAAGGATTTATTAAATCCATTTAAGTGCCCTATATTTACCAAAGGGCTAAGCCCAACTCAAATAGGCCCAAAGACCCAATTCTAAGGCTTTTAGACCCAAACCCATTAATAGAAACGTAAATTAGGTAATTTTACGGATTTAAAATAGGATATATACATCAATTAGGGGATAAATGGGGGATAATATGAAAATCTGATAATTTCAGATTTAATGAAGCCTGGCGGTCTATCGTGCGACCGCCAGACCCACCCTAGCGGTCCTCCCATGACCGCTAAGCCTCCGGATTCCGTGAATGGGAGAAAACGTGAAAAGCTTGGATCTTTGACGATCAAATCACCTTAGATCGAAGCTATCTAGCATGGAAGACTCTCTAGAACTCTCTAGGGATTAACTCTACTCCAATTTGGGACTCTAAGTTCGATATAATCCCTTAAACCCTAAGTGAACCCTATAAATAGACCCTAACTTCGACTCATGCGAACCTTAATGTTGGCTCACATTTTTCGAAGGTAAGGAGACATCTTCTCAGGTTAGTTCTTTAGAACTTTATGATCATCTTAGTTTTTTCTAACTTCCCTCAAATTTTTGTGCTAGAAGACCCAGCCGTTGGAGAGTTAGAGCCTCTGCAAGTTGCTGGTTTGTAACAGATTGCACAAGAACTACTGCGACGGTCCAGTGAAGATTAGGAAAGTAGAAGCCCAAATAGAGGTATTTGAAAATTGGTCCTTTAGAACTTTCTGTTCTTCTTCCTATCTTCTACCTATCCTCTAATTTTCATGGATTTAGGTCAAGAGGATCGGGAGATAGAGGGACGGGAAGTTGCTGGTTTGGCATAGGACGTGCAGGACCTAAGGTCTACTTCCAGTCAAAAATCTAAAGTCTAGGGAATGAATCAAAGGTAGGTTATCTCATGAAAAGGTTAGAATAACCTGTCAGGAGTAAAAGCCCTTTGATTTCATGAAATTTTATCTTTCCACGCGGAGTATTTAATGTTTTACTATCACTGCACGTCTAGGCTATTTCTGCATGCATAGTACCTACCCTTAATAACGAAAATGATAATTCTAATTTAATTCATGACTACCCATGCATCCCCATGAGTTGTCTTTATTGTAGGAATGTTTTCTCTCGGTGTCTAGCATGTATTTTATGTTTTACTGTCGTACATTAGCATGTATTTCGGTTTTATTGCTGTTTACAGTAGACAGAAAGAAACGGTCTTCCTGAGACCGCCTGAGTCCTTTAGTGGCCCTACGATAGACCGCTAAAGCCCATAAAATGGTCCTCCCAAGACCGTTTAGTTTTTTGAGTTCTGTATTATTTGTTAACCTGAAACTTAATGCAGAACAGTCCTATTTATCATATGATAAGCCTAGCTAATTATGTCTTACTTCTGTTTTAAGTACTGTATTCATACACTTGGTTATGTAAGTGTTCATCCTAGTAGATTTCATGTTCTTTATGCACTTTGGACTTATTTTAATTTTATGTTAATTTCATGCTAAAATCATATACTCTTGTATTTATCTTAAATTTCATGTGACTCATGGACTTGTCTAGTTTTGATTTGATCGTTGTTTTATCACGATCCTTTCTTATCTAGAGTCTTTTCTTAAGTACATGGCACGTATTTCGATACGTTGTCATTGGATACAGTATGCACATTAAGCACATAATCTAGGACTTGTGATCCTCTCCGTTGGATATTCCTTCCACCGGATTAGGTGATCTTGTTTCAAGGCCTCCATAAGACTCCGCGAGCCTGGGATTCTCACTAGGACGCCGAGCTAGTTGTACCCTCAAAATCCAATTGTCTAGAAAGCACTTTACCGTTGCTTTGTGTGTTATGGATCTTAGCGGCCATTTACCTGACCGCCAAAGAAGCCTAGCGGCCCTGCCGTGGCAGCATGGTTCCAGTTCATTCGTTTCATCAACTCTGATGCTAAACGGTCCAGTCATGACCGCATAGATCCATATACGGTCCAGTAAACGATAACTATTTCCAGAAAATGGCCCTGATATGACCGTTTGATGTCTAAGTATTGATTATGTAATGCCCCGGGTTTTTCAGATATTTTTCGAATCAGGATCCATGGGTTTTGGATCGTCTTTTCACGGGATGCGGATCGTGTCCGAGTGAGTTTCGAACTTTTCATACCGGATTGTCAGACCCATTGGTGGTGTGCCCGTGAATTTCCTTGGGTCCGTGGCGTTGTGAGGAGCATGCCGGTAATTCTTTGGAATTTTCGGAGCGCCTTTGTGGGTCTCGGGTTACGTTTTGGGATTTTGCGTGTGTTTTCTATCTGTCGGACCTTCGGAACCCCGTAAGGGTGAACCGTTGCGTTCTCCGACGTCGGGACGTTACCACGGCGATCAGCGTGTTCCGAGGATCGCGGGGGTATATTTTTCTATTTTTTGATATTTTTTGGAATTTTTGGATTTTCTATATATTAACCTCCTTTTTCTCTCTCTCTCCCAATCTCTCATTTCTCTCTTCCCTCCCTCTCTCTTCTCTCACGTTCTCTCCTCTCCCCCTCTCACTCCAGGCGGCTGACGGAGGCGGCGAGGCGGGCGGGGCGGCGTGGCTCGTGGGACGTGGAGCGACGGGCGCGGGACGAGGATCTCGATGGTGGATGCGGTTCGTGGGATCGTGAATCGGCGAGGGTTTAAACGGCGTTTCTTCTTGGATCGGCGTCCATGGCGCGTCGAATCTTCGGTGGAGGTAGGGAGATGGACCCCCAGCTCGTGTACTTCATTTCCCGTGAGTTTTGTAGGTCATGGTGAGCCGAGCGGGCTCGTTTGGGCGTTTTGTGGAAAGCTCGTGTTTTTGGGGTGTGAGCCGGATCTCTCGTTTTGCGGCATTTTTGGCTGACCCAAGGGTTTAGATGCATGCCTAGGGGCTTGGGGAAGGTTTCCCGTTTTGTTTTCTCTTCACCTGGGGGTGAACGGGGCGTGGAATGGGTTTTTCTACAGTTTTTGCCATTTTTGGGCACGGACTGAAAACGCGCTAGCCCAGGTGGGCACGTTCTTGGAGGTCGCGCCGCCCCTATTGAGCGCGTTCATCGAAGAAGGTGAACAGTAAGGCAGTTCTTGTCGCGCTATAGGGTCATAGCGCGATCTGGCTTGGTCGCGCTATAGATCTATGGCGCGTTCAGTCTTGTCGCGCTATAGGGTCCTAGCGCGTTCTATTTGAATGCGCTATGGACCTATAGCGCGTTCTGTTTGAACGCGCTATGGACCTATAGCGCGTTATGTTTGAACGCGCTATACAAAGATAGCGCGTTCTTGGAGGTAACCAGCCGGGCAGCCCAGGGGCAGTCTACGGTTGATCGTGCTGCCCTTGGGCCGTGTGTGTCCCGGACACCCCGTGGAGTTCCGTGACCGTATCTTTGGGTGTCCGGAGGTCCCGTTTACCTCAATTAGCATGCCCGTGGGTTTAAGGGTCTAAGTGACCCTCTAGCGTTCCGATTGTGTTGCATTGGTCTCCGGTTGACCCGGTTGTGACCCAGTGGTTGACCTTCGGCCTCGTGAGTGTCCTGGACACCCCGTGGGTCTTGTGACCATGTTTTTTGGGGTGTTTGGAGGTACCGTGTTATATCGATAAGCGTGCCCATGGGCTTGGTGGGTCCGGGTGACCCCAGGTATTTCGGGCTTTCGTGTTCTTACTAGATCGAGTCACCGTGTATCGGTGTGAGTGCGGTGAGGTTTCCCCGCACATTGTGGTTTCTCCGGAAGGTGGTTTTCGAGTGGGCCATGTGTGTGGCCTTGGACTGTGAGTCCAATCTCCCAGCCGGAGGCTGGAGGTCGCTTAAGTTTTCCTCCTCGAGGGATGGGTCTCGGCAGTTGTGAACTGCCTCGTGAGTCATTGCATCGTGGTTTTGGACCTAGGGATTAGGCCAGATCGACGGCTCAGTGCTGTCGTGTGCAACGGTCTTGACCCCGAGTCTTGTGACTCAAAGGCCGTTGGGTTTAGTAGGTCTAGTGGGCTGTCCAGAGTCTGGTGACTTTGAGCCACCTGTTACTTCGCGTTACTCACGATGGGTGCGTGCGTGGTTTTCTGTGTCCACGTTCTGTGAGCCCCCACTAGTCGTAGCCTTCTTACGGCATGCGTGTGCTGACCCACCCGGGAGTGGTGGAGCGGCTGACCCGAGAGAGACGGTGAGTAGGCTGGTTACTGTAAGGCCCCCACGTACAGCCGAGTCCGGGCTTAGGGGGAATTACCAGCTAGAGACATGCCTAGGGCGTATGGTCTGAGTGTGCACACGAGGTTGGGGGCGTCGGACGGCGCCGGTAGGCGCGACCCCAACTAGTCCTTGTTCTGTGGTACTTGTTACTGTGTGTGTCTGAGTCTCCTCCTGGGGCGTAGTAGCTAGACACTTGTGAGGCTGTGTAAGACGTCAGGGGACACATCCGGTCGTTCTTCTGGGGGGTGATTTTCCCGTCACGTGACGTGAGTTTCCTCGTGAGTCGAGTTCCGCTTCACGTCTGCGAGACGTGGTTTTACGTGCAGTTCTCGGGTGTTTTCCCGATGCCGAGGTCTAGGGGTTCCGGTGAGCAGTCACCGAGGGCTTTCCCTAGACAGCGTCGAGTTCCCGACGAGTGGTCGTTTTCCTAGTAGCGTGACTAGGGTGGTTCGTTGTTTGGTCGTCCCCGACTGTGGGATCGGGGTGTTGGTTTTCATGTACAGTAGGAGTAGCTGTAGCGCCGAGTTTTTACCGGCCACTGGTTTGCTGTTCCTGCTATTACTGTTGTTACTTTTCGCTTCCATCGTTGTCTCTCAGTTGGGGTTCCGCGGGATCCCTACTGGGCCAGTGACAGGAGGCTCACCCCTGCTTTCAGGTGCGGAGGTTCTTCCTCGAGGTTCGAGGAGGCTGTTCGGAGGTTCTTAGCTGCCAGCTCGCCGGACCGAGTGTTCACTTAGCATGTGGTACGTTTTACTACTTTAGAATGTACTTTCTGTTGGACTGGACTCTGTTGTAGTTATTTATTTATTCTGTTAATTGTTGAATTATCCTGCTTTATTTCCTATTTCTTTGTACCTCACACTCCTTTTTAGCCCTTCCGAGCCCCAGCTCGTGGGCGGCGGGCCAGGATTCGAATGGTATCGGGTTCCTTTCCGGTATCCGGATGTCGGGTCGCCACAGTTGGTATCAGAGCGTGGTTGTGGACGTACATGAGAATTCGAGATATTGCAGTGATCAGAGTCCGTAAGGTCCAGTACAGTCGGCAGCTGGCATAGGGTTTTGTGTTTGTTTTCCGTTTGGTTTCTCGTGTAAGAGCTTGAATGCGCGGCGTTGGCGCTGTGATTGTGGTTGCTGTTTCGTCGGAGTGCCGGCGTGGGGTCTGTGGATTGAGGTTGAGAGCTTTCTCCCTCATCGATGGTGGCCCCGGTCGTGCTGCGTTGGGCAGAGTTTTGTCGGCAGGCGTGTTGCGGTGGTGCTGCGTTCGAGGAAGTTGCAGCGAGGTCAGGTGGCTGGCGAGGACTGTTCGCCGTTAAGTGGCTGTGAGTGTGCTCTGAGGGAGCTGTTATTGAGTTTGGCCACTCCAGTCTGAGGATTGTCCAGCCCCTGATGCACTGAGGTTGTGGTTTGAGGTGGCAGAGCGGGTGCTCTGGTCGAGAATTGTGCTCGGGTGAGCGGAGGACTTCTGTTAGAGCTGATTTGTCGAGCCCGATGTTCTTGTCGTGCTCTATGGCGTCAGAATTGACGTGTCGGTCCTGATTATTTTTGCGAATTTCGAGGTAGGATTGGGCTGTGGTGTCCCAGTAAGTTCTCGCTCCTACGCTTCTGCGTGCGAATGGGTTGTGTTCGCCCAGGATTTGGCTCGAGATGTGAAGGTTCCGTTGCGAGTTCGGGACTCGATGATGAACGTTGACGGTTGCTGATTATGGCTCGTGTTGCGGCTCTTGGCGTGGCGTGTTGCAGTTCGGGGAATTGCAGCGGTGGTGCATCGAGAGATGTTGTGATTGTGGTCCGACGGGACACTTGGTAAGTGTTGTCGGAGGAGCTGACCTGACGGAAGTGATGGTTTTCTTGGTGCTGGAAGGTGCTGTTCCCAGCATGCGCGAGACTCGAGGTCAGGTCGAGTATGGAGTTTTCCTTCCATTGGTCGGAAGTGTATTGAGTTTTTCCCTTGGTTGGAGGAGATCGCGGTTGGTTAAGGTTCGTCGTCTTGCATTGTGCGTCCGGATTGGTTGGCCTTTGTGTGCCATGAAATCCGTGTGAGACGTGTTCCGTGTTTTTGGCAAGGTGGTTGCCTGTAAGAAGCGTTGCCCGTTCCCTGATGTGTAAGGGTGTTGGCGCTGTTCCGGAAGGACGAGTGCCGACTGGGAGATATTTTTGAGATTTGCGGTTGGTGTTGCGGTTCCCGATGTGCGGAGGATCGGAGTCTGCAGGGTTGTAGATGGTTGTCGGGATGGTGGATCTTGAGTTGTCGATGTGGTGGCTATGCGTGTGGATTAGAGTGCGCAGATCGTAGCCTTGGTTACTGCGGGTGGATTTCTGAGGAAGTGTAGAGCAGCGGAGGATTGGTTCATCGATGTGTGTTGTCTCCGGTGGCGTGAGACGTGTTGTTGCCGTGCCGTTGCTTGAGATATTGTGGTTCATCGCACTGGCATGTGGAGAGTTGGGGAAATATGCTGGCGAGGTTGCCGCATGAGTACCCTGTTCTTGCGTTGGATGTTGCGTTCGCGGATGAGATCGTGTTTTGGAGAAGTGATCTCTGAGAGATTATGGGTCCCGGAAGGTGGCCGTGAGTGGCTGGTCAGGTTGACTGAGTTGTCGGCCGTGGTAAGACGTGTATTGTCGGGGGACTCATGTGCATTGGTCGCTGCGTCATCGACCTGCTTGCTGTGGTGGCAGGTGGCACTTATCGGTTCTGGAGAAGTGTGTCATGGATTGTAAGAGGTTGTGTGTCCCATTGCTCTGTGATAAGAGCGGGAGTCAGGAATGGCAGGTGTCCTCTTGGATTAATTGAGATGGAGGTTTCGATGAGATAGGATTCGATGAGACAGGACGGTGGTCGATGTCTGTGTGTGGAGGTCTCTGATGAGACATTGGCGTTGGATATTGATCCTCAGTCTGCGGCCAGCAAGGGAGGATTACCCGTAAGTCTGAGTCGAGTCACGTGAGGATCGAGGGGAGATGGAGTCATCGGGTCCCGTCGTGCTCCCCTGAAGGGTAGAGTTGGCGCGGGGATCCATCTGGATGTGGTGTCGGTCTGTGTGTGAGTCAGCGGATGGCCTACCGTGAGTCAGATCGTGCCGGCTGGGCCGGTGGAGGTTTCCCGTTGACGAATGTCTGGTGACCAGTGGATGGTCTTTCACAGACAGAAGATGCTGGTTGCTGGGGCTCGACAATGGCGAGAGCCGTATGCCAGCGAGACCTTGGGTGGCTGATCATGAGGTGTGCTTTGTCCCGGTTTGGATCAGGGGGTTTGAGAGAAGCTTGTCTTCTGGCAGAGTTGGCCATATTGCTGAGGGTGTGCAGCTTGCCGGGTGCGAGCTGGTGGAGCTCGATGTTGGTTGTCTTTGGTGCAGGGCGTGAGATCGGTCAGCGGGTTGTGAAGCTGACGTTTGGTGGGTCCGCCGAGCATGGGCGTTGACCGGTGGTTGGTTTTCGTGTTGGCTGAGGTGACGCTAGACTTGTACTCTTTTGCATGCGCCTGCTCTGATGATCGATGTGTCGTGGGTTGTGAGCAAGGCGTTGTCCGTGATCATTGTCTGGCCGCGTCCCTCAGGATCGTGGTTTTTGTGAGTATCGAGGTTTTCTGTGCTGGGGCCCTGACAGCATTGTCAGTTGGTCGAGGCGTTCTTCCCTTGTGACTTGGTGCTAGTCCTGAATTTCGAGGAAGAAATTCTTATAAGGGGGGAGGGCTGTAATGCCCCGGGTTTTCAGATATTTTTCGAATCAGGATCCGTGGGTTTCGGATCGTCTTTTCGCGGGTTGCGGATCGTGTCCGAGTGAGTTTCTGACTTTTATATCAGATTGTCGGACCCATTGGTGGTGTGCCCGTGAATTTCCTTGGGTCGTGGCGTTGTGAGGAGCACGCCGGTAATTTTCTGGAATTTTCGGAGCGCCTTTGTGGGTCCCGGGTTGCGTTTTGGGTTTTACGCGTGTTTTCCATCTGTCAGACCTTCGGAACCCCGTACAGGGTGAACCGTTGCGTTCTCCGACGCCGGGACGTTACCACGGCGATCAGCGTGTTCCGAGGATCGCGGGGGTATATTTTTCTATTTTTCGATACTTTCAGGAATTTCTAGATTTTCTATATATTAACCTCCTTTTTCTCTCTCTCCCCATCTCTCATTTCTCTCTTCCCTCCCTCTCTCTTCTCTCACGTTCTCTCCTCTCCCCCTCTCACTCCAGGCGGCTGACGGAGGCGGCGAAGGCGGGGAGGCGTGGCTCGTGGGATGTGGAGCGACGGGCACGGGATGAGGATCTCGATGGGGGAGGCGGTTCGTGGGATCGTGAACAGGCAAGGGTTTAAACGGCGTTTCTTCGTGGATCGGCGTCCACGACGGGTAGAATCTTCGGTGGAGGTAGGGAGATGGACCCCCAGCTCGTGTACTTCATTTCCCGTGAGTTTTGTAGGCCGTGGTGAGCCGAGCGGGCTCGTTTGGGTGTTTTGGGGAAAACTCGTGTTTTTGGGGTGTGAGCCAGATCTCCCATTTTACGGTGTTTTTGGCCGACCCAGGGGTTTAGATGCATGCCTAGGGGCTTGGGGAAGGTTTCCCCTTTTATTTCCCCTTCACCTGGGGGTGAACGGGGCGTGGAATGGGATTTTCTGTGGTTTCTGCCGTTTTCGGGCGCGGACTGAGAACGAGCTAGCCCAGGTAGGCACATTCTTGGAGGTCGCGCCGCCCTGATAGAGCACGTTCATCGGAGAAGATGAACAGTAAGGTGGTTCTTTTCGCGCTATAGGGTCATAGCGCGATCTGGCCTGGTTGCGCTATAGGTCTATGGCGCGTTAAGTCTTGTCGCGCTATAGGGTCCTAGCGCGTTCTGTTTGAACGCGCTATAGACCTATAGCGCGTTATGTTTGAACGCGCTATGAAAAGATAGCGCATTCTTGGAGGTGACCAGTCGGGCAGCCCAGAACGGCAGTCTACGGCTGATCGTGCTCCCCTTGGGCCGTGTGTGTCTCGGACACCCCGTGGAGTTCTGTGACTGTGTCTTTGGGTGTCCGGAGGTCCCGTTACCTTGATTAGCATGCTCGTGGGTTTAAGGGTCCGAGTGACCTTCTAACGTTCCGATTGTGTTGCATTGGTCTCCAGTCGACCCGGTTGTGACCTAGTGGTTGACCTTCAGCCTCGTGAGTGTCCCGGACACCCCGTGGGTCTCGTGACCGTGTTTTTTGGGGTGTCTGGAGGTACCATATTACCTTGATAAGTGTGCCTATGGGCTTGGTGGGTCCGGGTGACCCCAGGTATTACGGGCTTTCGTGTTCTTACTAGATCGAGTCACCGTGTATCGGTGTGAGTGCGGTGAGGTTTCCCCGCACATCGTGGTTTCTCCGGAAGGTGGTTTCCGAGTGGGCCATGTGTGTGGCCTTGGACTGTGAGTCCAATCTCCCAGCCGAAGGCTGGAGGTCGCTTAAGTTTCCCTCCTTGAGGGATGGATCTCGGCACTTGTAAACTGCCTCATGAGTCATCGCATCGTGATTTTGGATCTAGGGATTATGCCAGATTGACAGCTCAGTGATGTCGTGTGCAGCGGCCTTGACCCCGAGTCTTGTGACTCAAAGGCCGTTGGGTTTAGTAGGTCTAGTGGGCTGTCCAGAGTCAGGTGGCTTTGAGCCACCTGTTACTTCGGGTTACTCGCGATGGGTGCGTGCGTGGTTTTCTCTGTCCACGTTCTGTGAGCCCCCACTAGTCGTAGCCTTCTTACGGCACGCGGTGCTGACCCACCCGGGAGTGGTGGAGCGGCTGACTCGAGAGAGACGGTGAGTAGGTTGGTTACCGTAGGGCCCCCATGTACAGCCGAGTCGGGCTTAGAGGGAATTACCAGCTAGAGACAGGCCTAGGGCGTATGGTCTGAGTGTGCACACGAGGTTGGGGGCGTCGGACGGCACCGGCAGGCGCGACCCCAACTAGTCCTTGTTCTGTGGTACTAGTTACTGTGTGTGTCTGAGTCTCTGCCTGGGGCGTAGTACCTAGACACTTGTGACGCGGTGTAAAATGTCAGGGGACGCATCTGGTTGTTCTTTTGGTGGGCGATACTCCCGTCACGTGACGTGAGTTTCCTCGTGAGTCGAGTTTCGCTTCACGTCTGCAAGACGTGGTTTTGCGTGCAGTTCTCGGGTGTTTTTCCAATGCCGAGGTCTAGGGGTTCCGGTGAGCGTCACCGAGGGCTTTCCCCTAGACAGCGTCGAGTTCCCAACGAGTGGTCGTTTTCCTAGTAGCGTGACTAGGGTGGTTCATTGTTCGGTCGTCCTCGACTGTGGGATCGGGGGTGGTGGTTTTCCTGTACAGTAAGAGTAGCTGTAGCGCCGAGTTTTTACCGGCCACCGATTTGCTGTTACTGCTGTTCTTGTTGTTGTTGCTTTCCGCTTCCGCCGTTGTTTCGGTTGGGGTTCCGCGGGACCCCTGCTGAGTCTCTGTTTGGAGACTCATCCCTACTTTTCAGGTGCGGCAGTTCTTCCTCGAGATTCGAGAGTGTTGTTCGGAGGTTCTTAACTGCCAGCTTCACCGGGCCGAGTGTTCACTTGACATGTGGTACGTTTTACTGCTTTAGACTGTACTTTCTGTTGGACTGGACTTATTGTAGTAGTTGTTTATTTATTCTGTTAATTGTTGAATTGTCCTACTTTATTTCCTATTTCTTTGTACCTCCACACTCCTTTTAGCCCTTCCGAGCCCCGGCTCGTGGGCGGCGGGCAAGGATTCGAATGGTATCGGGTTCCTTTCCCGGTATCCGGATCTTGGGTCGCCACAGATTAACCCAAGGTTTGACCCAAGGGTTGATTTTCCTATGATCCTAGATGGTCTATTGATTATCTAGAACCTCACACTTTGTTTCTAAAGCTACCTAACAAATTATGGAAATTAAAGAATGTGGCGTTATGCTACCGAATTTTTTTTTCATGGCATAACTTTGTTCTAAATCAATCTTTGAACTCGTATATTCTTAATTGAAGCATTATTACCTTGATATTTGTCATCATGGAACTGTAGTTTGAACTTGTTACATTATTGGCCATATTTATATTTCTCGTGGAAGTAGCTTGATTTATAACTTGAAGATGCAAGAGCGGGCACGGACAGTGTGCAAGGGATCCACTCTAGTCCCCTCTGCAGATAGCCAGAAACATACTATAAACCATGGGGTATGATGAACACTCGCGTCGCATTGCGCCGGGAGTACTTTTTTTATAAACGAGTGAAGATCCATGAGACAATCTTGTGAAATTACATGCTTGTTAGTACATTCTCGTTACATGACTTTCTAGTGCATAGCCTTTATGGTTATGAAAAAGTACATGCTTGTTCATGAAAGGCCAAATTACATTCTTGTTATATTCTTGCTTAATCATATTTCCAGTCTACATAAACTCTCATATCTCACATTGATCATATCTGGTCATTTGTGTTACTTTGATTTGTTCACGTGTTTCATCATATTTTCATAACTTATCTTATACTCTAGAGCTAAAATGTTAATCACTTAAACATTACTTTCATGTTGATACGAAGATACCTACTGGGCATGTGTGCTCATTCCCTACTTTTTCAATCTTTTTCAAAAAATTATAGCGGGTCGGATTCAGACTATTCAAGTGATAGATCCGAGAGTGATTAAAGAAGGAGCGAAGCCTTAGATTGTCATTAGTGATAGTCAAGAGTCACTATATAATTTTTTTCTATTTTTATTGAGTCTAGTTAGTCAAAGAGTCAAGAGTCAATCTTATGTACTTTTGATTATTGTTCCAATAAAGCAAAGATTTTATCCATATATTGTGCATTCATTTCTTATGTGTGAATGTGTTAGCGCTCTGATTACATTACTTGCTTGAGATGTACTAGCCGACTGTCCGCGTTCCCGAATATCTTCCGCTGACCATAAATCTCGGGGCGTGACACCATCACTCATGGGGGCCCAGCTTCATTCCTTTAATCAAGATCATATCCAATCTACTCAATTCTTTCATGGGCCCTATAATTCATTTCGCCCACAAGAACAAGCCCAAATTGCTCAAAGAGCCTCCACACCTTCTTATGATTCTTATTGGGGAGGACAACATAATAGTTCTTGGGATTCTTATCAAGGCCCGGCCCAAAATCTTCTGAATCAATTCTTGTAAAATTGGGCTCCATCCTCAAATAGCTTTCATGATTGAGTCCACTATGGAGGACAACTCACATCCTCTCCCCTACCTCACTATTCAACTTCTTATCCTTCGTACTCTGCTTCTCAGTCTACACATCTATCTCCTCCATACCCAACTCTCAATCAGGAGGAGAGATTTCATCAATGTCATCAATTCATCATGGCTCAAATTCAATCCAACCAAACCCAACTAGATCAACTTGCTGAAACCATCAAGGGCATGAAATTGGATCAATTGTCTAACTACTCTAATGACAATTCTGATTACCAACTTTCACAATTTGACAATACTAAAAGCTTTTATGAATAGCCCATGATTTCCCATGAACACAATACTCAAATCACTCTCGATTTAGATCATGTGGAAAATATGGAGGATTCTTATCAGGAAGTTTTAAAGGGAGATAGCTATAGTTATGATGATGACCAAAAGGGTGAGTTTGAGGAGCTTGAGTGTAGTTGCCCTTATGAGGAGAGTTTTAGAGAAGTTGATGATCTCAAGTTGGGGGGTAAAGAAGAAGAAAGTAGTGTGCAAGTCCACGATCAAATCTCATTCACTTCCCTTCTTGAATTTGAAGAGATTTTATTCCAAGAGCAGGACGAAGAGGATGTGCGAGTGGAGAATAAATTTAGTGAGGCCATTAATGATCTCTCTTGGGTAAAGGAAGAGGCGGGTACCCGTCATGAGTTTCATCTGGATTGGGCATCCTTTAATCAAGAGGAGGGCATTGATCTTTTACCTCTTCATGATATTGGTGAATCTAATCTTGTTAAAGACATTCTTCAATTCGCTGATTTATCTGGTCCTATTGAGTCTCACGAGTATTGTGTTGAGGAGCATGTTTCTTTCACTCTTGATATTTCTCATCTCCTTGACACTAATCATTTGATAGGAGCCCCTCACCAATATTTATGTAATTCCTAAAACTGAGGTGGTAGAAAATTTTTTGAAAGATAATAAGGTCTGCATTCATATTTTCAACCCTTATAAAGACCTTAACTTTGAAGAGTAATATTTTATAATCGATGATATGATAGTTCCTCTTCATTTTTTGACCGGGGCAGTCCGTTTGGCCTGCTTGATTTACCTTGGATTTTTTTTTTTTAGCCAAAAGACCAACCAACAGAATCACAGTCTGGTCGAGCGCACCCGTCCCCAGAAGGGAAGAGTGTTCTCGCTCCCCCAGATTGATCCTGTGGCCCTTATTTTATTGACTGAATGAAAGAATACAATTACTTCGGGGCATACCCCTGTTAGAACAATCAAGGGCTTAATAAAGCCCATGTAATAGCTTTGGGGTACACCCCTGTATAGGCTATCAAAGGTTAAAGAACTGAAAACTAGAAAGAAAGCCCACTTGGCTACATACAATTTCGCAGAGTGGGCAGACCTACTTTGTCCATCTTGAGCGCCCCCCTAGCCAAAATCGGGAGGTCACTAGTATGAGTGAAGATGGTATCAATCTGGATGTCACAAGCATGTGATGCTAAGGCATCCGCTACTTGATTGCCTTCCCTATATACATGCTGAACAATACAGCCACAATCTCTAAAAAGTTCCAAGATTTTCCTCCACCAAGGCAAAATCGTCCAATTGGGCGCCACTCCTTTATGAACTGCATCGACAAGCATCGCACAATCTGAAAACACTGCTGCTATTTTTAATCCACCCTGTTTAGCTATGGATAACCCATCATGTAATTCCCTCGCTTCAGCAAAGAAACTGCTGCCATAGCCATAGTGGAAAGAAAAACCAATTAACAAATTGCCTTTAGCATCTCGGATGCAGCCCCCTCCTCCACACAATCCTGGGTTACCTTTTGAAGCCCCATCAACGTGTATAGTCAGCCAGTCCAAAGCCAGGCTGCGGGTCACCAAGATTGACTGTTTGACCTTCACCCGGGGAAAAAACTGAAAGCAAGCTAATCTGCTGGCATGGGCTGAAGATAAGGGAATGTGGGATTTACCTTGGATTGAAATGCTGGCCAAGCCAATTAATGTTGATTTTTATATGACCCCTACGGAAGAGGTGTTGTTAGCATATGTAGTTCACGACCAAATCAATCATGCTAACAACCAATCTACCTCAAGTCCACATACATTCTTTCATGATCTTATCTTCTCGTGGCATAAACGTTGGAACTTACAAGAGGATACGATTATATATGTGGTAGATTATTTTGAATGCAACTCGTTGGTTATGGAGCTTGCACACGTCTCGCTAAAGGCGGTAAACTTAGCGCTTCTGGGAGGTAACCCAATGTTGTTGTTATTTGATGTTTTGTTTTAGTTTATTTTTCAGTGAATAGGTAAGAGCCAATGAGATGAAGTTATCGTCGTCCATATGGAGTTTGGCCCCACATATCAGGTTATCCCTTTCCTTCTTAGCAATCTTTATTGTTACATTGTTCTGTTATTTCTATTGCTTACATATGTCATTGAGGACAATGCCATTCAAGTTGGGGGGGGGGGAGAAAATTTTCATGATACATATAGTACAACCTGGTAGGAGTGCTTGCATAATGTCCTGCATATCATTCTATCCTGTAATCTGCATGAAATTGGAAAGATGAAATCTCCGACTGAGTTTTCTTGATTCATGCTCACATTAAAAGTAATTCTGAAATAGGAAAGACTAGGGAGAAGGTTGATGAAAAATTTATTCGATCTAGTCATGGAAAATTGATTTAAGAATCTCTTTAAAGTTCATGTGTACTTTAGAAAAAGAAATCACTTTGCACGCTAATGAAACAAGCAGGACAAGCCTTTTGTTATTTTGGAATGGTGTCTGATACTCTACATTTCTTAGAGATGAGATCTGTTTGATATAGCTATCTGTCAAAGTTATCCATCAAATAAGTGCAAAAGCACATTGTTGAAAAAAAATACCATGAAAAATACCCATAATCTTAGTAATCGGGCCTGCTTCACCTAACAAGTGTTGAGGTTCGTGTCAAACGGAAAAGGGACCCTTGATTTTAGTAACATGGTCTGCTTCTCCTAAGGTAAGAGTCGAGATTCGCGTTAAATAGTGAAGGGATGTGGAGCATCATGTGTGTATTGAAAAAAAATGAAAAAAAGAAAAGAAAGGCAGACAAAAGTTATTATGCTCAATGCTCTCATCTAGGAGGTGTATGGTTGAAGGACACTTATCTAAAATAGCAAATAAGGGATGCAATTGTCTATGCTATGGATTTAGTATTACACATGCACAAGTGCTATTGAACTTTGGTTTGTATTCTTAATCATGTACTTAAATTTCCAAACTAAGGCTAGTGTGCATTAATGCTTCCGGATTCCTAATCCTTAGTTGATTCTGTGAAGGGAGAGTTGGATATAAAGGTATGAACTTTGCAAACTATTGTTGGTCCTAAATTTTAATCTAATTGCATTGCTAAGGGACTAGCAATGAGTAAGTTGGGGGGTTTGATGAGTACTCATAATTCTATGATAATTCACGTCACACACATCACTTTAAGTGCACACAATTAGACAATTATGCATATTTTATAGCTAAACTCAACCTCACTTGAATCAAGGCCTTTTATGCAAATTAACTTAATTTATGGATAATTAATGAATAACAAGGGGTTGAGGGGCATGAGGATTAATTTCACATTGCATAATTATGAGCACTCATGGTTTTTATGCGCAAAGTAATAATTTTTTATGAATTTAATTCAAATATTGTGTGTGCAGGACACTCTCGGCATTTGCTAGAAGGGCCAGGGGTGAATTTGTCATAGAACCAGGGTAAGGGATGCCCTAGGGCGCAGCCCCCTTCCCTCCTCTTGTTGACCAAGTCAAAGCAAGCCGCCATGCCTTATTTGTGTGAAGGGAGAAATAAGAAAGAATATTTATGAAATTATCTTGTGGAGAAATTATTGGAGAGAAATTCGGAGGATCCTTGTCCAATTAGGAAACCAGCCCAGGGAAACCCTGTGCATGCTATATATCCCATGTGAGCTATCGTAGAAGAAAAATCCGCCATTCTTTCTCCCCCTAGTTGAGGTCGCCAATTTTCTCCCCCTTCTGTTCCTCTTATCTACTTGCTTTCTTCATCAAAGTTGTTCGTTTTTAAAGATCTTCTATTTCTTCTTCTTAGTCTTTAGCTAGATCTCTCTCATTTTTAAGTTATTTCCTATTTTTCAAAGCTCTATTTTTCCCATTTTACTGTTCATCCGCATTTTTTACTATTCTTCTCAAATTTTCTCTCTCTTCTGATCATTTTCTCCTTCGACTCTCTTCATAAAAGTTCTTCATTTTTCTTAGATATATATTTTCTTATTCTTACTCTTCTTCTAATACTACTAGTTTTCAAGTTACAGTTCAGTTTTTAAAGTTCAGTTTTCACATTTTTACTGTTTATCCGTCTCTGTTATTCTCAAATTTTCTTCCCCTTCGGATCGTTTTCTCCATCTGCTCTCTTCACCAAAGTTCTTCCTTTCTTCAAGATCTTCAACTTTCTCCTCTTCCACATCTTCTAATTCTTCCTAGTTTTAAAGTTATTCTAATTTTAACCATGCTCTATTTTTATTTTTACTGTTTATTATTTTAAAGCCTTCTCTTCTTCGATCTTCCTCTATCTCTTCTAATCTCTCCTCATATCCCAAAGGTGGATTTTCTACTTCGGTGCTCTCATGGCGATGTTCAACACTAAGGCGGGGCGATCACTTCAAAGACTCGACACGGCGTTTGGACGGCACTATTCTTCCACTTTCCCGGCTCCTTTCTTCCATTTTTCCCTTCGTTTATTCAAGTTGTAATTTTTAGTTTTCATAAGACATTGTAATCTTTCCTTAGCAATAAAAATTCATTTTGTGCAATTGTTCCTTGTATTTTCTCTCTCAACTCCTTCCAATTTCTCTTCTCAATCCTCCAATATTCTTTAGGTAGATTTAATTTCAAGTAATTTATTTTCATACAATTTTAATTTAATTTCCAAAAACTCACTCAAAAATGTGGATTTTCAAAGCATAAGAGTTATCTAACTTGCTTAAACAAGAATTTTTCTTCTTCGTGGGATCGACCCGTATTCATCATTTTATTCTAATTCAAAAAAATTTTAGTGAGTGAGTGCGGTATATTTTTAAAATTATGGCACGGTATTTTTAACGATGAGTATAGTGCACATCACTCGGCATGACGCTTCCTTCCTCGGCTGCTATCTCCACCCGAGGCTGATCCTCCTGAGATGACGTTGATGTAGATCCCTCGGGGGTGATTGTCAATTTCTTCCGGGGGGATCCCGTGGTCCTCCCGTTGCCCGGTCACGTACTAGGAGAGGTGGCCTTGGCGGACGAGACTCTCGATCTCATCCTTGAGCTGTTGACAATCGCCAGTATGATGGCCATGGTCGTTATGGAACTGATAGTGCTTCAGACGACTGCGGCGTCTTGGGTCGGCTTTCATCGGCTCGGGTTGGCAGAGTAGGCCCGAGTCTTTGATTTCTTGGTATATTTCGTAGATGGGGGTAGATAAGGGAGTATAGCGCTCAAATTTACGCAGGGGCCCCTTCCAGTCGCCCTCTCGGTTCCTCCTTTTCCCCTACCCAGAAGCTTGCTCGGGCGGCCACTTTTTCTCTCCTTCTCGCCCCGAGCTTGTGGAATCTCGGTAGGCGTTGAGGACCTCTTCATACTCTGCATGCCGCAGGGCCAAGGTTACGAGGTCGGCTAGAGAGGAAGGAGGGTGGAGCACTAATTCCCTCCTGAGGCTCTCGTCGCGGGTCCCCCCGATCAGTGCGGTGATGGTAGAGGCTACATCCAGGCGGGGGATGCGCAGGGCCTCCACTTTGAAGCAGTTGATATAGGCCCGCAGCTTTTTCCCCTCAGCCTGCTTGAGTGCTATCAGCCCCGCAATCAACCTCGAGGGCCCGCTTCCGGCGAAGCTTTCTTTAAACAAACGTCCAAACTGTCGGAAGCTGGTGATACTTTCGGGGGTGAGTGCTCGAAACCAAGCCTGAGCGCCTTGGACCAGAGTGGTCACGAACGCTCGGCATTTGACGGCGTCGGAGGCCCCATGCAGGGTCATCAGGGCGTCGAAGCTATCGTAGTGGTCGACTGGGTCCCCCTGGCCGTCAAAGGGTTTGAAGGTCGGCAGAGAGATCCGGGGTGAGATTTCTACCTCCAAAATGTCGATGGAGAATGAGGATTACTCCTCGTCCTCCTTGGTGGAGTTTTGTTGTAGGGCGCGAAGTGTGTGCTCTTGCTCGACGAAACCTCACTCGAAGTCTCGCAGTCGGAGAGAGAGCTCCGACTGGTGCTGGGAAGGTGCCGGGAGGTTCTGGGCGTTCCCTCGACTCTTTTCTCGTTGTCCTTCAGCGGGGGCTTCCATGCCTGTATGTTGGCGGGATGGCACAGATTTCATTCCCTGCGGATTGGAGGGAGCCTCCTGTTCCGGGGGTGGGGGTTGTGAGGGTCCTCCTGGCCCGCTTCGGATGATTTGCCCTCCTTGGAGGATAAAACGGCCTCCGACTGTCAGTCGAGAGGGAGGCTTCTGCGGGAGGGGGACTCACCTGGGAACGTCGGGCCCTCTCTTCCCTGGCAACCTGGGTCCTCATCAAATCGACGAGGATATCTAGTTTGGCATTGAGGGATCGGAGAGCGTCTGGGGCCCCAGATATGGGTTGTCCCCCCGCGTCCGGCAGAGGTAGGATGTAACGACCCGAGAATCTGATTACCGGGAAGGCCCGATACCTCGAGACTCGCACCGCCACCCACGAGTCCGAAGACTCAGAAGGGTTAAAAGGATGGTGTGGAGACTACACAAGTATCATAAATAATTACAGAAATTAAATAGTTTATATAATTAAGCATGAATAAATTAACATTTTTCATGATACATGGTCCACAAGATAACAATAAAATAACAACAGTAGTAGTCCACAACTAGTACAGAGACAAGAAAGAAAAGTACAGCTACACGGGGCATATCCCAGCTCTGACCTCTGGCACTAACGTTGGGCACCTGAACCACGCTGAGCCTCAGACGCGCTCCCCTGAAGCCGCGCCTCGCCTGAAACACGGTGAAAACACGCAGGGAATGAGTCTCAGAACAAGACTCAGTAGGGATCACTCGAACCATACCTCGTAAACAGAGAAACTGCTATGCTAGCAGCAAGCGAGTACCTCGGAAAGGGAAGCCCTACCATCTACAAAACACCGGTCTCACGGCATGAAACTGACACACGTGCCACGGTGAAACGACCGAAACACAACGGTCATGTCACGCCCCGAGCGCGGAAGATACCCGGAGATGCGCGACGAGTTTATATCAATCATGTCAATCAGAGTAGTAGTGTATTCGACACAAAGACAGAGTGCGCAAATATAAAGATAACCCAATCCATTAATTCCTTTAATAAGAATATGTCTATTACAAACCCTTGCAAATACTAGACTCAATAAAAATAAAAGTACAACGCTTGACTCAAGAAAAAAATAGAGAAAAGACAGGACTAATTGACGCTTGAGGAGCTCTAACTCTTTTACTCTTGACCATCCCCTTCAGATTGAGTTCCCTCATCATCGGACTTACCTGAAAAGTATGGAAACACTGAGTGAGTGAACGCTCAGTAGGAAATTATATCTCAAGAACTAGCAATGGGTTTAAGTAGTTACATTTTTCCATGAATGCACTATAGCTATGCATGCTCGTAAAACGACAAGATAGAGAGAGTGGATAACAATAAGATAGCAGGAAGTACTAGTCATGAACTTTCAAGAACTTATATCAAAAGATATCAAGACTTTCAAGCAAGTGTATTCATCATGTCATGTTGGAATTTGGCTATTATGTTTCAAGCAAGCTAGTATACAATTACCCTTTCTCGGGCCACGCAAGTCATGTAATATCAAGTCAAGTACAAGAATTGTGGAATGTTCAATCAAGCTAGTCATGCACTTCGGTATAATGCCAATACCGTGATCAATCAACTCCCATGGGCACAAGTACTTTCGGGTGCTCCTCCCAGGACCAGATCGGGCCCTATATGCGCAGGCATTAATCATGTATTTTTAACATCCACTTTTGTATATAGCCAATATGGAATTTCAAGGATAAAGCTTGTAGACACGTAGGGGTCGTTTGGTATCGGGTTAGAGCGGGGATATCCCCGCTCTAATCCCATTCTACGTTTGGTATGATTAAAATGGGCGGGGATAAGCTGGGTTAAGGGAAACAGGGTTAACCTCGATTTTGGGGTTGGAAACGGGGATAAGTCATTCCAACCTTTTGTTGGAATGACTTATCCCCATTTTTCTAACCCCATTTCACCCCTTATGTACCAAACGTACATGAGAATAAGACTAGACATAAATTATCCTAGAATGACTTATACCTATTCTCCTCAACTTTTATCCCGATACCAAACAACACCGTAGGATAGACTTTGATAGAATAGAGTCCAAAATATGACACTTGACATAGATAGGCGATAATAACGGTATAATCACGATTATCGATAAAAACTAGGTGGAATTGGTTCCCTAACTTGGGTACCATGACAAATAAGTATGGACATTCTTTATATAGAATTGAGGTCCACAAGAACATCAAGTTTAATATAGAATTGGGGTTTACAAGAACATCATAACAATGTTGATATAGAATTGGGGTTTACAAGAACATCATAACAATGTCATGCTTTACCCCGTTCACTAAGATAATTCTCATATCATACACATGGCATGACATGAGGGCCGGTATACCATGTTTCTATAGAGTGACATGGCAAAGATTGTGTAATGGGTTTTTATGGTACAACCAGCTCAGTCGGCCTTGAGGGAATCCAAGGCTCGAGGAGTCTTACGGAGGTCTCTATGACTAACTCGCTAGTCCAAAGGAATGGAGTGTCCAATAGAGAGCTTGTATGTCAATGAGAGTTAGTGGGTAAACGATAAAACATCATGAAACATGGGACTATATTCACGGACTGGAATATAGTGCCGATACATATAGATATATAGATATATATATACATATGAAACCCTCGGTTAATAGTAACAGTGAAAAATAGTGTCACAGGAAAATAGCGACTTAATCTAAGTCATTACTTATCAAATTAACGCCTTCTATAGGGGCGTTTATTTACAAATTTGACGACTTGTACATCAGTCGTCCCTTCAATATTTCTATTCTGCAGAAAATTAATATTCTGGAATTTTAACAAACACGCGCCCTGGACTGGGGCGTTACTTTTCAATTAGCGCCCTGGTCTGGGGCGTCAGTGCAGTAGGAGACGACCTAGACAAGGTCGTGAATTCAAGAATTTACCGATTTTCAGACAATAAAATTTCAGGAAAAAGGATACATGATCATGACAGGAAAAATAGCAGGATTTCACAGGTATACTCATGCAACATATTATATTCATGGTTACATAGCTTTTAAATTTTAAACGTGGGTATTTATTAATTACATGAAATTGACGACTTCTGGCAAGGCGTCAAAACAATAATTAGCGCCCTAGTGTGGGTCGCTTCTTTAAATTAGCGCCCTTGTCAAGGGCGTTTCTTTTTGAAATTACATAGAAACCATCTGAAACCACAATAAAACTATATGCATGCACGACCGATGATATTAGTAAGATCTTAAGCTAGTTTGGGCTACGATCTTGAGAAAACCTACCTTGATTAAGACTAACTGGTGAACGGATGAAGGTTTGGAGGAGAAAACGATGCTCTGTTTGTAACAGAGTCTTCTTGATCACCGGAAGAGAAGAACTTCACGTCCTTTAATCTATATGAGAGCCCTTTCTCGATGCAGGCAACCTACAGGAGAATAAGATGAAGAAAAATTAACATTCTTCATGAGTTGATCGAAAGCAGAGGCAGGAAGAAGAACATAAACATGTTCTTCACGCACAGCAGCAGAGCAAAACTTCCCTCGACCAAATAGCTTTTAGGGTTCGATGGACAAGGTTATTTATAGGATTTTGGGGATCCTAATAGGGTAGAGTTGTATTGGAAGTAATACTTCCATGATAGAGTCATTACCCTACTCCATCTTCCTCGTAGTTATCCAGAAACTTGCTCTGGATAGTCTCCTGTGTCGAACGAAACTCGAACTGAATTCACGCCTTAGGCTAGGTCGTGTGTTTTAATTGACGACGTTGTCGTAGTCGTTTCTTATTAAAACCGCGCCCAAGGTGAGGGCGTTTCCTTTCCTTTCCTTAATTTTATTTCCCGTCGTTTGAAATTTGACGCCCTCTTGTGTAGGCGTCATTTTTAAATTAACGCCTTAGACAAAGGCATTTCCTTTTGAATCAGCGCCTTGATAAAAGGCGTTATTTTCCTCTTGATTAATTATTTACTCATTTAGGCTCTTCGTCATCTATTTACTTATCTTTTATTTTAATTTGATTTATTTAAAAATCTTATTTTTTTCCAGGGTTGCTACATCCTCTCCCACTTAAAAGAATTTGGTCCCCAAATTCCATAGTACGTAGAGTATATACCTTAAAATAATTCTGGAAATTGCTTCCTCATGAATTCCTCGGTCTCCCATGTGGCTTCATGATCGGAACTCTTATTCCATTGTACTTTTAGCATGGGAATAACCTTATTCCTTAGAGTACGTACTTCACGATCTAGTATCTTTATGGGCTTCTGTTCATATGTGAGATCTTTCTGGATAACTAAGTCTCCATGTTCAATAATATGTGATGGATCGTGTACATACTTCTTCAACATAGATATGTGGAATACATTATGCACTTCAGACAATTGAGGAGGCAATGCGATGCGATAAGCAACCTCGCCAACCCTTTCCAGTATCTCAAAAGGTCCAATAAACCTTGGTGTAAGTTTACCTTTAACACCAAATCTCATTATTCCACGTCCAGGTGATATCTTGAGAAATACATGATCTCCGACTTGGAATTCAAGATCTCTCCTTCTAGTGTCAGCATAAGTCTTTTGTCTAGACTGAGCTACTTACAGTCTTTCTCTAATCAATTATATCTTCTCGGTGGTATCCCTTACCATATCTGGACCTAATAGTTATTTTTCTCCAACTTCGTCCCAGCATAAGGGTGATCTGCAACTCCTTCTGTATAAAGCTTCGAAAGGTGCCATTTGTATACTTGCCTGGTAGCTATTATTGTATGCAAATTCCACCAACGGCAAGTGATCATGCCAGCTTCTATCGAAATCAATGATGCAAGCTCTGAGCATATCTTCAACCACCTGATTAGTTCTCTCGATCTGACCATCCGTTTGAGGATGAAAAGCTGTACTAAAGTTAAGCCTTGTTCCCAACGAATGTTGTAGTCCCTTCCAAAAATGAGAAGTAAAACGGGGATCTCTGTCAGACACGATTGAAACAGGAATACCATGTAATCTGACTATTTCCTTGATGTATAATGCAGCCAAAACATCAACTGACCATCGACTCTTTATTGGCAAGAAATGCGCCGATTTAGTCAATCGGTCAATAATAACCCATATTCCATCATGTCCTCCTTTTGATTTAGATAAACCCATGATGAAATCCATACTAATATTCTCCCACTTCCATTTGGGAATATCTAGAGGATGTAATTTTCCAGCAGGCTTTTGGTGTTCCTCCTTGACCTGTTGGCAAGTGAGACAACGTGATACATAGTCTGCTATTTCCCTTTTCATGTTGGGCCACCAAAAATTCCTCTTCACATCTTGGTACATTTTGGTCGATCCAGGATGAATCGTGTACCTTGATCTATGAGCTTCATTTAAGATCTTCTTCTTTAACTCGGGACAATCCGGTATGCAAGTTCTATTCCTGAACATTAATCTTCCTTCACAAGTTATTTGGAAATCAGATTGTCCTTCCAGTTTGCCTTTGATCTCTACTAATATTGGGTCATTATCTTGAAGCGCTCGTATTTTAGATAATAGGTCTGGATGAATGCTTATATGAGATAATGTGACACATTGAAAGTCTGTGTCCATGCTTATATTGAGTTCAGAGAATTGCTCCAGCAATTTCCATTCTTGAATCATACAATTGGCTAACAGTGCTCTCGACTTTCGACTAAGGGCATCTGCTACATGGTTACCCTTTCCGGGATGATATTGTATATTGAAGTCGAAGTCCTTGAGATATTCTAGCCAACGTCTTTGCCTCATATTTAGTTCCTTTTATGAAAAGAGATACTTGAGACTCTTGTAATCAGAGTATACAGTAAACTGTACTCCATAAAGATAATGTCTCCATATTTTGAGTGCAAATACCACCGCGGCCAATTCTAAGTCATGGACGGGGTAGTTCTCTTCATGCTTCTTCAATTGACGAGAAGAATAAGCTATAACCTTTCCTTGTTGCATTAGAACACATCCGAGGCCAATGCCAGAAGCATCAGTGTATACCTCGAATTTCTCTCCTTCCATTGGTAATGCTAAGACCAGAGCTATAGTTAGATGATCCTTGAGAGTTTGGAAGCTTCTTTCACATTCCTTACTCCATTCATAACGGATCTCCTTGCGAGTTAACCTCGTAAGTGGTACGGCGATTTTAGAGAAATCTTTGATGAATCGCATGTAATAGCCAGCAAGACCTAAGAAACTTCGGATCTCGCTAGCATTGGTCGGTCTTTCCCAATTCTTCACAGCTTCAACATTTGATGGATCTACAGATAATCCATCCTTTGATATCACATGTCCGAGAAAAGTTATTTCTTCAAGCCACAACTCACACTTGCTGAGCTTGGCATATAATCGGTTTGTCCTTAATATTTGTAATGCAATCCTCAAATGCTCCTCATGCTCTTCCTTAGTCTTGGAATATATTAATATATCATCAATAAAAACCACCACGAATTGATCTAAATAAGGTCTGAATATACTATTCATTAACTGCATAAAGGCAGCAGGGGTATTTTTTAGTCCGAAAGGCATAACAACAAATTCATAATGGCCATACCTGCTTCTGAATGCAGTCTTATGAATGTCATCATCCTTGATTTTTAGTTGATGATATCCCGACCTGAGATCAATCTTTAAAAAATACTTGGATCCAGATATTTGATCAAATAACTCATCGATTCTCGGCAGTGGATACTTGTTCTTGATAGTGAGATGATTCAACTGTCGATAGTCGATGCATAGTCTCATGGATCCATCCTTCTTCTTTACAAATAGCACAGGCGCTCCCCACGGGGAAGTACTCGGTCTAATGAATCCTTTCTTAAAAAGTTCCATTAATTGCTCCTTTAACTCCTTGAGTTCAGCAGGGGACATTCTATAAGGTGCCTTAGAAACAGGTCCAGCTCCAGGGACTAAGTCGATGGTGAAGGCCACTTCTCTTTGTGGGGGTAATCCAGGCAAATCTTCCGGAAACACATCCGAAAATTCTTGCACAACTGGGATATCTTCTATCTTAGTTTCCTTAGCCTCCTTAATCGTGACAAATGCAAGGAAAGATACACACCCTTTCCTTATTAGCTTGCTAGCTCGGAGAGCCAAAATAAGAGGTGACTCGCTCCGACTCTTAGGGCTAGAATAGACTAGTTCTGGAAAGTCCTTGAAAGTAACCTTGCTATTGCGGCAATCGATTGTTGCCTGGTATTTGGATAACCAATCTGCTCCAGGATGACATCATACTCCTTTAGATCTAAACATATGAGATCGACAGGAAGATTTCTTCCTTTTACCAAGACTTCACAGTTTTGATAATGGTGAGTAATATCGGTTTCGTTTCCGAGAGGAGTAGATAAAATTATTTTCATCCATTCCGGTTCCATAGGTAGTGGGTTAACAAACTTCTTGGAAATAAAAGAATGTGACGCACCTGTATCAAATAAGACATGTGCATACTTGGAACAAACTTTCAGTGTACCTTCTACTAGTCCGCCGTCTTCTTCTTCGGTCTCCTTAATTGCGTGAAGACGAGCGTTCTTGGTTACCGGGCGCTTTCCATCACCGGTTTGATCATTAAGTAATGGGCAATCGGGAATCCGATGCTCACGGCTCCTGCAACGGAGACATGCTCCAAGTTTCCTCCAGCACTCTTCGGCTTTATGACCAGCTTTGTCACAATGCTTGCATATTATATTCGAAGGTGTAGTAGTGATAGAGAAGGACTTGGTCTTCTTAAATTTTTGGTCTGGAGAAGAAGTACCTCCAGTGCTAGGCCTCTTCTTGAAGTTGGGTTTAAATGAACCCGAACTTGTAACTTGTTCCTTCTTATCCTTCCCACGGATTCTATCTGATAGCTCCGTGGCATCTTCTAACAATTGAGCTCGGCGTACTATCTCTGAGTAGACCTGAATATCCATTGGCACCAACTAGGTAATGTATTGGGGCCTGAGCCCATTAAGAAACCTCCTAGCTTTCATCTTCTCGGTGCTAACTAAGTGCTTAGCATACCGAGACAATCTAGAGAATTGTGCCTCGTACGCCGCCACCGATAATAACCGTTGCTTGAGTGCGGCAAATTCGGTAGATTTCTTTTCTTGGACTCGGTCTGAAAAATATTTATTGTTGAAATGTTCAACAAATTCTTCCCAAGTAATTTGGTCTTGATTTATAGTAGCTTCGACTGACTCCCACCAGCATCGGGCATCCCTTTCTAGTTGGAAAGTAGCTAATAGGACTTTATCTTGATCTGTGCATTGCATAACACGGAATATACGCTCCGTCTCCCTGATCCAGTGCTCTGCGTCATCTGGATCAGTAGAACCCATGAATTTGGGAGGGTTCATGTTCTTGAAGACTTGGTGGAGACTTCCGGCTCGTTGTGCACCTCCCTGTGCTACTTGTTGCAGCACTTGGGTCATGCCTTGGAGTGTACGCTGCATGTTGCGCCACTGAGCACGTTCGGCAGCCAATATCCTACAATTACCATAACTATGTTAGTATATACTCGCGTTAAGGGCTTTTAAGTTTTTATGTTAACTCAACCCTTGGTTCTACCCAATCTCACTGGTTAAAGTTTTGAACCTATCCTTGGACTTGGGTTTTCCTAGGAATTGAATAACCTAGGCTCTGATACCACAAAAACTGTCACGCCCCAAGCGCGGAAGATACCCGGAGATGCGCGACGAGTTTATATCAATCATGTCAATCAGAGTAGTAGTGTATTCGACACAAAGACAGAGTGCGTAAATATAAAGATAACCCAATCCATTAATTCCTTTAATAAGAATATGTCTATTACAAACCCTTGCAAATACTAGACTCAATAAAAATAAAAGTACAACGCTTGACTCAAGAAAAAAATAGAGAAAAGACAGGACTAATTGACGTTTGAGGAGCTCTAACTCTTTCACTCTTGACCATCCCCTTCAGATTGAGTTCCCTCATCATCGGACTTACCTGAAAAGTATGGAAACACTGAGTGAGCGAACGCTCAGTAGGAAATTATATTTCAAGAACTAGCAATGGGTTTAAGTAGTTACATTTTTCCATGAATGCACTATAGCTATGCATGCTCGCAAAACGACAAGATAGAGAGAGTGGATAACAATAAGATAGCAGGAAGTACTAGTCATGAACTTTCAAGAACTTATATCAAAAGATATCAAGACTTTCAAGCAGGTGTATTCATCATGTCATGTTGGAATTTGGCTATTATGTTTCAAGCAAGCGAGTATACAATTACCCTTTCTCGGGCCACGCAAGTCATGTAATATCAAGTCAAGTACAAGATTTATGGAATGTTCAATCAAGCTAGTCATGCACTTCGGTATAATGCCAATACCGTGATCAATCAACTCCCATGGGCACAAGTACTTTCGGGTGCTCCTCCCAGGACCAGATCGGGCCCTATATGCGCAGGCATTAATCATGTATTTTTAACATCCATTTTTGTATATAGCCAATATGAAATTTCAAGGATAAAGCTTGTAGACACGTAGGATAGACTTTGATAGAATAGAGTCCAAAATATGACACTTGACATAGATAGGCGATAATAACGGTATAATCACGATTATCGATAAAAACTAGGTGGAATTGGTTCCCTAACTTGGGTACCATGACAAACAAGTATGGACATTCTTTATATAGAATTGAGGTCCACAAGAACATCAAGTTTAATATAGAATTGGGGTTTACAAGAACATCATAACAATGTTGATATAGAATTGGGGTTTACAAGAACATCATAATAATGTCATGCTTTACCCCGTTCATTAAGATAATTCTCATATCATACACATGGCATGACATGAGGGCCGGTATACCATGTTTCTATAGAGTGACATGGCAAAGATTGTGTAATGGATTTTTATGGTACAACCAGCTCAGTCGGCCTTGAGGGAATCCAAGGCTCGAGGAGTCTTACGGAGGTCTCTATGACTAACTCGCTAGTCCAAAGGAACGGAGTGTCCAATGGAGAGCTTGTATGTCAATGAGAGTTAGTGGGTAAACGATAAAACATCATGAAACATGGGACTATATTCACGGACTGGAATATAGTGCCGATACATATAGATATATATATATATATATATATATATATATATATATATACATATGAAACCCTCGGTTAACAGTAACAGTGAAAAATAGTGTCACAGGAAAATAGCGACTTAATCTAAGTCATTACTTATCAAATTAACGTCTTCTATAGGGGCGTTTATTTACAAATTTGACGACTTGTACATCAGTCGTCCCTTCAATATTTCTATTCTACAGAAAATTAATATTCTAGAATTTTAACAAAAACGCGCCCTGGACAGGGGCGTTACTTTTCAATTAGCGCCCTGGTCTGGGGCGTCAGTGCAGTAGGAGATGACCTAGACAAGGTCGTGAATTCAAGAATTTACCGATTTTCAGACAATAAAATTTCAGGAAAAAGGATACATGATCATGACAGGAAAAATAGCAGGATTTCACAGGTATACTCATGCAACATATTATATTCATGGTTACATAGCTTTTAAATTTTAAACGTGGGTATTTATTAATTACATGAAATTGACGACTTCTGGCAGGGCGTCAAAATAATAATTAGCGCCCTAGTGTGGGTCGCTTCTTTAAATTAGCGCCCTTGTCAAGGGCGTTTCTTTTTGAAATTACATAGAAACCATCTGAAACCACAATAAAACTATATGCATGCACGACTGATGATATTAGTAAGATCTTAAGCTAGTTTGGGCTACGATCTTGAGAAAACCTACCTTGATTAAGACTAACTGGTGAACGGATGAAGGTTTGGAGGAGAAAACGATGCTCTGTTTGTAATAGAGTCTTCTTGATCACCGGAAGAAGAAGAACTTCACGTCCCTTAATCTATATGAGAGCCCTTTCTCGATGTAGGCAACCTACAGGAGAATAAGATGAAGAAAAATTAACATTCTTCATGAGTTGATCGAAAGCAGAGGCAGGAAGAAGAACATAAACTTGTTCTTCACGCACAGCAGCAGAGCAAAACTTCCCTCGACCAAATAGCTTTTAGGGTTCGATGGACAAGGTTATTTATAGGATTTTGGGGATCCTAATAGGGTAGAGTTGTATTGGAAGTAATACTTCCATGATAGAGTCATTACCCTACTCCATCTTCCTCGTAGTTATCCAGAAACTTGCTCTGGATAGTCTCCTGGGTCGAACGAAACTCGAACTGAATTCACGCCTTAGGCTAGGTCGTGTGTTTTAATTGACGACGTTGTCGTAGTCGTTTCTTATTAAAACCGCGCCCAAGGTGAGGGCGTTTCCTTTCTTTTCCTTAATTTTATTTCCCGTCGTTTGAAATTTGACGCCCTCTTCTGTAGGCATCCTTTTTAAATTAACGCCTTAGACAGAGGCATTTCCTTTTGAATCAGCGCCTTAATAAAAGGCGTTATTTTCCTCTTGATTAATGATTTACTCATTTAGGCTCTTCGTCATCTATTTACTTATCTTTTATTTTAATTTGATTTATTTAAAAATCTTAATTTTTTCCAGGGTTGCTACAGGTCAACACGACAAAACCCGAAGGTCGAAGTCGCACGACTGACAGTCTGTCACTCCCGACTCGACAGGAGTACCTCCTACAAGAAGCACAGTCGGTAGCGTCCCCTGACGACTTACACCGCACCACAGGTGAACTGCCTGACGTGGTAGAGCCTACCAAAGGCACGGACACCGTACAAGTAACCACAAAGCAAGTGACTAGCTGAGGTCACGCTCGTCAGTGTGTGTCCACTGCCCCCAACCACGTGTGCACACACAGACCATACGTCCTAGGTCTGGCCTCTAACTGGTTTTCCCCTGGAGCCGGACTCTGGCTACCGACGAGGGGCCCGACGGAAACCAGTCTAAAAACCGTCCTCAGGGTAGCCTCTCCACCACTCCCTAGTAGGTCCACTCACGTGCAGGCAGGCTACGACTAGTGGAGGGTCACTGAAGGAGTAGACTCTCAAGTAAACGGAAACCCACGTCCGCATCCGACGACGTACGGGGACCATCCCACGTACCAGCACCGTCGCACGGTGAGCACTGTCGGAAGGAAAACGGGACTGCAAACCATCCGGAGCAATCTGAGCCTGGCAGTCTACCCTAGACGCGCCACAGACTCTAACGGTCTAAGGTTGGACCGTCACAGCCATCTGACGGCCCAACACAGGGGCATCAGACCCTCGGTGCAAAAACGACTGTGACGCGCCTACCCTGGTGCGTCACAGACCCTGACGCACCCAGCCTGGTGCGTCACAAGGCACGAAGGAACAAACTGTGACGCGTACCACTCGGTGCGTCACAGACTGTGACTGACCAACCCTGGTGCGTTACAGTGTGGGAATGCGTCCACTCTGACGCACCCACACAGGAGCGTCACAAGGCTGTGACGCGCCAGTCCTGGTGCGTCACAGGCCTTGACCCCCAATGGTCAAAACTAACGGTCAAGCTAACGGTCAAATCGTCCCTGACGGTCCAACCCAAGCTCGTCACAGCGCCGTGGCGGTCTATCGTGGGACCGTCACAGCCCACAGACCCCCAGTTGGCCAAACAGACCCTGTGACGCACCCACCCTGGGGCGTCACAGGCTGTGACGGTCACTGGAAGGACCGTCACACAGACCCGATGGTGAAACGGCGTGAAACGCCCAAAAACACCAACCACGCCCCCATGCCTCCATAGGAGAGGGGGAAAACAAAGGGGAAGACCCCTGGGGACCCCTAGCATGCTTCTAAGCCATCAAAACGCGAAATCATGGCCTAAAATCATAGATCGGGCGAACTCTCCCCAAATTATGGAAAACCCAAACCCAGCATGAGACCCCGTCTCTCGGCCTTCCCTCGGCCTACAAACCACGGGAATGGAACGCAAGAGGCTAGGGAACGTCACCCTACCTCAATTTCGCCCCGAGACGCACCGGATCGTCCACGAATCACAATGAAAGCTTTTAGAAACCCCGCTCCTTCACGCTTCCCACGAGCACCGCACGCCCACGAGATCGCCTCGCCACCACCCACGTCGTCGCACCGCCGCCGTCTGTAGCCGGAGAGAGGCCCGCCTCGTCGAAATGCGAGAGAGAGGGGAAGAGGGCGCTCACGGTTAGGGGGAAGAAAGAGGAAGAAGAAGAAGAAGAAGAAGGGTGGGGGAGAGAGAGAAAAAGGGTGATATTTATAGAAAATTTGGAAATTCTAGAAAATATCAAAAAATTAAAAATTATATTTCCGCGATCCTCGGAACGCACCGATCGCAACGGTACCACTCTCGCCTAGGTGAACGACCCGGTTCACCGGCAACGAGGTTCCGAAGGAATTACCGAAACACACACCACAAATTGGAAAACACACGCGGAAAAGTCACGGACGCACTCCGGGCCTCCGAAACAACTCCGGATCGCGCCGATCCGAACACGAAAGATGTCCGAAACGAAATTTCGGACACAACAGAGCTAAACACTATGAGAAACCAGATCCGGGACCCACAAAGAAGGATCCGAAAGGTCCGAGATATTACATAGGACGTTGACCTAGTTGTCAGAAAGGGGGCCGGTCGAAGAGTGCGACGGTGCTAGTTCCCTTTCCATGGCTGCTGACGCCTTTCCTTTGTCACCGGTGTTTCTCCTACTTCCACTCCTTCGCACCATACTGGCTCTTCGTTCGTTTCCCACAGACGGCGCCAGATGAAGAGGCTAGATCTCGTGCTAAGGTCTGAGCCGTCCGATCTCTTATGATCGCCCGTCACAGCCACGCCGAATCAGAATTCTGCAAGAAAACCCTCAGATGCTTAAGTCAGCAAGATAGTAGAGCTTGATGCGGAGGAGAAGAAAGAGATAGGGATGGGCACGAGATCGCTCTCCACCAGTGAGGGTGGCTGAGAGTGCTCAGACTCGCTTACCTTTCTGGTGGGCTACCTTTTATTATTTATAGTGGTTTTCTTCCCTTTGAAGGCGGGGGAAGAGGGAGTACGTATGGGGCGTTACTCTTGAAACGTGGGCTCCCCCCCCCCCCTT
The DNA here is from genome assembly GCA_022559845.1 of Amorphophallus konjac. Lineage (NCBI taxonomy): Eukaryota > Viridiplantae > Streptophyta > Magnoliopsida > Alismatales > Araceae > Amorphophallus > Amorphophallus konjac. The sequence continues at coordinate 271,716,949 of CM040123.1, read as the reverse complement.
GAGGGGGCACTTCGCCTCCCCTCTTTCCGACCCCCGGACTTCCCTCGGTCGGTTATGCTCGGGCGTCGTTTGGGCTCTTCCTCGATCGACTGTTACTCGGACACCCGGCCCGGAGAGCGCCTAGGGTGTATTGGACCGAGTGATTTGGGTTTTTTAATAAGTGGCCCCAGTGATGGGGGCTGTCACTTGCTAGGCTCTGGGGGTCTCGTTGGGCCGCTTCGAGTTACATATCTTTTGGGTCGCACAATTGCCCCTCTCCATAAATAGATTAGTCCAATCAATCAAAGCCATAATTAATATGATTTTCTCCTCGAAGGCCACCTTCCCAATAGTCCGCACCTCCTTTAACCACATCAATAACAAAGTTATCCCATTTCTGATCGAACACTAACTTTGACAAACCCTTTCAAATCAATATCTTGTTATTTTCAGTCTTTTTCTAAAAGTCCGTAGAGTTCATCACTTGGTTCGGACCCTTGAGTTAAACTCGATTCTTCTTTAATCCCTCACTCTAATCACCCCCGCGTCATCAGCCCATCACTTGTTTCCAATTTCCAAAGCTAGATTTGGGGAAACCATAAAAAATCCAAAATGACGGAAGACCATAATACCTACCCCTCTAGAGCTAATGACGCTAAAGAGGCCTCTATCTCGATGGGCAATTTGGCCCGACAGTCTTATCCGTCACGTCCCGTACGCAATCCCCCCCTCCTTCCTCCCACGAACCCTACCGTGGACGCGTCAAGTCCGATTAAATCGGGCAGTCAGCAGAGACGGGAACTCGAAAGCTCGTGCGAATTTCCCGTAAACCCTATAAGCATATCCATTATTACACAGCCTGCCCTTCCACTTTTCCACTTTTTGGTGGACTTCGATCGGCACAACGAGCGGGGTGGGGAGGGGAGAAAGTGGAGTTGCCCGTGAGATGGTGACGACGTGGTGGTAGGAGGCAGAGGGGAACAGGGGGCTCCGGGGTTTCAGGGAAGGGGACATGCACCATCCAATAACAGAAGCAAGTGAGGCCTCCTTTCTATACCCATCTCGCCCAATCTTGCCGTTAGGGTGGTTTGACCTTGCATTTTTTTTTTCTGGAGGGCATTGATGCGTTGTCGTAGTTTTTGTTTGTTGGATGTCTCGAGATGGGAGATGGGAGATGGGAGATGGGTGTTGTCCATCCGTGTCCTTCTCTAGTGTTCGGGGTTCAAAATCCTTCCTTTCCTCCTCTCCTAACTGCAATGGAATTTGGGTTTGCGTGGTGTTGTAGTGGGGTTGGAGTCCCTCCTTTTTTTCTTGGATTGCTGCCTTCTCTCATGTGTTTATGTAGAGGTTATTGATGCTGGGCGGTTCTCGAGTTCGATTTTTGAGTTTTTTTTATCTTCAATTCGGTTGTTCGGTGGTGGGTTCGTTTTCTCTGGGTAAGTGGACTGTTGGTTTGTGTTTCCTTCTCATTTGCCGATTGTGTATATGCATGCTGGAGTTTAATCTTGCGTCTGATCATCTTCTGTCTTTCTGCTGGGAATATTTTGCAACCGGTGGTCTTTTATACAAGCCTGTGGAATAAAACAAGGCATGTGATGCATGCCTTTTATGATTTCTGTGGAAAATTCGCCTTTCTTCAGAATTGTTGGCACCATGTGGCCAAGAGATCATAGCTTGTAGCCTGATCACCGATTGACAGAGCTCGTATCTCCTGATGTCCCTCTTGCGGATTTCCATTTGGTCCAAGATAGACTGAGCTGGATGACGTGGATCCGAGTTTCTCTACCAAATACCAGGCTAAGTACGCTAGGCCATATGTACAACCCGATGATTTAGATTTAACTTTCTTTTTTGTGGGGGTGAGGTCCGGGTCGGACACTTTATCTGCTGAAGCTGTGACTGGCTGATTGTTGGTGTAATGGCCTCCTTTTTTGGACGCGAGTGCTAGGAAGAATTCATTGATTTATGAATCGAACAAATGGAGAAACAGACCTTCCACCCCTTGGGCTTTAATGGAGATTTTAGGGAAGCATTGCTTCTTCCCGTTTGGATAAGTAGATTTTTGTTGACAATATGTGCGCAAAATTATCTGCATGCATCCTGGAAGCTTGGACTTCCTTATGATTAGTTTGAGCATTCTCATATTTTGGGCCCCAGTTCTCTCAAAAGAACAAGGAATGTGGACATGGCATGAGGTACTCACTTGAGCCCCTAGTCTCTGCCTCCCAGTCCTTTGGGCTTCTTTTCTAATGGTTTATATCTGTGGAGCACTGGAACCTTTAAATTGCTGAGATTGAGATTGAGGGGGGATGGAAATTTTCATTCACATTGAACAGAAGCTTAACTAGTTCATAAATTAACATGCCTCTTGAGTTTTTTGTCAAAGGAAGTGGTAAGACTATCGATACCTTCTAAAACAAATGAAGGGGTTTGCAGTGTTGAGCCGGACATAAATGGTCAGTGAATACATTACACATTTACATCCACAGAGATATGATTACACGATTTCAACTCCTGGTTGTAGATGAAGTGATGGGATGGGGATCAGGTTCAAGATAGAAATGTTTCTGGAAGGAAAACTTAACTGACATGTAGGACATGTCTTACTGAAAGTGATTGGCATGAGAAAATGATATAGACCACTTGGCAGTTGTCACTTTAACTGTAGTCTTTTCATCATCTTTGACTCTGACTATTACCATCTATGTTGAAGGTTTTTTATTCGGGTCATTCTTTTTTCTTTCCCTGAATGAATTTCTTCATTGCTGTTGACTTACCTATTAATTTGTTTATGAATTCCAAAGTTTGATATTTTTCTTTTGCACATGTCTTTAATTTTTAAAAGGGAAAAATTACCTATATACTCCTAAAATCTTTTCGAATTACCCCTATACTCCTACCTTTATTGTATTTACCCTTAAACCTCTCAAATCTCTTAACTCAAGTTGTCATGTTCCTGGGGTTACGTCTCGTGTTAATGGTGGCAACTCACTCACGTGAGATTACCATTTTACCCCCCATTTTAATGGAAGGGGAGAGAGAGGCCGGAATCCACTGTAGAGTTGGTCGACATACCAATGCACTGGCTGAAGAGGGCGCGGGGGAGCTTGTCGTCGACGGCGAGCTCGTCGAAGTGCTTCTCTACCGCTGGCCAGCCGTTGCTGGAGCAAGAGGAGGAGCAGCAGCAGCAGCCCCTCCTGCCGGGTCTACTGGACAACCTCACCCAGCTCTGCCTCGCCCGCCTGCCCCCCACCCTCCTCTTCGCCATCTGCCGCCCTTGACATCGCCACCTCTAGTCCCCTTCCTTCCACCTACTCCTCTCCCTCTACGCCCTCCTCTCCTCCCCCTCCTCCTCCTCCTCTGTCAAGCTCTAGCAATTCAACCCCCTCACCAGCTCTTGGTTCCCCCTTCCGCTGCCCCCGCAGCCACCCTGCCTGCAGCTCTCCCACCTCCTTCTTTGCCACCCTGCCTTCCTCTCCCGCCCCCTCCCTGTCCGGTCTGTCGCTGCCGCCACCATCACGCAGTCCCGGTCCCGCCCTCCCACGCCCCCTCGCCTTTCACCTGCCCACTGACGCGGACGTCGTCGGAGGACGGATCGACGGTAGCTCCGGGACGCGAACACGACGGGATAGTTTGCTGCCTCGCACAGCTCGGCCTTACACCGGGCGGTTTCTCACCGGGCGACACTCTATTCTCTCAAAGAGAGAAAGGCGGAAGGGAGAACACAAGGGGCTATGGGCTCCTAACGTGATTGCAAACTTTGATTCTTTCATTCATTCATCATGTTACAAACTTTCATTAGCCCCCCTTTATATAGGGAAAGCCATTACATTCTTACCTTTAAACTTCTCCTATTTGCATATATGCCCTAGTCTAATAAAACAAGACTCAACAACCCACCTTTGACTTGTGGGTTTAATAAAAATAAAATACACGTCTTTTGACCGACCTTGCCTAATAAAACAAAAGTAAATATACATGTAGTAATATATGTATTTTACACACGTACATACTCAATACTCAAATACGTACAAATACACACAAGTATTTACTCAGGATGCCGAGTCTTCGAGTGAGTCTCCGAGCCACAAGCTCGGTGCAGTCGGGGCGGTGCGGCGTCGGCTCCGAGTAGTGGGCCCGGTAGTGGACCCGGTGGTGTCCCCACCAACCCTCCCGGGGCTGCTGGAACTCGACTCCGTCGAGTAAGGGGGGACACTGCTGTGGTAGTGCTCCAGCAGATCTGGATCGAGGCGTTGGAGATCTTCCCGGCTGATCCAGGAATCATCAGAAGGTGGTTGGTCCCGCCAGCGGACAAGGTAGTGCTGGTACACCCTGCTCTGTGTAGTTGTCACCTGCTCATCCAGTATCCTCTCAATTTGCTCGCGCAGAGCTCTCAAGGTTGTGGGACGCACAGGGGTGGGCTCACTCGTAATGGGAGGAGAAGGCTCGAAAAGGTCACTAGGAATCGCTGTGGGTTCCTTGTAGGCCACTAGGTCTGCCACATTAAAGGTCGAGTTAATCCCATATTCGGGAGGTAAGTCCACAATATACGCATTGGAGCCAATCTTCCGCAGAATTGGGAAGGGATCATCACTACGGACTTGCAATTTCTTAACGGCTCCCGAGGGGAGTCATTCGGGTCGGACCCGTATCATAACCAAGTCACCTTCTTGAAATTCATGGCGACGCCTATGCGAATCAGTCAATCGCTTGTAAGTCGCATTGATGAGGTTGATTTGCTTGCTAATTGACTCATGGAGACTCTTGATGTGCTGTGCAAACTCCTCAGCTGACTTGGATGTCTTGGACTCGAGTGGGAGGGGAATGAGATTCACGGGTTTCTTAGGTTTGTAGCCATGCACGACCTCAAATGGACTCATACCTATGGACCTATTGACAGAGCTGTTATATGCAAACTCGGCTCTAGACAGAAGAAGATCCCAAGTGCCAGAATGTTCCCCTACAAGACATCTCAATAGATTCCTAAACTTTTATTGACTGTCTTCCATTCATCCCCTGGTCGGATTCTGACCTGGTGGTGGCCACTGTTCAAGTCAATCTTGGAAAAGATGGTGGTTCCACTCATCATGTCAAGCATGTTATCGCGATGGGGAATTGGAAATCTGTACTCGACAGTGATTTTGTTGATGGTGCAGTTGTCAACACACATCCGCCAGGTGACATATTTCTTTGGTGTGAGCAAGGTAAGGACAGTACAGGGGCTCTTGCTCACCCTGAGAAAACTCTTTTGAATAAGGTCCTCGACAATTCTTCAGAGCTCAGCATCCTCCTGAGGGTTCAGTTGGTAATGGGGAAGGTCGGGTAGGGTGGACCCGGGGACAAGCTCAATAGCGTGTTGTACATCACGCATGGGAGAGAGTCGAGAAGGTAAGTCCTCGGGGACGATGCCTTGGAAGTCCTGCAATATTGCCTGGACTTCAGTTGGGACTGAGACTCCGGACTCCTTGGGTGTGATGGCGACGTCAACAGCCCAAACAGGGGCACCCTCAGCAACCTCTCTGTTTAGCTCACCGACATTTATTGAGTCAAGGCGCCTAACTAGGTCATGACCAACCTTAGGGGCCTTAGAAACGGGTGTGATAGATGCAGGAGAAGAGGGAAGGGGAGGTTTCCCTTCAGTGGGATTTTGGGGATTCTCTGAATTTTGAGAGTGGGGGTAGAGGTGGAACTCTTTCCCGGGGTCACCTTTGGGGGTGCCGGGTACAACTGAATCTTCTTCCCGTTGTGGGAAAAGGAACACTGATTGGACCGACCAAATGTAGCGAGGTCTACATCATAGATCCACGATCGTCCTAAGATGACGCTCCCGGCCTTCATAGGCACTACGTCACATAAGATCTGTCTTTGGTAGGACTGGAATTGGATAAGAATGACACATGTAGTGGTGACTGGGATAGAAGTGTCATCGACCCAACGTGACTGGCCTTGGATGACGGTGCGTAGGTAGACCTAGACGGGAGACAAAGTCTGAAGAGACTGCATTGATACAGCCCCCGTTGTCGAGGATCACCTTGCAGGGACAAGAGTTCACCATGATGTAGGTTTGGAAGATGGAGGTTCGACGCCAATCGTCCTCCTGAGGTGTTGAGATACAGCGAACTACACCCAATCTTTCCTGACTAGAACTCTCGACAATGTCTCCAACCTGCATGTACTCGCCATGCGTGCCATCAAATCTGCATTCATTTCCTCAAACTGGGCGATGAGGTCAGGATCGGTCATATATCTCTCCTGATCCATGGGTGTTTGTAAAGTTGAAATGCGCTATAGACGGCCTGATGAGTTCCTAGACTGACGTGGCATGCACGAGCTCGGACCTAGATGATGCAATCCTGGGACTGAAGATTAACAAGGCTTAGACCCAATTTGTTGCCTAATAAGCAAAGGGTCAGTTTGAAGGGACCGGTCAGGGAGAGTTGCTCGTCCGTAGGCGAAGTAGTTGTGGAACTACCTCTTGACAATTAAGGTGCCCTAATGCGGCAGTCTAGAGCCTAAGGATGGGTACATATAAGCTCTCGCTTTTCGCCCACAGCGATGCACTTAGGAGACTGGCTGCATGGATCGGGCTCTCTCTCACTTCGTCGCGCGACAATTGAAAAGATACTAAATGAGCAAATGATTGGAGCACGTACCTAGTTAGACTGAAAAGTCTAAGTCCGACCGAAGGCGAGCGGGGACGTGCGTGTCCGCACGGCGTCGACGAAGCTTCACAGTTACAATGAATTCACTCCAGGCAGGGAGGATTTAATTTATTACAAAACCACTCAATTTTAAAAATTTTCCACGCAGGGGAACAAAGAATCCAATTTCTCCGCGCAGGGAGACTCAGAGGTACTCACGTTCCGTAATTTACGGACCTTCCATCGACTATTGGGTGACCCTGGCGCCGGTCAAACCGTCATCGTTGACTTTTGGTGCCACAATTCCCAAGTAATCAATGTATATAGATATATATAGATATATAACTATTAAAGTATATATATATATATATATATCCCTTGAGATTATATATATATATAATAGTTATATATAATAGTTATATATATATTTCAACAAATGTTATCCTCCCCCTTTTTTTTTCAAAACCCTTTTTTTCAAATTGAATAATATATATAGATATATATAAGATTATATATATCCCATATATATTATATATATTTAACCCACCTTTTTTTCAACTTTCAACCCCTTTTTTTTTCAACCCTCTCTTTATGACTTTTCAAATCCCTTTTTTTTCACACTTCAACCTTTTCACAGTTGTCAACACTAGTTGGCAGGGTGGGTGGTCGGCCACCCGGTCAACGCGTCTGCTGGGAACGCGGGCGACCGCGCGGAGCACGTGGGCGGCCGGCTAGCAGGCTCGTCCGTGGGCGAGCGCAGGCTCGCGAGCGGCAGGGCGTGGCCGGTCAGTGCCTATGGGCGTAGTCGCTCGGGCGCGTTCGGGTGTTGCGTGTGTGCGGGCGCGGCGAGTTTGACGCGTTCGGGCGGCAGGTGCTGCGGCAGAGAGAGAGTGTCCCTCGCGCTGCTGGTGGCGTTGGAGCGCACCAAGTCCACTAGCGGGTCCGTCGAGTACCGCAGCCTCGGCTGCGTCCGGGAGTGCACCAAGTGGGACGACGAGGGCCGCCGCTTCCTCGTGTCCACCTTCTTCGGCGGTGGCGTTAGTGAGGAGAGGGGCTGGCAGCAGCGGCTGTGGTGGTTGGGATGGGTGCAGGAGGGTCGCGGCCAGAGGGACTGGCCGCAGTGGCGTCGTGGGGGTTGCCGCCTGGGTGCAGTTGGGAGAGGGAGGGTGCTCGCGGGTGAGAGCGAAGGTGGCCGCGGGGCTGCTAGGGTGTCTGCGGCAAGAGGTGGGGAGTGGGTTCACAGGCGTGTGTGTCTGGTGGAGTGAGAGGGGGTGTGGATTAGAGGGGCGGCTGTGTAGGTTAGCCGGAGGTGGCTAGACGACGGCGGGAGGCTCGCGGCCGAGGTTGGCGAAGGTGAGGGGGATGGAGGTCGATGGTGTGCTGTAGAGAGAAAGAGAGATGGGTAGGGGGGTTCGCAGAGGGCGCAGGAAGTTGCCGTGGGTTAGCAGGGTGGCAGGGGATTGCCGTGGCTCGGTGCAAGTGGGGGAGGTGGTCTCGCGGCTTCTGTGTGCGACAGGGAGAGAGAAACAGAGAGAGAGGGAAACAGAGAACGGGAGGGAGAGAAACAGAGAGATATAGAGAAGCAGAGAGAGAGTAACAGAGAGAGAGAAAGAGAGAGAAATAGAGAGAGAGAAAGAACGCAGGAAGGGGGAAATTTTTTATCTTTTTTTATCTTTTTTTATCTTTTTTTTTCACTTCTAGCAACCGAGAGAGAGAAGGGGAGACGACAGGGACGTCGGGATCGACGGAGACGCCGTTTGTTGGGCTCTGATACCAAATTTGACGCGGACGGCGTTGGACGACGGATCGACGGCAGCTCCGGGACGCGAACACGACGGGATAGTTTGTTGTCTCGCACAGCTCGGCCTCACACCGGGCGGTCTCTCACCGGGTGACTCTCTATTCTCTCAAAAGGAGAAAGGAGGAAGGGAGAACACAAGGGACTATGGGCTCCTTACGTGATTGCAAACTTTGATTCTTTCATTCATTCATCATGTTACAAACCTTCATTAGCCCCCCTTTATATAGGGAAAGCCATTATATTCTTACCTTTAAACTTCTCCTATTTGCATATATGCCCTAGCCTAATAAAATAAGACTCAACAACCCACCTTTGACTTGTGGGTTTAATCATCATCATCATCATCAGCATCATCATCATCAGAGCCTTATCCCAATTAATTGGGGTCGGCTACATGAATCCTGTTCCGCCAAAGATTTCTATCAAGTGCAATATTCATATTTAAACTCAAGGAACTAATGTCCTTCCTAATAACATCGCACCATCTCATTTTAGGTCTTCCTCGAGCTCTTTTACTAGCATCCACTAAGATTTAGTCACATCTTTTAACCGGCGCTGAGTTAGGGCGACGAAACACATGTCCAAACCACCTGAGTCTATTTTCTCTCATTTTGCTATCAATTGGAGCTATCCCTAAGTCCTTACGGATGCGCTCATTCCTAATCTTGTCTTTCTTAGTCTTGCCACACATCTGTGGCTCGGTGTAAGTGGGGGAGGTTGTCTTGCGGGTTCTGTGTGTGACAGGGAGAGAGAAACAGAGAGAGAGAAAGAGAGAAATAGAGAAATAGAGAGAGAAAGAACGCAGGAAGGGGGAAATTTTTTTATCTTTTTTTATCTTTGTTTTTCTCAACCAACAGAGAACTCAACTTTTCTTTTTTTTCTTTTTTTTCACTTCTAGCAACCGAGAGAGAGAAGGGGAGACGACGGGGACGTCGGGGTCGACAGAGACGCCGTTTGTTGGGCTCTGATATCAAATTTGACACAGACGGTGTTGGAGGACGGATCGACGGCAGCTCCGGGACGCGAACACGACGGGATAGTTTGCTGTCTCGCACAGCTCGGCCTCACACCGGGCGGTCTCTCACCGGGTGACACTCTATTCTCTCAAAAGGAGAAAGGAGGAAGGGAGAACACAAGGGACTATGGGCTCCTTACGTGATTGCAAACTTTGATTCTTTCATTCATTCATCATGTTACAAACCTTCATTAGCCCCCTTTTATATAGGGAAAGCCATTATATTCTTACCTTTAAACTTCTCCTATTTGCATATATGCCCTAGCCTAATAAAACAAGACTCAACAACCCACCTTTGACTTGTGGGTTTAATCATCATCATCATCATCATCATCATCAGAGCCTTATCCCAATTAATTGGGGTCGGCTACATGAATCCTGTTCCGTCAAAGATTTCTGTCAAGTGTAATATTCATATTTAAACTCAAGGAACTAATGTCCTTCCTAATAACATCGCATCATCTCATTTTAGGTCTTCCTCGAGCTCTTTTACTAGCATCCACTAAGATTTGGTCACATCTTTTAACCGGCGCTGAGTTAGGGCGACGAAACACATGTCCAAACCACCTGAGTCTATTTTCTCTCATTTTGCTATCAATTGGAGCTATCCCTAAGTCCTTACGGATGCGCTCATTCCTAATCTTGTCTTTCTTAGTCTTGCCACACATCCATCTCAACATCCTCATCTCTGCTACACACATTTTGTGGATGTGTTCCTTTCGTACTGCCCAACACTCGGTACCATATAACAAAGCAGGTCTCACAGCCGTTCTATAAAACCTCCCTTTGAGTTTCACAGGCATACGACGATCACAAAGGACACATGATGTACTTCTCCATCTTAACCAGTCTGCCTTAATCCTATGCGTAACGTCATCATAAATCTCCCCATTCTCTTGTATGATAGACCCTAAATATCGAAAGCTACTACTCTTCGGAATGTTATGTCCATCAATTAGAACCATGTCTTCCTGAACCACTCTCCCATTACTAAAATTACAGTGCATAAACTCTGACTTACTCCTACTAATTTTAAAACCTTTAGACTCCAAGGCAAGTCTCCAACGCTCTAACTTAGCATTTAGAGCATCAATACTCTCATCAATTAAAATAATATCGTCTGCAAATAGCATACACCAAGGGATATCCTCATGTAATTGTTTAGTTACTTCATCCATAATTAAGGCAAAGAGATACGGACTTAGTGCAGAACCTTGATGCAAACCTATAGAAACGGGAAATTCACTAGTCTCCCCAGCAATAGTTCGAACACTAGTAATAGCACCGCCGTACATATCTTTAATCAAATCAACATATCCTTGAGAGATTCCTTTCTTTCTTAATGTCCACCAAATCAATTCTCTCGGTACTCGATCGTACGCCTTCTCTAAATCAAGAAAAATTATATACAAATCTTTTCTCATCTCTCTATACTTCTCCATTAGCTGCCGTAGTAAAAAAATAGCTTTTGTAGTAGATCTATTTGGCATAAAATCAAACTGATTTTCCGATACAGTAGTCATACATCGGAGGCGTTTTTCAATTACTCTTTCCCAAAGTTTCATAGTATGACTCATAAGCTTAATTCCACGATAATTATTACAACTTTGAATATCTCCTTTGTTTTTATAGAAAGGAACTACAACACTTTTTCTCCAAACTTCTGGCATTCTTCGTTCCTTTAAAATTTTATTAAAAAATTTAGTTAGCCACTGAATACCAATATCTCCTAGGTCTTTCCATACTTCAATAGGTAAGCCATCTAATCCTAAGGCCTTGCCCACTTTCATTTTCCTTAAAGCATCTTCCACTTCTGACATCTTAATACGCCTAAAATATTGATATTTATCAAATATTATGGACTCTTGGGTACCTTCTAGAGATAAAGTATGACTTGTGGGTTTAATAAAAATAAAATACACATGTCTTTTGACCAACCTTGCCTAATAAAACAAAAGTAAATATACATGTAGTAATACATGTATTTTACACACGTACATACTCAATACTCAAATACGTACAAATACACACAAGTATCTACTCAGGATGTCGAGTTTTCGAGTGAGTCTCCGAGCCACAAGCTCGGTGCAGTCGGGGTAGTGCGGCGTCGGCTCCGAGTAGTGGGCCTGGTAGTGGACCCGGTGGTGTCCCCACCACCCACCTCCACGTGGCGCCTCGGCCCATCCCTCCCAGCCCCCAGCTGGCCAGCCGTTGGTGGAGCAAGAGGAGCAACATTCCCTCTTATTGGGTCTGCCTGACCATCTTGCCCAACTCTGCCTCGCCTGCCTCCCCTCCACCCTTCTCTTCGCCCTCTGTCGCGCCTGGCGTTGCCTTCTCTATTCCCCTTGCTTCCCCCCACTTGTTTCCCTCTATGCCCTCCTCTCCTCCCCCTCCTCCTCCGTCGAGCTCTAGGCCTTCGACCCCCTCGCCAGCTCCTGGTTCCCCCTCCTCTACCCCTGCTGTCGCCCTGCCCGCAACTCTCCCACTTCCTTCTCCGCCACCCCGCCTTCCTCTCTCGCCCCCTCCCCCTCCAGCTGGTCGCCGCCGCCACCACCCACGTTGTCTCGGTCCCGCCCTCCCATGCCCCCTCGCATTCCACCCGCCCACCTCCACTTGGCGCCTTGGCCCGTCCCTCCCCGCTTCCGGTCGATGGCGCGTTGTTGGCACGGCCAAAAGCTATGTCTATGTTGCCAGTGGGGGCCTTGCCCTTCTGCCCCCTCCTCTACCTCGTGCGGCCGTCTCAATCCCGCCAGAGAGAGAGAGAGAGAGAGGGGTTTAGGGGTAAATACCTGTTGCACCTGTCACTTTTCTCCAATGAATTGAGACACTTCCCTCGAGTTGGTTGAGGTTCAACATTCAGCGTACCGTCGCTCCGTGGAATATTTCTGCACATCAGGACTCTGTGGCTCGTGTATTATCTCAATTATAAATCCCTCGCAACAATCGAGGTGGTTGAAAGTCAAGTTAAACCCACAACGACTATCAGGATCGTGTGGTCTCCGTCGAACTCCGAGAAGCGAGACGCAAGGATTCCTCCCTCGGATATCTAAGGTGAAGAATAATGATAAGAGAGAGCTCACAGCAAAGAAAGAGGGTGAAAGAGAAGATGTACACACCTCCGGAGAAGTCCAACGCATGTGTATCATGTAGCTCAGATGAGCACAAGCCCCCCTTTTTTTGGTCGACAGCACGAGAAAGACGATAAACGAACAAGAGACACGTTTCATCCTGTCTCCATGCGGCGTGCTGTGAGCAAAAGGGTTGAAAAAGCCTAAGGGCCAGGGTTTAAGCAGGGAGAGGACCCGGGGGAACCCATCCGTGGTCGGACGGACCCGCGCGGGGTCGCCCAACCCCGGACGGTCCCACGCGTAGTCCGGGCGGACCCATCCGGGGTCGTCGGACCTCGGGGGGACCCGCCCGGGGTCAAGCGACCCCGGTGGAACACGCTCGGGGTCATTTGACCCCGGCGGGACCCGCCCGGGGTCATTTGACCTCGGTGGGACCTGCTCGGGGTCGTTTGACCTCGGTGGGGCCCCCAGGGTCATTTGACCCCGCCGCCCTCTCTCTCTCTCCAAAAAAAAAGAGAAGATAGAGAAGAAGAAAAAGGAAAAAAGGGGGAGGAAAAGAAGAAAAGAAGAGACTTGCCCGTGGTCATTCCGAATCCCGTCCATCCCGTATGGGATAAATCAACCCGGTGGCTTCTCACCTTATAAATACCTCCCGGGGGTCCAAGGAGGAGGGAGATCTACATATACGGACCTACGTGCATCTACATGGACAGACACGCTGGGCAAGGAGCTTGTTCGTTGTTTCGGCCCATCAAGGGTATGTGATATCTCGGGTCTTGCATTTATGTCCCTGGAGGTTATGTTTGTAATTTTCTATGCGTCTTGGATGGCCAAATTATGTAATTCCACCTGGTAATCAAGAATTACAGAAATGCCTCTCTCGATACTACAAGAAATTCAAGATCTGTTGTTTACAGTTTTACCCAGCAACCTTTTATAATTGGGGTTATGCCCCTACGTCCCACGTCAGTGTGGAGACCCCTTTCTTTTGTGCAGTCGACAATTCGCCGACAACCCTGTACTCAAATATGAATACACTCAGATGTTTCTTTATGTGCTGGTCTAAGGAAAATTGTAAATGAACCCTGACTTTCAGAAAAATTGTGCATATACCCTTCTCTCTCAGAATTGAATGCGTGTGTGCCTCCCGTGAAACTCAACGTCGTTCTTCCACTCAAGGGCCTCGTCAAACCCCCCTTGCACCCAAAGCGTGGTCTCAAACCCTAAGTCTATCTTGGGTCTGGTAAAATTATCAAAATATCCTTATAATCTAGAAATGGTTAAATAACCCCTGAACTTTTCAAAAATTACCTCAGTGCCCTTGGAAGTAAGAGATTTTACCATACTCTCCCTCCAATCCAGAAGTTTCAGAAAAGCCTCTGGCTTGGTAAAATTATCAAAATACCCTTGAAAATATGAAATTACCAAAATATCTCTAGAGTCTAGGAAACAAAAACGTCTACGGCTTCTGCAAAATTGTAGTCATATCCTCAAATTACAGGATTTCTTGTCTAACCTAGCGACCTTTGATAAAACCCTGATTCTATTGATACTTCGGTGGTGAGTGAGAATTAGCTTTGAGCTATGTAAGCAAGTCTGCCCTCGGTAACATGACTTTTATAGAGGACCTTAGGATTTCTCTGACAGTTAAATAAGGGTGTTCGGACGTTACGTCGATATAAATCAACACTGACTGCGGTCAATGAGGAAAGATCCAACACTTGAACCCAAATTGTCTGATACGAAGCACACTCACGGAATAGACCCTGCACAGGCTATTTGTATAGCCCCCATATGTGCATCTTTATAAATTTATCTTTTTTTTCATCAAAAGGCTCAGTGAAAAAGTTATAGAGGCCTGCTCTCTTTTTCAAGAGAATATTTTTTTCCGTGACCAACAATACCATAAAGGTAAGGGTATATGGATAATTTGAGAAGATTTTAGGGGTATACAGGTAATTTTCCCATTTGAAAAATGTGGCAATACAAATCTATTCTGGTATATTCTGAGCAGTATTTATGTATTTCAAGTTCATATAAGCTACTCTTACATTTCCAGTTTCTGGTAATGTCATTATCTCGACCATGTCTTACCTATAGTTGCTTGACAGATTTTTTTTTTTTTTTTTTGGGTGTCGAGTATCTATGTTGAGATTTTGCAACGACATCTGTAGGTGCATCTTCTCAAACATAGATGGTTGAAGAACTAAGGGATGTTTGGCTTGGATGTTATGTGTGTCTGAAGGCGTACTCTTAAAAAACATTAGAGAAGGTGTAGAATGCAAAATATTAGTAGCAAAGATTCTTGACCAAAGTTCTACCTATCCAAAATCTAATTTTGTTGTCACTTGTCCATCTCAAAGGAGTTCAAGTGGGACATTGTTGGCATCACGGAAATATTTTCCCTCTTTCTTTTTTGAAAGAGAGAAAAGGGAAAAGAGGGATAAAGAGGGGTACACACGTAGGGGCTTTATGAATAGTCTGTGCATGGTTTATTCCGTGAGCGCGCATCGTATCAGACGATTTGAGTTCGAGTGCTGGACCTTTTTTCAACTGACCGTAGTTAGTGTTGATTTACATCGGCTTAACGTTCGAACATCTTTGTTTAACTGTTAAAGGAATCTTGATCTTCTACAAGGGTCCTGATTTCGAGGGCATACTTGCTTATAGGGCTTGGATTTAATTTTCACTCACCACCGAAGAATTAATGAAATTAGGGTTTCATCTAGGGTCACTAGGTTAGGCGAGAAACCCTACGATCTGATGACGCAGTTGCAATTCTGCAGGAGTAGTGGGCGTTTTTGAAGTGTCGAGAGACTTCTTGGACCCTAGGGATATTTTGGTATTTTTGAGTTTCCAGGGGTATTCTTGTAATTTTACCAGGTCAGGGATATTTCTGGAATTTTTTGATTGGAGAGAAGGTAGGATTGAATCCCTGACTTCTCGAGGCGCTGAGGTCATTTCCGAAGAGTTTTGAAGGCTACTAGGCCATTTCTAGGTTATAGGGGTATTTTGGTAATTTTACCATACTCTACGCGGATCTAAGTCTGAGGTGGCACTTAAGTGTTGGATTGAGCTGACAATGTCCCTAA
The DNA here is from genome assembly GCA_022559845.1 of Amorphophallus konjac. Lineage (NCBI taxonomy): Eukaryota > Viridiplantae > Streptophyta > Magnoliopsida > Alismatales > Araceae > Amorphophallus > Amorphophallus konjac. The sequence goes on along the minus strand of CM040123.1, from coordinate 271,701,353 downwards.
GCGGAAAGAGCAATGAGGGTGTTCATAAAAGTCGCACGTGCGTTGATTCGCAAAGGGAGGGGTATGTGTACAATTTTTCAAAAGTCGGGGGTTCTTTTATAATTTTTCCCTTGACCAGTGCACAATAAAAAGAACTGTTGAGTACATTTATGTCCAAGTGAGTACAAAGCTTGTCGGCGAGTTGTCGACTGTACATGCAAAGTCTCTGCACTGACGCGAGATATAGGGGCATAGCCCTAGTTACAAAAGTTTACAGGGCGAAATTGCAAATAACATGACTTATGTTTCTCGTAGTCTCAGGAATGACGTTTTTGTAATTCTCCCATTGTAGGGGCAAAACTGCATAATTTAGCCGTCCCGGGTATGTAGAAACTTACAAACTTAGCCCACAGAGGGGCGTAATTACAAATATATCTCTCATGGGCATAAATATAAGGCCCGGGGTATCACCTACCCTTCAAGGGCCAAAAACAACGAACAAGGCTTCCGTGTGAGTCCGTAGATTCTTCTCGATCTAGATGCCTCCTTTTGGATCTCCGGGAGTCTATTTATAGAAGTTGGAGGGCCACTCGGAGGTGATTGAACCCGTATGGGATAAACGGGGTAGAAATGAGCCCGAGAGAGTCTTTTTTTTTCTTTTTTTTTCTCTTTTTTTTTTAGAGAGAGAGGGCGGCGGGGTCGAATGACCCCGGGGTCCCACCCGGGGTCAAATGACCCCGGGTAGGCCCGCGTGGAACTTGCCGGGGCGAATGACCCCGGGCAGGCCCTCCTGGGGTCATTCGACCCCGGGCAGGGCTTGCCCTGGTCGTTTGACCCTGGGCAGGCCCTCCCGGGGTCGGTTGACCCCGAGCGGATCCCCCCCCCCCCTGGTCGCCGACCCCGGGCAGGGCAGCGCAACTGCGCCCAGGTCTGCCCTCTCCCCGACCTCGAACGGGTCCGTTTTCTTCCTTTTTGGTTTAAAGCCCCCTCCTTTAAGCTTTTTAGAGCCTATCACGTGGAGGGAGGACAGAACATGCTTCTTGTTCGTTTGTTGTTTTCCCCGCGCCGTCGGCCAAGAGGAGGGGGTTTGTGTTCGTCCGAGGTGTGTGATACATGTGCATTGGACTTCTTCAGCGGTGTGTACACCATCTCTTGCATCCCCTTTTCTTGCTGCCAGAGTTTTCTTTGTTTACCCCAAACACCTAAGGGAGAAAAGGCTCATCCTTTCGGGGTTTTGTCCGGAGCCACACGGTCCTAATAATCGTTGTGGATTTAGTCCGATTCTCAACCACCTCGTTTGCTGCAAGGGGTTTAAAATTGAAATAACATATGAGCCATAGAGTCCCGTCATATGGAATATTTCACGGGGCAGCGGTACGCCTGGTATTAAACCCCGACCAACTCGGGAGATTGTCTCAATTTATCCGAGACAAATAGTGGGTGTAACAGACACATATTCCATTATCTTCTCTTCCCAGGGACTTAAATCTGTGTATGGGCTCTCAGATGCAATATTGTAATCCAATGAGGCAATTGGCCTGTCAGCCGCAAGTCCGGGACTCTAGTAAATCAACCGGCCACTCTCATCGTGATGCTGAAGACATGAGGCAAGCAAGTTCGAGTGGCCAGTGTTTCTCTGCAAGTTCTGGTACTTGCTTTAACCAAAATGGGACAGTATTTTTCAGTCAAGATTATTTTCATTTTCGCTCTGTATGGCTCATATAAGTGTTGCATCTTCCTTGAAATTTTTGGTTAACTTTGTTGGCAACATTGTGGTGTCTGGGGCTTTATTGTCCCGATTTATTCGACTCACATGGAATCCGCATATCGCAACCATTTCTGTTGTACAGTGTTTATAAAGTGCATACAAATAATATCTCATTGAACTTATGAAACTGGAAATTGAAACCTTATACAAAAATCTTTCAGAAAAGTAGCAAATTTGGCATGGACAATCTTAAGCTTCATTTTTCTGTCTTCTATCTCATTGACGATTACTGTTTCTGTTTGCATTATGGACCTAGATACATATGACAGTATTTAGTGATTCTTTGTTGTATATATTAGATATATGTCATGCACCATGCAAATTTGAATCTAAATTGCACATGAGTGTTTTTCTTTCTTTTTAATTTATTGTTTTCACTTTCCTATTATGATTGTGACCATTCATGTTGTGAAAGACTGCTAAAGATTAGCAGCTCCAGTGAAAATCTGAAACCATCTACAATGAGAACTTCAAATATGGTTGACATGTTCTCAGTGAAATAGGTTTCAATCTGAACTACCTGGTACCTTGTTTGTTTATAAGCAAACTGAGAAAATATGTTGCCATCACTTGCATAGTTTGCCTTCACTTTTATCTGAAAAATTTGTTAATTTTGACTTCTGTTGTCTTTATATGTGCCAAAATTCTCCTATTCTCGTCACTCTCACTGCAGTTGATATTCAGTATCGGTTATATAATCCAGCTGATTTGTCTATCTTTGAACTGCCTTGCTTCAAATTTGCCTTGTCCTTTCTTTTTACGTAAAGCTAATGTTGGTTGCACTTTCCATTTTGTGCATTTACTTATTTTTAAAGGGTTTTAAATTATCTTTTCTTGTAAAGATGATACTTGATGCATCCAGTACAGAGAATTTTTGCACACTGAGAGATCTAAGTTCAGAATGAGCAGCCTCCACTGCATTCTTATTTTCATTCCTCATATTGCATGGAACATACTCCTATTACCCCAATGTTACATCCTGCCCTTCACCCTCACTTATTCTCCTCTACATCCTCCCCAATTTCATTCTTCTTACCTCAAGAAAGATATTGGTTGATTACGGATGGAGCATGCTGTCATGATCTTTTTGCCTCATGTTAGCACTTATAGTTTGACCGTCCATGAAGGGTAAATGGCATATTTGTGATGTTTCTAGGTAAAAATGATTGTGATGGAAAATGTGATGAAGCTAGTATAAAGGCAGCTCCTTCACTTGGAACAACAGAAGTCCTGCCAGATCAAAAGGCTGACTATACCCAATCTGTAGTAAGTTTATGTCCACCATAGGCAACTTTTTGTAATGGAATTTTATTATTATTTGGATATTAAATTCTGCATGCTGCCTCTGTTACAGACCTACTTGCCATATACTTACATGGATCCATACTATGGAGGTGTCATGGCTGCCTATGGTCCACATGCTATGGTAAGTACTTTCCACTTTTTGTCAACTCCTTTTGCTAATCGATTTTCACAATTGTGAGTTGAACTTTTACTTCACAATGATAAAATATGCAGTGCTTTTTTCCAGTGTTCGCTGTTGAGTATGGTAGGATGCATACTGGTGTATGATGTTATGTATGGCAATCAGGTGATCAAGCCAGATCGAGTGAGGAATACAATTCATGAAGACTAATGAGTGTACGATACATTTTCAGCGAACAATTTGAGTGTAGTTATGCATTTCCTGGCCAAACACCTCTTTCTGAATTTCTATCTTCTTGCTTCATGGAATCATTGGTCTCCCAACTCTGGGGCATCACTGTTTGATCCCAAGTTCCTGATCTGTCATTGAAGTCGAGGCAATTTGGCTAGCACTTTAGATTGTCTGGAGACATAGTTGAAACCAGCAAACTTGAGCCATTGCATAATGGAGCATACAGATCCTGGTGCAGTTGGCACAAAATAATGGAGTCGGGGCAAGATACATCTGTGCCAATGCATTGGGAAGTACATGATGCCAAACCACTGATCAGTTAGCACTGTATCTGTAGTAGGGATGTCAACGGGTCGGATACGATACGGATAGTGGACTATCCGTATCCGATAAGAAAGAACCGTATATATTTGCTGTTCGTTAAGTATTCAGAAAGTGGTGTATCTGAAAATCGTTATCGAGTATCCGAAAAATACGGTTAACGGACGGGTAGTGATTAGTTAGCGGACATAAAAGTACATATAAGATTAAAATTTAAGATGTAAATTAATTTAATTATAAAAAATTTTAAATTGAAAAGAACAATCATATGATAAATAAATATATTTCAATTTAGTTCTTATATCGTCATTATTCATGAGTCAATATATAATACAATTAAAAGTATATAAATATATAATATTATAATATTTTCAAAGATAATATGAAACATATAAAATTTAAATAATAAAATAAATTAACTCTTTTAAACTTTAATTTTTGTCGTATTCTCATTCTTTACGTACGTTTTATGAACATAAAGAATATATTAATTTGATAATTTAAAAAATTATAAAAATATCTTATAATTTAGAAAATTTTATCATCATGAAAATAGAAATGATTTAAATTATACACATCTCATCTTTAATATCATTTTCTTCGAGATATTAAATTATTTGAGTCAAATATAAATTTATTTAACGGTAACGTACGGATACGGATTTGAAATGAGGTGTATTCGTATCTGTATCCATTAAGAAATCGGATATATTCGTATTCGTATCTGCTAATTTATTAAAAAGAAAAATATTATCTATTTATTATTCGTTAAATTAACGAAACGGACAGTTATCAGATTATCGATTATCATTGACGTACTTTCATTGAGAATGTCTAATTAGTTTTCCATATCCCGCTTCCCTGTATTCAGACAGTCTTTTCACCTTTCTCTACTTTTGTTTCTGTTTCAGACTCGTTCTACTCTTTAGGAAACATTGAATTACTAGTCCTCACCCGGAAAATGTGTGTGATAAACCCGGCATTTTTATTTACTATTTGTGAATAGCAAAACGTGTTGTCAAGAAATATCTGCTGTGGCAAAGCACGGTAGGGAATCACATGTGTCTTATCATTTTGGGATATCTTATTAACTTATTTTGCTACCAACAATCATTTCTTCATTCTTCCCCTTTTTCCCTTCCCTCCCAAGTCGTGCCATCAGGTTGGAGCAACTCTCTTTTCTTTCTGTTATGAAATATGTCTAACATTTATTTTATCTTAGAACGAAAGAAAATTTTGAGATAATGAATTACAAACTTGTGAAGTATACGTTATGACAACTATTCTGGGACAAGATTGACATAGTTGATCTTTCTTGTTATGCATGCTGAGTTCATGAAATCCTTGACCTGGGTACAGGAGTGAGAACATTACTACTTTATGGTAATGCCACTGGCTTATTGTTGTCCCTTCTTTAATATTATTTTCAAAAAAGTGACCGCAATTCATCTAATTTGTTTATTGATAGATTCAGCCTCAAGTGGTGACAGTTGCACCTCCTACTCGTGTCCCCCTTCCTGTTGATCTTAGAGAAGATGAGCCTGTTTATGCCAATGCGAAGCAGTATTGTGGAATCCTCCGAAGGCGACAATGTCTTGCCAAGTTAGAGGCTCAGAATAAGCTTGTCAAAGGGCGAAAGGTAGAATTCTGTGGCATCATGTGGTTGCTTGATCGTCGTATCCATGACCTACCTACATTAGTTCACTAGTTGATCCTTTTATGGTTTTGTTTTCTGGCAAACTAACTCTGTATTCATCTGTTTTCTTTTTGTTCATCTGTGATTTCATGTCCATTTACTTTGCAATTCCTTCAGCCATACCTCCATGATTCTCGGCATCTTCATGCAATGAGAAGAGTGCGGGGATCCGGTGGTCGCTTCTTGAATACGAAAAAACTACAAGAACAGTAGCAACAACAGAGTAACACTGGTATTCTTACCGCTAATGGCGCAAATACATGTGGTGCTTCCTCATTTCAACTTGGTGGAGGATGTCTTTCAGAAGAGTCTGATGTCCTCCGGTCAAATAATGCGAAGATAGGCTCCTCCGGCTCCACCTGCTCTGATACCACCAGCATTTCTGACGGGGATATGTACCAGTTGCCAGATGCAGTCGGGTTTCCCACAGATTACCATTCTCATATGGGTGGGGGAATGCTGCAACATGGAGGGAACGCTGTGCGTAGTGAGCCCCAACAGCAGGCTTCCATTATCAGGTGAGACATGGGAATTGGCCTGCCAGCGGTTCAATTCATGTTGATTCATGACTCTGCCATTTTTCGCCTCGGAGCAACTCGAACCGTCTGTCGGGAGTTCCTGGCAATTCATCCTTGGCTTTGATGTTTCTTTGCAGTATGTTTTTCAAAAGTTTTTAAGTTGACTTTTGTTAAGAACCTGAACATGTTAGGGAGTGTAATGAAGCTCCTGACTACTGTTTATGGTGTGCGATTCATTGAGGAGATGAAACTCTGGGTACTTTCAACATTTAGATCCTATAGGTTTTTAACGTTGATTTCCATTGCTTGCTGGTGGACGTATAAATCTACGTTTGGTGTCCTTTGTGTTGTCCAAGAATATGCAGATCCTTCTGGGACATCCTGAAAACCTGACAATTCTTTTTTTTGAAAGTGAACCTGACAAATCTTCTTGAACTCTGGTTTCCTTACGTTATCCTGTTATTCCTAATGAGAAGTTGACTATGTCTTGAGTGATAATTTTATGCATACCTGCAGCACTGTTTTATGCACTCGATCAATGCTTATGCTAGAAAAGGCTTGGTTGATTGGAGTTCTCTCTTCTTTGAGAATTTCCGGTTGGAAACTGAAACAAAATGCCAGTGACCTGCACGTTCTAATATTTCCCCTTTTTTAAGTACACGAGCTTAAATTTACGGAAGTCTAAGAAGTGCTGCTGGTAGGAAATGACACCAAACACAGCCTTAGATATGTTGTAAACCAATGTGCAGATAACTACTACATGTCTTCAGCAATTTGCTCTGCCCTCCAGTGTTAGCAATATTTGTGGAGACAGCTCGGTTGCCATTCTCCAGGAATGCAATAAGATCTAGAACATCCCTGATTGATTGATTATTTGTTTGTTTTATTTTATCATAAAGATAACAGGTAGTCAAGCTGCTTCTGTGGTCAATTGTTTCAGATGCAATTTTCTTCATCTAAAGTTCAGTTTGAAATCCTTTGTATGCATGTCAAGGATAACTTTGGATGTTGTCTTATAAAGCCCGGGAAGGTAAGGAGGAAGGTTACCTGCCAGTACTCTTGCCATATCAGCTTGGGACGGACTAGCTTGAACACTAACCCCAACTCGATGCAAATGAACAAGAGCTTGTTTCAAGTGATCAGATCGTGGCCAGTTCAGTCATTATAGAGGCTTTTTATTGGCCTGAGCAAATTTTGGAAGGGGGGGGGTGGTTTCTTGGGCTGGCATTTAAAACGATCTTATGCTTTCCACATTTTGCTGATGTCATCACAGAAAAAGACAATGGCGCACACCGTAGGTGGACGTGAGAGAGCGCTCGGAAGAGGCAAACTTTATTTTGCCCTACGAGAGTTTCAGACAAAGGTGCGACGATTTACGAGTGTGATGTAGTCACCGGAAAGAACGGAACCACTGGCATGGCGAACGAGGCCCGTTCCATTCCCACACGGGGAAGACGAGGAGAGAGAGAGAGAGCGCTCATGGGTATCAGAGGAAATGATAGCGACAGGGTGAGAGAGCATACATGGGTCTCAGATAGAGATATAAATGGATCGGATTCGACTCGGGTAGATCAATATCATATCCTATTCGTGAAAATTTTATAAATACCATATCCAGATAGTATCCTATTATTTTCGCGGGTATGGATACGGATATATCCGTCGCGGGTATGGATATATCTGCGGATATCCGTATCCGTCCATAAAGCATGAGTCTACATCCGCATCTAAGGAAATATGAGATTTATGAAAATTAGACAAATAAAAACTCGGTCAATTCTTTCCTTTCTAAAGTAATTTTTATGTTTTATAAAAATATCTTTATAATTTTAGTTAGAAGTTCAAACTCACAAACTCAACAAGACAGGTAACGGGTTAAGTTCATGTCAAAATCATAGGCCTAATATGCACAATAAGTTATTAAGAGCGGGTTCGGATCGAGTATGGATTCGGGTGCACTAAATCTATACCCTATCCGAATATGAAACGGGTATTTTAAATATATCCGAATCCATATCCGTTTATTCGGATATTACTCGACCCATCACGGGTTAGGTGATGCGGGTAATCGAATTTGCGAATATTTTTGACATCCCTAATCTCATAGGAGAAGATAGAGAGAGTGCATTCAAGAGAGAGAGATGGAGAGGGGGCGGGTTGAGTATTCATGTCTCAGGAGAAGAAAAAGAGAGAACATTCATAGATGATGTGTGTGTGTGAGAGAGAGAGAGAGAGAAGTAGCCAAACCTGATAGTAGAGCCAGCAAGATTAAGAGGAGAAGGGAGAGCTTGAGGAAGAACCTGGCTTCATCTCCTGACAATGAGCTTTGTGGTTGTGTGTGAGGTTGCTGTCTCTCCCTCTTCACCTCTCTCACTTAAAAACGAGGAGTCGGGGCATAGGAGACAGATTACTCCGGAAGAGGGAGGGCCGGTGGATCTGCGTCAGAGAGAGACAACATCGCGGCAATTGTAATCCCCTCGAGATTGTTAGTTGGAAAACGTTCGATTCCCCCCCTTGGAACAGCCCGTGGTGGGTTCATGCCTATTTTTTTTTTGTTTTCTCTCTCCCTCCAATCTCACCGGAGGCTTTGGCGGCGGAGGATCAAATCGGCCATTTTTGATTCTCATATTTTATTATTATTATTATTATTATTATTATTATTATTATTATTATAACAATAATTATATTGGACTTGTATTTTTTAAATTTTAATCTGTAAAAATCCACATTGACCCATCTTGGTAGTATATTATTTGTGTGTGTGTGTATAATATGAAACCGGTGAAAATTGTAATACAGATAGAAATGCACAGACGTTGCAAGTATTTCACCCACCACCCAAGTCCAATCTACTCCCACCTATTACCATCTCTAGTCTGTGGTTAGGATACACACACTCTCTCTCTCTCTCTCTCTCTCTCACACACACACACACATGCACACGCACACACACTCAATGCACTACTATAATTGAGGCCAAATGATAAAAAAAATCATAAAGAAAAGGTCAATGGGGCTTGGGCATAAGGTAAGTGGAGAGGGGGAAAATCTATCGCCCAAGAGCATAGCCCAACTAGGTCCAATTCGACCAAATCAGGCCCAACTCCCCAAAGTGAGCCTCATTTCGGGCCCACTTGTTTCAAGCTCAAAACTCACTCGGAGCAGTACTTCCTAGGCGACCTTCAAGTCCGAAAGTCGGAGCGACAGATCGGTCGGGAGATCCCCAGCGGGGACCCAACACGGCCCACTCGAGCTACGCACTTACCGCTCAAGATAACACTTCAAGTGATTGCCCAGGCTCGGACCGACTGTCGGAAGCTCATCCATGCATCCGTTACGTATCCAGCGAGAGCAGGGAACTCCAAGGGATAAGGGAGAGCAAGAGTCCTTATGCCATGAAGAGCCCACTACAATGACGTAACCTCCCCGAAATCCCCTCAGCTCCCTGGACTCTTACGTTAAACGGATTGCTATATAAACCCTAGGGAGACCCTCCGAGAAGGTAAGTAATCATCCTGAGAGAAAACCACCACACCCCTTGGTGGAGTATAATCTCGCGCCCTCTCTTTCTCCTTCCACCTCCCTTCGCGCCCTTGCTCTATCGCATTTGTTGACTTAAGCATCGGAGGATTTTCCCTAGGGACTCCCCCTGGGCACCTCTGATCTGTTTCCTGCCTTGCAACTCATACAGACGTGGTGACCATGATCAAAGATTCTCCCAGATCTCACGGCTCAGAATCAGTGCGAGATTACGCCTCTTCATCTGGCGCCGTCTGTGGGAAACGAGCAAAGAGACATCATGGTGCGAAGAAATTCTAGTAGGAAGATCACCAGCGGTAAGGGAAAGACCGTGGTGGCAAATGGAGAACCTGCGCCTTCCCACCCCACGGAAAATCTCCCCTCTGACGATAACAATCAAGCCGATGAGCTGCCCCCACCGCCCACGGAGGGGCAACCCCCAATGGGAGTTCTGACGCTCTCCAAACCCTCAACGTAAAACTGGACATCCTCGTACAATTAATGAGGACACAGGCGGCTAGGGAAGAGAAGTCACGACTCCCACAGGAAAGTCCCCCCCCCCCATGGAGAAGCTTCCCAGCAAATAGCTGGAGGCCGCTTCACCCTCCGGGGGCGATGGCTCATATGCAACAGGTTGTGTAATATCCCGGACCTTTCGGATCCTTCTTCGTGGGTCCCGGATCTGGTTTTCGGAGCGTCCAGCTCTGTTGTGTCCGAAATTTCGTTTCGGACATCTTTCGTGTTCGGATCGGCGCGATCCGGGGTCGTTTCGGAGGCCCGGAGGCGTTCCGCGGCTTTTCCGCGTGTGTTTTCCGATTCCCGGCGTGTGTTTCGGCTTTTCCTTCGGACGCTCGCTGCGGGTTAACTGGGCCGATCACCCGGGCACGAGTGGTACCGTTGCGATCGGTGCGTTCCGAGGATTCCAGAAATGTATTTTTCTATTTTTCGATATTTTTCCGAAAATTCGGATTTTCTATAAATCCTAATCCTTTTTCTTTTCTTTTTCCCTTTTCTCTTTCTTCTTCCTCTCCCTCTCTCTCGCGACCGTGAGCCCCCTCTCTCTCCCTCTCTCCCATTCGGACGTGGCGAGCCCCTCCCCGGCTACGGACGGCGGCGGGGCGACGGCGCGGACGCGTGGGCGACGGTGAGGCGATCTCGTGGGCGTGCGGCGAGCGTGGGAAGCGTGGGGAGTTCGTGAAGCTTCGAGCATTCTTCGTGATTCGTGATCGATTCGGCGGAGCATTCGCTCCATTGAGGTAGGGTGACGTTCCTTAGCCTCATGCCGTTCTTTTCCGTGATTTATAGGCCGCGGGGAGGCCGAGAGGGGATCATTTGAGCGTTTTTGGGTTTTTCCATGATTTGGGGAGAGCTCGCCCGATCTATGGATTCAATGCATGGATTCGTGTTTTGAGGGCCTAGAATCATGCTAGGGGTCCCCAGGGGTCTTCCCCTTTGTTTTCCCCCTCTCCTATGGAGGTATGGGGGCGTGGTTGGGTTTTTTGGGCGTTCTTACCGTTTTCGACCGCGGACTGAGAACGCGCTATACTCCAGTAGCGCGCTCTTGGAGGTCGCGCTGCCCCGACCGAGCGCGTTCATCGGAGAAGATGAACAGGAGGCGGTTCCTGTCGCGCTATGGGGTCATAGCGCGATCATCCTTGTCGCGCTAGGAAGACCTAGCGCGATGGTCGTTGTCGCGCTAGGTAGACCTAGCGCGATCTTCGCTGTTGCGCTAGGGTTCCCTAGCGCGATGGTCCCTGTCGCGCTGGGTATCCCTAGCGCGATCAGGTCGTTGTTGGGTGTTCCCCTTGGGCCGTGCGTGCGTCCCGGGCACCCCGTGGAGTTCCGTGACCGTGTTTTTGGTGTCCGGAAGTCCCGTTCGCCTCGGTCAGGCGTTTGACCGTGGGCCGTGCGTCTGTTTCCTTTCCGACCGTGGTCACCGTGCGACGGGGCTGGTGTGTGGGGTGATTCCCACCTGTTGTCGGGTTCGGACGTCGTTTTCCGTTGACTCGAGAGTCTACTCCTTCAGTGACCCTCCACTAGTCGTAGCCTACTAGTACGCGGGTGCTAGTCGCACCAGGGAGTGGTGTACGGGCCGACCTTTCGAGACGGTTTGTGGACCGGTTACCGTTGGGCCCCACGTCTTGCAGCCAGAGTCCGGCTGAGGGGAAAACCGGTCAGAGGGCCAGACCTGGGACGCGTGGTCTGTGTGTGCACACGTGGTTGGGGGCGGTTGGACCCACGTCGACGGGCGTGACCCCAGCTAGTCACTTGTTTGTGGTTACTTGTACGGTGTTCGCGCCTCGGGTAGGACCTACCACGTCAGGCGGTTCACCTGCGGTGCGGTGTAAGACGTCAGGGGACGCTACCGGCTGTGCTTCTAGTGGGTGGTACTCCTGTCGAGTACGGAGTGTCAGACTGTCAGTCGTGTGTTTCCGACCTTCGGGTTTTTGACGGTTCGACCGTTGAGTTTCGGTCTTCTCGTACCGTGGCACGTGTGTCGGTTGCGTGCCGTAGGGTCTAGTTCTGTAGAGTACAGGGCTTTCCTTTCCGAGGTACTTTCCTACCGCTAGAGTAGTGGTTTCTCGTTTTTCGAGGTAGGGTTCGAGTGATCCCTACTGAGTCTTGTTCTGAGACTCATTCCCTGCGTGTTTTCACCGTGTTTCAGGTGAGGCGCCACCTTCGGGGAGCGCGTCAGGAGCGCAGCGTGGTGCGGGTGCCCAGAGGTAGTGCCAGAGGTCAGAGCCGGGGGATGCCCCGTGTAGCTGTACTTTTCTTTCTTGTCACTGTACTAGTCGTGGACTACTGTTGCTGTTGTTGCTATTTTATTGTGGACCATGTAAATTGTTAATTTATTTCCTGCTTAATATTATAACTGTTTAATTTCTACAATTATCTGTGATGCTTATGTAGTTTCCACACCATCCTTTTAACCCTTCCGAGTCTTCGGACTCGTGGGTGGCGGTACGAGTCTCGGGTTATCGGGCCTTCCCGGTAATCGGATTCTCGGGTCGTTACAGCTGGTATCAGAGCGCGGTTGTGGAATTACATGAGAATCATAGGTGATTGTATTGGTCCACTAGTCCACAACGATGATGTACATGTGACGCTGGCATTGGGCACCGCGTGTTTTATTCTGACATTGCTGTTTCCGTGTTTTCTGTCTTGTGCTTCAGGAGCGAGGATGGCGCCGAGGAGAAGTTCTCGCTCTCAGCAGGGGCAGTCGGCTGGAGGTCAGGAGATCCAGCAGGGGGTCCAGAGGGACCAGGAGGAGCATAGCAGAGTTCCGGGAGCTACCGAGGCCGCGGATGCTGCGAGGGCTCCAGGGGCCGAGGATTTCTTCCGTGGCATGTACCATCTCATGTCTCAGCAGTTTGGCGGAGAGGCCGGTGAGGGCTCGTCAGCTAGGGGTGGGCCAGGCCGAGCAGTGAGGGACTTCATGCAGTTCCATCCACCTTACTTTAGCGGCCAGGCAGACCCTGATGCGGCTCGTGATTGGCTCGATGAGATGGAGCTGGTGTTCAGTTCTGCGAAGAGTACTGCCGAGGACAGAGTGGTGTTGGCCTACAACCAGTTGCAGGGTACGGCTCGGAGGTGGTGGTCTTCCGAGTGGAAGACGTCCTTTCAGCTTCGTCCACTTGAGCAGGTCGAGTGGGATGACTTTGTCAGTGCTTTCGAGCGTACGTACTGTCTAGATGTTGTTGCTACGCAGCGGATGCGGGAGTTTCTGGAGCTGGTGCAGGGTGACATGTCCGTGTTGCAGTATAGGGCCCGATTTGTCGAGCTGGGTCGGTATGCACCTCATATCATGGAGCATGAGAGGGTGAGGACGTCGCAGTTTGTGCAGGGCTTGAGGCTGGAGCTGAGGCACCATTTGATCGCGAATGGGGCCACTGATCTAGAGACAGCGTCTCGTGTTGCGATTTCCCTGGAGATGGATATGCAGAGGACTCGAGGACCGATCAGCCAGGGGCAGTCTTTGTCAGGTCGCAGCCAGCAGTCGGCTACCCAGCAGCAGGGTTCCTTCCAGCATGCGATGAGTGGTTCAGGAGTGCCGGCACATGCAGCTTCGGTGACAGGATCTGCGTCCTTCGGCTCGAAGGTCAAGAAATTCTTCAAGAAGGGGTTCGGCAAGAAGAAGTCCAGAGATCAGGGGCAAGCTTCATCGGGCAGTGTACAGCAGCCGATTCCTTTGCAGCGTCAGGGATCAGTGGGTGGATCGCGAGGATCTTGTCCACGGTGTGGTGGGACCCACCCAGGCAGGCAGTGCACGGCGCCGATTATCTGTTTTCGGTGTGACCAGCCAGGGCACATGGCGCGTGACTGTCCTCAGAGGCCGCCGCAGCAGCAGGTTCCCCAGCAGCAGCAGCAGCAGGGACAGTATCCGCCGCTACCCAGGTCAGCTAGTGTGGGAGGCAGGCAGAGGGCTCGTGGCCAGATCACGCACTTGACCAGGGCAGAGGCAGTGGCGTCGCAGCTCGTGGAAGGTACCGTTCAGATTTTGGGTTGTGCGGCTCGGGTTTTATTTGATTCTGGCGCGTCTCATTCGTTTATTTCGGAGGATTTCGCGTCGAGCGTCGAGGAGCCGGTGACCCAGTTGTCCTGTGATTTGGCAGTGGAGTTGCCTTCGGGTGATTTTATGGTCACTCCGTATTGCTTCGACCAGGTTCCGGTGTGGATCGATGGGCGGAGTATGCCAGGCAGGTTGTATGCGTTGCAGCTTCGGGATTACGACGTGATTCTAGGCATGGATTGGCTCGAGACTCATGGAGCGGTGGTGGATTGTGGAATGAAGAGGGTCTACTTCCAGCATCCGAGCAAGAGGACCTTCTATTTCCAAGGTATCCGTTCCACCTCTTCTCGATTCCTTATCTCTGCTATTCGAGCCCGTCGATTGCTTGATTCAGGTTGTCAGGGTTTTCTCGCGTCTGTGGTTGTGTCTGACCGGATGGAGCCGGATGTCGAGGACATTGCGGTGGTGTGCGAGTTTCCCGATGTTTTTCCTGAGGAGTTGCCTGGATTACCTCCCCAGCGGGAGATCGATTTCGTGATCGAGGTTGTACCTGGTACGGGACCTTTGGCGAAGGCTCCCTACCGTATGGCCCCCGCTGAGTTGAGGGAGTTGAGGGCGCAGTTGCAGGAACTGTTGGCCAAGGGGTACATTCGTCCGAGCTTTTCCCCTTGGGGTGCGCCCGTGTTGTTCGTGAAGAAGAAGGACGGTAGTCTGCGGCTATGCATTGACTATCGGCAGCTGAATGAAGTGACCATTAAGAACAAGTATCCGTTGCCGCGGATTGATGATTTGTTCGACCAACTTCAGTCTGCGCGAGTGTTCTCGCGGATTGATTTGCGGTCCGGTTACTATCAGCTGAGAATTCGCGAGTCCGATGTGGAGAAGACTGCATTCAGTACGAGGTACGGGCATTATGAGTTTCTGGTGATGCCGTTTGGGCTCACCAATGCCCCGGCAGCCTTCATGGACTTGATGCAGAGGGTATTTCATCCGTATTTGGACCAGTTAGTGGTCATCTTCGTGGATGACATCCTTGTTTATTCGCGGTCTGCTGAGGAGCATGCGTACCATTTGGGTGTGGTGCTGCAGACGTTGCGAGATCACCAGTTGTATGCGAAGCTCAGCAAGTGCGAGTTTTGGCTCAGCGAGGTGCACTTTCTGGGGCACGTGATTTCTGGTGATGGCATTTCCGTGGATCCCGCCAAGGTCGAGGCTGTGATGCAATGGCCGAGGCCGAGGTCGGTGACGGAGATCCGGAGTTTCTTGGGGCTTGCGGGTTATTATCGCCGGTTTATCCAGGATTTTTCTCGCATTGCGACCCCGATGACTAGGCTCACGCGGAAGGATGTGCCTTTCGTTTGGTCCGAGGAGTGTGAGCAGAGCTTCAGTGAACTGAAGAGGTTGCTCACCTCGGCTCCGGTGTTGGTTTTGCCTTCTGGATCGGGAGGTTTTGTGGTGTGTACAGATGCTTCCGGTGTTGGATTGGGTGCTGTTCTGATGCAGCATGGTAGAGTGGTGGCTTATGCATCTCGGCAGCTAAAGCCCCATGAGGAGAACTACCCTACCCATGATCTTGAGTTGGCAGCAGTGATCTTCGCGCTGAAGATCTGGAGGCATTATCTGTACGGTGAGAAGTTCGAGGTGTTCACTGACCATCAGAGTTTGAGGTATGTGTTCTCGCAGAGAGATCTGAACCTCAGACAAAGGCGTTGGATGGAGTTCATGAAGGACTATGACTTCACCCTGTCTTATCAGCCGGGCAGGATGAATGTCGTTGCCGATGCCTTGAGTCGGAAGGTGGCGGTCAGTACCTTGATGTTGAGGAAGTGGAGGCTCTGGGAACAAGTGCCCGAGGTATCTTTCAGGCTCAAGATTCCCCAGGAGCGAGGGTTGGCAGTGCTTGCGAGTCTGACTGTCACTCCTGCTATCCGTCGTCAGGTGACAGAGGCTCAGCATGCGGACCCTGAGTTGCCCCGGATTCTTGCGATGGCTGATGTGGAGCTCGGCGAGGACGGTGCTGCGAGGTTTCGTGGCAGGTTGTACGTCCCAGCGGAGGAGCAGGTTCGTCGTGCGGTGTTACGCGAGGCTCATGGGAGCAGGTACACTGTGCACCCGGGTGCGACGAAGATGTATCGGAACTTGCGGAGGCAGTTTTGGTGGCCTGGCATGAAGAGAGATGTCGCCGAATTTGTGGCCAGGTGCCTGATCTGTCAGCAGGTGAAGGCGGAGCATCAGCGACCAGGAGGTACTCTCCAGCCTTTGGATGTTCCTGCTTGGAAGTGGGACCATGTGACCACGGATTTTATGGTGGGGTTGCCGAGGACCCCGAGTGGGCAGGACAGTATTTGGTTGCTGGTGGATCGGCTGACGAAGGTGACTCGATTGTTACCGGTCAAGGTCAGCTGGAGCGTGTCCAGGTTGGCTCGTCTGTATGTGGAGCGGATCGTGCCGTTGCATGGGGTTCCCATTTCGATCGTGTCGGATCGAGATCCGCGCTTCACTTCTGGATTCTGGAGGGGTTTCCAGCGAGCTCTTGGCACGGAGTTGGCATTTAGCTCGGCGTATCATCCACAGTCAGATGGTCAGTCTGAGAGGACCATTCAGACTTTGGAGGACATGCTGAGATCCTGCTGCCTGGAGTGGCAGGGGAGTTGGATTCATCACCTACCGTTGGTGGAGTTTGCCTATAACAACAGCTATCATTCGAGCATCGGCATGGCTCCCTATGAGGCTCTGTATGGGCGTCCCTGTCGGACTCCACTTGATTGGTTTGAGGTGGGTGAGCGTGTTTTGACGGGACCGGAATTGGTGCAGCAATGTGTGGATGTTGTGCACCTGGTTCGTCAGAACATGTTGGCGGCCCAGAGTCGGCAGAAGAGCTATGCTGACCGTAGGCGACAGCCTCTCGAGTTCGCCGTGGGCGATCGTGTGTTCTTGAGAGTTTCTCCGATGAAGGGGGTGATGCGTTTTGGACGGCGTGGGAAGCTGAGCCCCCGCTACATTGGTCCTTTCGCGATTGTGGAGCGCATCGGTGAGGTTGCTTACCGGTTGCAGTTACCTCCTGAGTTGGCGTCGGTGCATGACGTGTTCCACGTCTCGATGTTGCGGAAGTATATGCCCGATGACTCTCATGTGCTCGAGTTTTCTGTTTGGCCTGAGGTGACTCCAGATCTTTCTCTCCCAGAGTTTCCGATCCGTGTGGAGGATAGGCGAGAGCAGCGCCTGCGGAACAAGGTCATTCCCTTGGTAAAGGTCGTGTGGCAACGACACTCTGGTGGTGAGGCTTCGTGGGAACGTGAGGACGAGATGCGTCAGCAGTTCCCGTATCTGTTTGAGTGAGTCTTCCTCTTCTTTCCCCGTTGGTTGTTCTCAATTTCGAGGACGAAATTCCTTAAGGGGGGAGGGCTGTAATATCCCGGACCTTTCGGATCCTTCTTCGTGGGTCCTGGATCTGGTTTTCGGAGCGTCCAGCTCTGTTGTGTCCGAAATTTCGTTTCGGACATCTTTCGTGTTCGGATCGGCGCGATCCGGGGTCGTTTCGGAGGCCCGGAGGCGTTCCGCAGCTTTTCCGCGTGTGTTTTCCGATTCTCGGCGTGTGTTTCGGCTTTTCCTTCGGACGCTCGCTGCGGGTTAACTGGGCCGATCACCCGGGCACGAGTGGTACCGTTGCGATCGGTGCGTTCCGAGGATTCCAGAAATGTATTTTTCTATTTTTCGATATTTTTCCGAAAATTCGGATTTTCTATAAATCCTAATCCTTTTTCTTTTCTTTTTCCCTTTTCTCTTTCTTCTTCCTCTCCCTCTCTCTCGCGACCGTGAGCCCCCTCTCTCTCCCTCTCTCCCATTCGGACGTGGCGAGCCCCTCTCCGGCTACGGACGGCGCGGACGCGTGGGCGACGGTGAGGCGATCTCGTGGGCGTGCGGCGAGCGTGGGAAGCGTGGGGAGTTCGTGAAGCTTCGAGCATTCTTCGTGATTCGTGATCGATTCGGCGGAGCATTCGCTCCATTGAGGTAGGGTGACGTTCCTTAGCCTCATGCCGTTCTTTTCCGTGATTTATAGGCCGCGGGGAGGCCGAGAGGGGATCATTTGAGCGTTTTTGGGTTTTTCCATGATTTGGGGAGAGCTCGCCCGATCTATGGATTCAATGCATGGATTCGTGTTTTGAGGGCCTAGAATCATGCTAGGGGTCCCCAGGGGTCTTCCCCTTTGTTTTCCCCCTCTCCTATGGAGGTATGGGGGCGTGGTTGGGTTTTTTGGGCGTTCTTACCGTTTTCGACCGCGGACTGAGAACGCGCTATACTCCAGTAGCGCGTTCTTGGAGGTCGCGCTGCCCCGACCGAGCGCGTTCATCGGAGAAGATGAACAGGAGGCGGTTCCTGTCGCGCTATGGGGTCATAGCGCGATCATCCTTGTGATGGTCGTTGTCGCGCTAGGTAGACCTAGCGCGATCTTCGCTGTTGCGCTAGGGTTCCCTAGCGCGATGGTCCCTGTCGCGCTGGGTATCCCTAGCGCGATCAGGTCGTTGTTGGGTGTTCCCCTTGGGCCGTGCGTGCGTCTCGGGCACCCCGTGGAGTTCCGTGACCGTGTTTTTGGTGTCCGGAAGTCCCGTTCGCCTCGGTCAGGCGTTTGACCGTGGGCCGTGCGTCTGTTTCCTTTCCGACCGTGGTCACCGTGCGACGGGGCTGGTGTGTGGGGTGATTCCCACCTGTTGTCGGGTTCGGACGTCGTTTTCCGTTGACTCGAGAGTCTACTCCTTCAGTGGCCCTCCACTAGTCGTAGCCTACTAGTACGCGGGTGCTAGTCGCACCAGGGAGTGGTGTACGGGCCGACCTTTCGAGACGGTTTGTGGACCGGTTACCGTTGGGCCCCACGTCTTGCAGCCAGAGTCCGGCTGAGGGGAAAACCGGTCAGAGGGCCAGACCTGGGACGCGTGGTCTGTGTGTGCACACGTGGTTGGGGGCGGTTGGACCCACGTCGACGGGCGTGACCCCAGCTAGTCACTTGTTTGTGATTACTTGTACGGTGTTCGCGCCTCGGGTAGGACCTACCACGTCAGGCGGTTCACCTGCGGTGCGGTGTAAGACGTCAGGGGACGCTACCGGCTGTGCTTCTAGTGGGTGGTACTCCTGTCGAGTACGGAGTGTCAGACTGTCAGTCGTGTGTTTCTGACCTTCGGGTTTTTGACGGTTCGACCGTTGAGTTTCGGTCTTCTCGTACCGTGGCACGTGTGTCGGTTGCGTGCCGTAGGGTCTAGTTCTGTAGAGTACAGGGCTTTCCTTTCCGAGGTACTTTCCTACCGCTAGAGTAGTGGTTTCTCGTTTTTCGAGGTAGGGTTCGAGTGATCCCTACTGAGTCTTGTTCTGAGACTCATTCCCTGCGTGTTTTCACCGTGTTTCAGGTGAGGCGCCACCTTCGGGGAGCGCGTCAGGAGCGCAGCGTGGTGCGGGTGCCCAGAGGTAGTGCCAGAGGTCAGAGCCGGGGGATGTCCCGTGTAGCTGTACTTTTCTTTCTTGTCACTGTACTAGTCGTGGACTACTGTTGCTGTTGTTGCTATTTTATTGTGGACCATGTAAATTGTTAATTTATTTCCTGCTTAATATTATAACTTTTTAATTTCTGCAATTATCTGTGATGCTTATGTAGTTTCCACACCATCCTTTTAACCCTTCCGAGTCTTCGGACTCGTGGGTGGCGGTACGAGTCTCGGGTTATCGGGCCTTCCCGGTAATCGGATTCTCGGGTCGTTACAGGTTGGGAGGACGTTCGCACCCCCCTCCTCCAGAGCAAGAAGCCTCTTCTACCCCGAGGAGAGAAGGAACCGGCACGCACCGGCAATTCCCAGAAACTGATGCCCTCGAGGGACGGCGAGACAGCCCGCAGGGGCGCCCCCATAGTCCCTCGGTGTCATGTCCCGAGCGTGGAAGCTTACCCGTGACGCGACAGTTTTATATAGAACCAAAGCAAGCTAGAAAATTAAAGAATTTCTTCCTTAGACAATTATAAGAGTGCGCAAATATCTAAGTTTAACTTGAATTTAATACAAATGGTTTGAGCTTACAATTGTCGAATACACATATCCTTTATTGGTTTTGACTAACATGCTAGAGAATATAACTGACATTAGGGTACAAATTAACACCAACAACAGAATTACAATAACACAATTGATAACAATTGGTGACTCTATCTCTACACTCATCACTCAGATTCATTCCCCTCCGAGTTCTGGTCGATATCCAAATCACCTGAAAGGTTAGAAAACGACTAGATGAGCGAATCGCTCAATAGGATTTACATCTCAAGTTTTAACATGCTTTAAGTGAATTACAAGTTCATTTAATGTAAGTAATGCATGCAGACAGGTAGATATCAAGAAATTGTATAATCGACGAGAGCAGGATTACAATTGAGAGTGTATAGATTTAAATTTTTGAGCAGTGGCAACAAGCGGTATCAAGCACGTAATAACTGAGGGATAACAATTGAAATTCAAACAATAGTAAGCAAGGAAATTCTAACATGTATAGCAAGAATTGGCTATTTATCAGTTCATTCAAGTAAATACTTTTACCCTTCTATGGGCCTCAATCAATCCATCAAGTAAATATCATGAGAGTGAGTGGTATGCCTAAAATCTAGCAAGCAAGTACTCCGGTGTAATGCCAAACACCGTGGTCAATAAACTCCCATGGGCATAAGTACCTTCGGGTGCTCTTCCCAGGACCAGACCGGACCCTATATGCACAGCATTAGTCATGTTTTCGACATCCACTCTCATTTATAGCCAATATGGAATTTCAAGGCTTGACCAGTAGGAATATAAGGTGGATTTGGAATGGATTCCAAAGGGTGAATTTATTGTACTAAGGTAAAACCAATTATGGATAACACACGAAAAACTGTGCGAGATTGGTACCTAGTAGAACACTTAACAATTTCAGAAATGACACCCTAATTAGAATGCACTTCTTGGAATTTCACATGGATTTTTAGTGAATTGGCGCCTTGGGGTTGACTGGTCCTCTAAATTAAGTATATATTTAAATTGGCGCCTCCCAGCAAGTCATCTTTTAAATCGCGCCCCCCAGCAAGTCATCTTTTATCAAATTCGCGCCTCCAGCAAGTCATCTTTTAAATCGCGCCCCCCAGCAAGTCATCTTTTATCAAATTCGCGCCCCCCAGCAAGTCATCTTTTAAATCGCACCCCCCAGCAAGTCATCTTTTAAATCCCGCCCCCCATCAAGTCATCTTTTATCAAATTCGCGTCCCCCAGCAAGTCATCTTTTAAATCGCGCCCCCCAGCAAGTCATCTTTTAAATCGTGACTTTCCAGAAGTCGCCTTTTACGAAATTGGCGCCTGGGTGCCATCTTTATTTCTGTAATTCGTTACATATGACTATTTGATGGAAGAATTTACGACATGTGTCAAGGGCGTCCATTCTGTAATTAGCGCCCTGGTCAGGGGCGCCATTTACAGTGATCTAATTACATTAGAAATGCCGACATTTATTTATTTATAAAATGACGACCCCTACAGGGTCGTAAATTTTGAAACTAGCGCCCTGATGTAGGGCGCTAATTCCCTAGGTTGCTTAATCATGCAGGTTAACTCTACTGGAATGCTTATTACTTTAATTTGTTACTTTATTACTTTAACCCGTTACTTATCTATCTATAATTAAGTTATCAGTTGATTCTAATTAGCTATCAGTCTTACTAATTTGCAGGTAACTATAAGATCTTGCACTACTATATCTAGTGATACGTCTATATATATATTTGGTTCAATCGACTAACAGATAGTTATACGACTGTAACTAAGTAGGTCTCTAATGTATATATATAGTTCATCTAAACTTACAAGATTTTCTAACAACATGATCTTCTATATCTAACAGGATCTTAATTTAACTAACAGATCATCTAATCAACTAAAATAGTCACCTAGTTAAACTAACAATACATGCAGTTTACCCACTCTTTTAAATTATGATAGATTATCATGAATTTATTCTAATTAAAACGGTAAAACAATCACATAGATATGATATTTTAATGCCCTAATTAACTAGGAATTTGGTTAAGCTTGAGAAAACCTACTAACATGCTGTGTAGATTAACTACTAGTTTAGCTAAGGTTTAGCTAAAAGTTGAGACAACCTACCTCTTGGAGCAGAAGGAAGGGTGCGTGGACAGAGGAGAGGTCTGCACCTCTCTGCAACCTTCACAGAGCTTGTCTGTCTGCAACCTCCCTGCAACCAGCTAAAGCTAACGAGCTAACGGGTTTGGCTAGAATAGGGGTGTGTATTATAGCATTAGGGTCGACAAGATAGGGGGCAAGGTTCGCGAAAAGCGGATCTGGGTGGCATGCCAACGAATGCCAGCGTGTACAGCCTGGCTGCGAAGAAAATGACGTTAAGAATTAACGACTTGAGTGGTGTCGTCAATTATATTGGCGACGTTTAGTAGGGCGTCGTTTAGCAAATTGACGCCTCCAATTAAGTCACCTTTAAACAAATTGACGCCCCCCAGCAAGTCACGTTTTAATTCGCGACTCCTAGCAAGTCATCTTTTAATTCGCGCCTCCCTAGGAGTCATCTCTTTTCAAATTCACGCCTTAGGCAGTGCCATCTCTTATCAAATTCGCGCCTTAGACGGTGCCACTTCTTATCAAATTCGCGCCTTAGGTGGTGCCACCTCTTATCAAATTCGCGCCTTATGTGGTGCCACTTTTTAAATCGCGCCTTAGGTGGTGCCACTTTTTAAATCGCGCCTTAGGTGGTGTCACTTCTTATCAAATTCGTGCCTTAGGTGGTGCCACTTTTTAAATCGCGCCTTAGGTGGTGTCATTTCTTAAGAAAATGTCACCGGAAATATTTTACCTTCTATATAATTGGACACAATTAGGTTAATAAAGAAAAATAAATTATAAGAAATGTCTTAATTATTAATAAGGCAAATGAATAACTTATAACTTAATAATTAGAAAATTATGAGAATTGTATTATTAAATTTTATAATTCATGTAAATATGGTTTGGCATATAATATCTCTTTATTTAAATTTTTTTTATTTTTAATTATTCATAATTATCAAAATGATTAATTAAATAGTAGTAAATTCTTTTATCTCTATTTAAAAGAATGTCGGGTGTTACACCCTCCCCTACTTAAAAGAATTTGGTCCCCAAATTCAACTGCATGAGGATAATTCTGCTATGTAAGAGAAATGCAGAGCGTATAGGACACTTACAGTCTAAAATAGCTCTGAGTATCTTCCCTTCATAGATTCCTCGGTCTCCCAAGTTGCTTCCTGCTCCGAGCATCGATTCCATTGAATTTTCACCATAGGGATCGTCTTGCTCCTTAGAACTCGGACTTCTCGATCGAGGATTTGCATCGGCCTTTGTTTGTAAGTAAGATCTTTTTGAATTACCAAATCGGCGTGGTCGATGACATGAGAGGGATCGTGCACGTATTTCTTCAACATAGAAACATGAAATACGTTGTGTACTTCCGAGAGTTGAGGAGGTAAAGCGATACGGTAAGCTACCTCACCCACTCTTTCCAACATCTTAAATGGACCGATGAATCTTGGTGTGAGCTTGCCTTTAACACCAAATCTTCTGATACCTCGGCTGGGAGATACCTTGAGAAACACATGATCACCAACTTGAAATTCTAAGTCTCTCCTTCTGTTATCAGCATAAGATTTCTGCCTGCACTGAGCTACCTTGAGTCTCTCTCTGATAACGAGTATCTTTTCAGTTGAATCTTTGACCATATCAGGACCTAGGAGTTGTCTTTCACCGACTTCCTCCCAGCATACCGAGATCTACAACTTCTACCATAGAGTGTCTCGAAAGGTGCCATTTGAATACTGGCTTGGTAGCTATTATTGTAGGCAAATTCGGCTAGTGGTAAGTGATCATGCCAACTTCCGCCGAAATCTATAATGCATGCTCGCAACATGTCTTCAATAACCTGATTGGTCCTCTCCGTCTGACCATCTGTCTGGGGATGAAAAGCAGTACTGAAATTGAGCTTCGTTCCCAGAGAGTATTGTAGACCCTTCCAGAAATGAGATGTGAAGCGTGGATCTCGGTCAGATACTATAGACACAGGAATTCCATGTAGTCTAGTAACTTCCTTAATATACAAGGCGGCAAGAACATCAATCGACCATCGGTTCTTAATGGGCAAGAAATGAGCCGATTTAGTAAGACGATCGATGATTACCCATATTCCATCATATCCGCCCCTAGACTTGGGCAAACCCATGATGAAATCCATGTCGATTTCTTCCCATTTCCACTTGGGAATATCCAGCGGATGCAGTCTCCCTGCGGGTTTCTGATGTTCGGCCTTCACCTGCTGGCAAGTCAAGCATCGAGACACAAAATCCGCTATCTCCCTCTTCATGTTGGGCCACCAAAAGGTCCTTTTTATGTCTTGGTACATCTTAGTGGCTCCCGGATGGATTATGTATCTCGACCGATGAGCTTCTTCAAGAATCTTCTTCTTCAGCTCAGGACAGTCGGGCACACATGTCCGTTCACGAAATAGCAGTCTGCCATCAGGTGCCAGCTTGAAATCAAATCTCTCGTCCAATTTGCTCTTTATCTCCACTAGTGATGGATCTTCTTCTTGCAACTTTTTGATTTCAGGTAGCAAATCTGGATGTAAGCTCATTTGAGATAGAATAATATACATGTTCTTCTCATCTGTGTTGATATCAAGCTCAGAGAATTTCTCCAACAGTTTCCATTCTTGTATCATGTAGTTGGCCAATATTGTTCTGGGCTTTCGACTAAGGGCATCAGCTACGGAATTACCCTTACCAGGATGGTACTGTATAGTGAAGTCGAAATCCTTAAGATACTCGAGTCAACGCCTTTGCCGCATGTTTAGCTCCTTTTGGGAGAATAAGTACTTGAGGCTTTTATGATCAGAGTATACAGTGAATTGTTCTCCGTAAAGATAGTGCCTCCAAATCTTCAAGGTAAATACCACCGCGGCTAGTTCTAAGTCATGAACCGGGTAATTCTCTTCATGTTTCTTTAATTGACGGGAAGAGTATGCAATGACTTTTCCGTTCTGCATCAATACACATCCGAGGCCGATACCAGAAGCATCAGTATATACCTCGTATTTTTCTCCTTCAATTGGAAGAGATAAGACCGGTGCAGTAGTCAAGAGATCCTTCAAAGTCAGGAAACTCTTCTCACAATATTCATTCCACTCATAAGGCACTTCCTTGCGAGTCAATCTGGTAAGAGGAACAGCAATCTTGGAGAAGTCCTTGATGAAACGTCGGTAGTAACCAGCTAAACCCAAGAAGCTACGAATCTCCGTTGCATTCGTCAGTCGTTCCCAATCTTGCACGGCTTTGACCTTTGCAGGATCAACAGTAATCCCATCCTTTGAGATAACATGTCCTAAGAAGGACACTTCCTCCAGCCAGAACTGGCATTTGCTGAATTTTGCATATAACTTATTGTCTCGCAATATTTGTAATGCCTTCTTGAGATGTTTCTCATGATCTTCTTCAGTCTTTGAATAGATCAATATATCGTCAATGAAGACAACAATAAATTGGTCTAAATAAGGCCGATAAATGCTATTCATTAACTGCATGAAAGCTGCAGGGGCATTAGTTAGTCCAAAAGGCATAACAGTAAATTCGTAATGCCCATACCTGCTTCGAAATGCAGTTTTGTAAATATCTTCTTCCTTGATCCTCAATTGGTGATAACCAGACCGAAGATCTATTTTGGAGAAATACTTTGCTCCTGATAATTGGTCGAATAGCTCATCAATTCTCGGCAGTGGGTACTTGTTCTTGATTATAAAATGATTTAACTGCCGGTAATCAATGCATAATCTTAATGTGCCATCCTTCTTTTTAACAAAGAGCACCGGTGCCCCCCATGGGGAAGTACTCGGCCTAATGAATCCTTTCTTCAGTAAATCCATCAACTGCTCCTTCAGTTCTTTTAGTTCCGCAGGAGACATTCTATAGGGTGCTTTAGAAATAGGACCGGCACCCGGAATAATATCAATTGTGAATGACACTTCTCTTTCCGGGGGTAAACCAGGCAATTCGTCTGGAAATACATCGGAGAAGTCCTGAGTCACTCGGATGTCTTCAATCTTTGTCTTCTCGGCTTCTGTGGTAGTTACAAAAGCTAAGAAAGCCATATATCCTCTATTCACTAGTTTACTAGCTCGGAGAGCTGAGATAAGTAGGGATTTATCCCGAGGTTTGATATAAACTAACTCGGGATAGTCCGCAAAAGTTATCTTGCCATGCCGACAATCTACCGTTGCTTGGTAGGTCGATAACCAGTCAGCTCCCAATATGACATCATAATATTCCATATCAAGACATATCAAGTCGGCCGGTAGATTATTACCTTGAACCATGACCTCACAACTTGGGTAGTGATGCGTAATATCCGATTTGTTTCCAAGAGGTGTAGATAGAATTAAATCTAACCATTCAGGTTCTAGAGAAAATGAGGCAATAAATTTCTTGGAAACAAACGAATGAGTTGCTCCAGTATCAAATAGAACTCTAGCAGGTTTAGAGCAAACAGTCAATGTACCTTCCACGATTCCTCCTTCCATAGGTTCCGTCCCTTGAAGAGCTTGCAGACGGCCTTGCTTTTTGACTGGACGCTTATCGTCCTTGTTGACTTGTTCCTTCATTAAGGGGCAATCGGGAATTCGATGCTCTCGACTCCCACATCGGAGACACGCTCCCAGTTTCCTCCAGCACTCCTCGGTCTTATGACCAGCTTTTTCGTAATATTTGCAAATCTCCTTAGTAGGTGCAATATCGGAGAAGGGCTTGTTGCTGATGGTGAGGAATGGCTTGTGACTTCTCTGGGATCTCTTCTCCTTGGAAGACTCACCTCCATTAAAGACCCGCTTCTTGCCAAATGGTGGTTTGAAGCTTCCTGGACTTGTAACATGTTCTTTCTTGTCCTTGCCTCGAATCCTTTCAGAAAATTCGGTGGCGTCTTCCAGCAGCTGAGCACGACGAACCATTTCCGAGTAGACTTGGATGTCCATCGGTGCAAGCTGGGTAATATACTGGGGCCGTAGCCCGTTGAGAAATCTCCTCGCCTTCATCTTTTCCGTACACACCAAGTGAGGTGCATAACGGGAAAGCCTTGAGAATTGGGCCTCATATTCAGCTACCTTTCGGGTCCATTGCTTTAATGCAGCAAATTCTGCGGCCTTCTTCTCTTGCACACGGTCCGAGAAATACTTGTTGTTGAAATGCTCGACAAATTCCATCCATGTGACATGATTGTCGGGCAGTGTTGCTTCCATGGACTCCCACCAGCATCGAGCATCCCGTTCTAGTTGAAATGTAGCCAATAGAACCTTCTCTGTATCCGTGCATTGCATTACACGGAAGATCCTCTCAATTTCCTTCAGCCAATTCTCGGCATCATCGGGGTCCACCGAACCCGTGAATCTTGGTGGGTTCATGTTACGAAAATCCCGGTGAAGGTCACCAGCTCCACGGTGAGCACCGCCAACACCGCCTTGCGCCACTTGCTGTAGCGCCTACGTAAGTCCCTGCACAGTGCGCTGCATCACGCGCCATTGTGCTCTTTCAGCGGCCATAATCCTACAAAAGAATTAAGGTGTAATAAATATTGGGTTTCGTTATTATGGGGTCAATTGTCATTGTTAAACTTAACCCTTGGCTTTACCCATCTCACCAGGTAAGATCTAAACCTATCATTAGATAATTCTATTAGACATTTATATCTTTGGACTCAGGTTTTTACCTAGGAAATTAAAATCCTAGGCTCTGATACCAAGAAAGCTGTCACGTCCCGAGCGCGGAAGCTTACCCGTGGCGCGACAGTTTTATATAGAACCAAAGCAAGCTAGAAAATTAAAGAATTTCTTCCTTAGACAATTATAAGAGTGCGCAAATATCTAAGTTTAACTTGAATTTAATACAAATGGTTCGAGCTTACAATTGTCGAATACACATATCCTTTATTGGTTTTGACTGACATGCTAGAGAATATAACTGACATTAGGGTACAAATTAACACCAACAACGGAATTACAATAACACAATTGATAACAATTGGTGACTCTATCTCTACACTCATCACTCAGATTCATTCCCCTCCGAGTTCTGGTCGATATCCAAATCACCTGAAAGGTTAGAAAACGACTAGATGATCGAATAGTTCAATAGGATTTACATCTCAAGTTTTAACATGCTTTAAGTGAATTACAAGTTCATTTAATGTAAGTAATGCATGCAGACAGGTAGATATCAAGAAATTGTATAATCGACGAGAGCAGGATTACAATTGAGGGTGTATAGATTTAAATTTTTGAGCAGTGGCAACAAGTGGTATCAAGCACGTAATAACTGAGGGATAACAATTGAAATTCGAACAATAGTAAGCAAGGAAATTCTAACATGTATAGCAAGAATTGGCTATTTATCAGTTCATTCAAGTAAATACTTTTACCCTTCTATGGGCCTCAATCAATCCATCAAGTAAATATCATGAGAGTGAGTGGTATGCCTAAAATCTAGCAAGCAAGTACTCCGGTGTAATGCTAAACACCGTGGTCAATAAACTCCCATGGGCACAAGTACCTTCGGGTGCTCCTCCCAGGACCAGACCGGGCCCTATATGCACAGCATTAGTCATGTTTTCGACATCCACTCTCATTTATAGCCAATATGGAATTTCAAGGCTTGACCAGTAGGAATATAAGGTGGATTTGGAATGGATTCCAAAGGGTGAATTTATTGTACTAAGGTAAAACCAATGATGGATAACACACGGAAAACTATGCGAGATTGGTACCTAGTAGAACACTTAACAATTTCAGAAATGACACCCTGATTAGAATGCACTTCTTGGAATTTCACATGGATTTTTAGTGAATTGGCACCTTGGGGTTGACTGGTCCTCTAAATTAAGTATATATTTAAATTGGCGCCTCCCAGCAAGTCATCTTTTAAATCGCGCCCCCCAGCAAGTTATCTTTTATCAAATTCGCGTCCCCCAGCAAGTCATCTTTTAAATCGCGCCCCCCAGCAAGTCATCTTTTAAATCGCGCCCCCCAGCAAGTCATCTTTTATCAAATTCGCGCCCCCCAGCAAGTCATCTTTTAAATCGCGCCCCCCAGCAAGTCATCTTTTAAATCGCGCCCCCCATCAAGTCATCTTTTATCAAATTCGCGCCCCCCAACAAGTCATCTTTTAAATCGCGCCCCCCAGCAAGTCATCTTTTAAATCTCGACTTTCCAGAAGTCGCCTTTTACGAAATTGGCGCCTGGGTGCCGTCTTTATTTCTGTAATTCGTTACATATGCCTATTTGATGGAAGAATTGACGACATGTGTCAAGGGCGTCCATTCTGTAATTAGCGCCCTGGTCAGGGGCGCCATTTACAGTGATCTAATTACATTAGAAATGCCGACATTTATTTATTTATAAAATGACGACCCCTACAGGGTCGTAAATTTTGAAACTAGCGCCCTGATGTAGGGCGCTAATTCCCTGGGTTGCTTAATCATGCAGGTTAACTCTACTGGAATGCTTATTACTTTAATTTGTTACTTTATTACTTTAACCTGTTACTTATCTATCTATAATTAAGTTATCAGTTGATTCTAATTAGCTATCAGTCTTACTAATTTGCAGGTAACTATAAGATCGTGCACTACTATATCTAGTGATACGTCTATATATATATTTGGTTCAATCGACTAACAGATAGTTATACGAGTGTAACTAAGTAGGTCTCTAATGTATATATATAGTTCATCTAAACTTACAAGATTTTCTAACAACATGATCTTCTATATCTAACAGGATCTTAATTTAACTAACAGATCATCTAATCAACTAAAATAGTCACCTAGACTCTTTTAAATTATGATAGATTATCATGAATTTATTCTAATTAAAATGGTAAAACAATCACATAGATATGATATTTTAATGCCCTAATTAACTAGGAATTTGGTTAAGCTTGAGAAAACCTACTAACATGCTGTGTAGATTAACTACTAGTTTAGCTAAGGTTTAGCTAAAAGTTGAGACAACCTACCTCTTGGAGCAGAAGGAAGGGTGCGTGGACAGAGGAGAGGTCTGCACCTCTCTGCAACCTTCACAGAGCTTGTCTGTCTGCAACCTCCCTGCAACCAGCTAAAGGTAACGAGCTAACGGGTTTGGCTAGAATAGGGGTGTGTATTATAGCATTAGGGTCGACAAGATAGGGGGCAAGGTCCGCGAAAAGCGGATCTGGGTGGCATGCCAACGAATGCCAGCGTGTACAGCCTGGCTGCGAAGAAAATGACGTTAAGAATTAACGACTTGAGTGGTGTCGTCAATTATATTGGCGACGTTTAGTAGGGCGCCGTTTAGCAAATTGACGCCTTCATTTAAGTCGCCTTTAAACAAATTGACGCCCCCCAGCAAGTCATGTTTTAATTCGCAACTCCTAGCAAGTCATCTTTTAATTCGCGCCTCCCTAGGAGTCATCTCTTTTCAAATTTGCGCCTTAGGCAGTGCCATCTCTTATCAAATTCGTGCCTTAGACGGTGCCACTTCTTATCAAATTCGTGCCTTAGGTGGTGCAACCTCTTATCAAATTCGTGTCTTAGGTGGTGCCACTTTTTAAATCGCGCCTTAGGTGGTGCCACTTTTTAAATCGCGCCTTAGGTGGTGTCACTTCTTATCAAATTCGCGCCTTAGGTGGTGCCACTTTTTAAATCGCGCCTTAGGTGGTGTCATTTCTTAAGAAAATGTCACCGGAAATATTTTAACTTCTATATATTTGGACACAATTAGGTTAATAAAGAAAAATTAATTATAAGAAATGTCTTAATTATTAATAAGGCAAATGAATAACTTATAACTTAATAATTAGAAAATTATGAGAATTGTATTATTAAATTTTATAATTCATGTAAATATGGTTTGGCATATAATATCTCTTTATTTATTTTTTTTTTGTTTTTAATTATTCATAATTATCAAAATGATTAATTAAATAGTAGTAAATTCTTTTATCTCTATTTAAAAGAATGTCGGGTTTTACACTCGGTCCATCGACAACCGGAGTTATCCCTTCAGTTGCGGGACTTTGAAAGACGCTTCACGGAGCAAGAGCGTGCCCTCCGCACCCTGTAGAAGACTTATGTCAAGGAGGACGAGGAGCAATCCATGTTCTCTGATCAAATCTTGAAGGCTGAGATCTCCCCTAGACTCTCGTTGCCAACCTTCAAGTCATACGACGGCCAGGGAGACCCGGCCGACCACTATGACAGCTTCGATGCCCTGATGACCCTACACGAGTCTCTGACGCTGTCAAGTGCCGAGCGTTCGTGACCACCTTGGTCCAGGGTGCTCAAGCCTGGTTCTGAGCACTCGCCCCCAACAGCATTTGCGACTTTAGGCAGTTCGGACGAGTATTCGAGAAAAGCTTCGCCGACAGCGGCCCCCCAAGGTCAGTAGCGAGATTGTTGGCGCTAAAATAGGCACAGGGGGAAAAACTCCGGGCCTACATCAACCGATTCAAATCGGAAGCCCTGCGTATCCCCCACCTAGATGTCGCCTCAGCCATCACCGCGCTGATCGGGGGCACGCGTGACGAGAACCTCCGGTGAGAACTGGTCCTCCACCCCCCACATCCCTTGTCGATCTGGTGACCCTGGCCCTGCGCCATGCAGAGTGCGAGGAAGTCATCAGTGCTTGCCGCGGCCCAACGGGCTCGGGTCGGGAGGGGGACAAGAAGCGACCATCCGAGTAAGGCTCGGGCTAAGGGAAAAGGTGGAATCAAGACAGAGACCGAAGGGAACCCCCTCGAAAATACGAGCGGTACACCCCTCTATCTGCCCCCGTCTATGAGATATACGAAGACATTAAGGGCTCGGGCATTCTCCGCCAACCCGAGCCTTTGAAGACCAAACGTCGCAACCACCGCAAACATTGCCAGATCCACAACGACCACGGGCACCATACCGGAGATTGTCACCAGCTCAAGGACGAGATCGAGCGTCTTGTCCGCCAAGGAGACTTATCTCGGTACGTGTCTGAGCGCCAGAAGGAGGACCGTGGGATTCCAGAAGAGATTGACAATCAACCCCGTGGGGTCCATATCAATGTTATCTCTGGCGGCATGACATTAGGAGGAGATAGTAACCAAGGAAGGAAGCGTCACGCTGAGTGGGTGAGCAGGGCCTCCGACCCCCCCAAAGCCCCACCGGTGAGCGAGCAGCAGGTCCTGGTATTCTCTGACCAAGACCTGGAAGGGTTATCTACTCCACACGATGACGCTCTTGTGGTATCGGCTACTATAAACCATTGTAACGTGGATAGGATACTGGTTGACAATGGTAGTGCCCCTGATGTACTCTCGTACGAATGCTTCCTCAAGATGGGTGAAAACCCATCCAAGCTCCACCCAATTCAAACCCCCCTTTGTGGGTTCAATGGCCAGGCAACCTATCCCGAGGGAGCCCTAAGCCTGTCAGTCACCATTGGCACCCCTCCCAAGACCGTCACTGTTATGGTCGACTTCATTGTGATCAAGGGGATGACGGCCTATAATGCTATCTTCAACCGAGGTATCCTAAGCCGAACAAAGGTAGTGCCCTCCACCTATCACCAAAAAATGAAGTTTCCCACCAAGAACGGTATCGGGGAAGTCCGAGGTAACCAGGCAATAGCTAGAAGGTACTACATAATCTCGGTCGAAGCCATAAGGCCAGACAGAAAAGAGAAAAAGGGCGAGGGAGTCGAGGGTGAACCAACAACATCCGAGCCTGGTGGCAAATTGTTGACGGTCTTCCTCAAAGACAACCCAGCCCTAGGAGTAAAGATCGGAGCTGATTTACCCCAAGATGTACAAGAGCAATATAAAGATTTTCTTTCGGAGTATATTCAAGTCTTTGCATGGTCTGATGAGCATCTTCCGGTGATCCCTGGGGAGATGGTGGTGCACAAACTCAACCTTGACCCGTCGATAAAACCCATCCAGCAACGCAGAAAAAAGCACGCCTCGGAGAAGCAAACGATCATCAAAGAGCAGATTATTAAAGGGAAGAAAACCGGCCTATTTCGCCCGGTCCTTTACCTGACGTGACTCACTAATGTCGTCTTAGTACCAAAAGCTTCGAACAAATGGCGAATGTGCGTGGACTTCACTGACCTCAATAAAGCCACTACGAAAGACTGTTACCCACTACCATGCATCGACCAGCTAGTCGACTCGACCTCCGGTAACGAATTGCTCAGTTTCCTGGACGCCTACTCCGGCTACCATCAGATCCGAATGGATCCTAAAGACATCGAGAAGTCAGCCTTCATCACCGACTTCGGCGTTTACTGTTACACTCGAATGCCCTTCGGGCTGAAGAACGTCGGAGCAATGTACCAGAGGCTGATCAACCGTATTTTCGAAGGACAGCTCGGTCGGAACGTCGAAGCCTACATCGACGACATGCTCGTCAAGACACCCAAGGCCGAAGACCACTTCGCCGACCTAACAGAAACCTTCGATACCCTACTAAGGTACAACATGAAGCTCAACTCAGCTAAATACGCCTTCGGGGTCCGATCTGGAAAATTCTTGGGTTTCCTAGTCACTCAACGTGGGATCAAGGCCAACCCCGACAAGGTTCAGGCCATCCTGAACATGCAGCCACCCATTTGCGTCAAGGACGTCCAGCGCCTGACTGGACGAATTGCTGCGCTCAACCGTTTCTTGTCCCGAGCGGTTGAACGATGCCTGCCTTTCTTCAAACTGTTTAGAGGGCCCAAGCTGGCATCCGCTACGTTCGCCTAGGACAAGGAATGTCATAAGGCTTTTGTAGAGCTAAAAGAATTCTTGGCCTCGCCCCCGGTATTATCAAAACCGGTCTCGGGAGAAACGTTGCACCTCTACCTCTCGTCGACTTCTTCCACGGTGAGCTCGGTCCTAGTTTGAGATGACGCAGGAGTGCAGAGACCAGTGTACTACACCAGCAAGGTGCTCAACGAGGCCGAACGACGGTACCCCACAACCAAGAAACTTGTGCTAGAGTTGGTAACCTCGACCAAGCGCCTCCGGCCATATTTTCAAGGGCACTCTATCGTCGTATTGACTAACGAGCCCCTAAAGAGGATTCTCGCTCATCCTGAAGCTTCGGGTTGCCTCGTCAAGTGGGCTATAATGCCCGGGGCTTACGATATCTCTTATCGCCCCCACTCGGCCATCAAAGGACATGCACTCATGGATTTCACCGCAGAGAGTACTATTCCGACCGAGGAAGCCCATCCGCTGACACCCGGGCCCACCTGGGATCTTTTCGTCGATGGATCCTCCAACTCGGCCAGCTGCGACACCTGCATTCTTCTCCGATCCCCAGAAGGAGCAGAACTGCAATATGCCCTGAAGTTCAACTTCTTGGCATCCAACAACGTCTCCGAGTATGAGGCTCTCATCTCGGGAGCCAGGATGGCACGCCGATTGGGGGCCGAGCGAGTCAGGATTCATACTGACTGCCAGTTGGTCGCCAGCCAGGTCAACGGTGATTACGAAGCTTGGGAAATACCGATGATCAAATACCGCCAACTGGTAAGAGAAATAACCCCACTATTTGAGAGTTTTCAGGTCATCCGGATCACTCATGAGGAAAACTCCCGAGCGGACGCCCTCTCTCGATTGGCCTCCTCTGTTGCCCCAGAAGGTACTCCATCGATTTTTCTCGAAGAGCTAGAGCGACCGAGCATAGAAGCGGAGCTCATGACCGTCGATCAGGCATCATCAAGCGACTGGCGGGCCCCATATATATCCTGGCTCCGAGATTCTCAGGAGCCCTCCAACCCTCAAGAGGCTCGGAGACTGAAATATCAAGCTCGGCACTTCGTCATCTTAGACGAAGCCTTATACCGAAGGTGTCACGTCTCGAGCCTTTATTACAGCGGAAGACTAGCTCGAGGAACGTGAACAGCCGGCATGGTAAGCCTCTTGCAAGCAAGAATGGTCATAGCGCAAGACAATCACACACATAAATATAATTACACAATATTTACGCAATCTTCAACTTATTTCATTAATAATCAAATCAAATGTTCAAATACAATCACTATTTCAACTTTCTTCATCATACTAGACGCGAGAAATAAGAAAATTATATAGACTCAATCTAAATAATGTAGACTTCCTAAGTCTTCACTCGTTCTTCATTCACTCTCGGACCCGCTATTTGAACGTTCTGAATCCGATCCCGACTCACTTCCATCTCCTGAAAAGATTGGAAATAGGTAATGAGCACACTTGCCCAATAGGTATCTTCGCATCAACATGATTAGCAATATTTAAGTAATTAGCATTTTAGCTCTAAAGAAATAAGGTAAAATCATGCGAATGTGATCAATCATGTGATTAAACCAAAGTAACACGATGATCATGTAAGATAGAATGAACAAGCATGAACTATCAAGAATGTAACAAGAACATGATATGGCCCTTCATGAACAAGAATGTAACGAGAATGTACTAGCAATACCACGTAGTCATCACCCAAACATCTTTTACTTATGAACAAGTATTTGGTGAATTTCTGTGGAATATCATGTAACAAGCAAGAAAGTCATGTACAAGTATTTTCATGATGCCCGTGGATCTTCACTTATTTATAGAGAAAGTACTCCCAGCGCAATGCGACGCTAGTAGCATCATACCCCATGGTTTATAATAGTATATTTTCGGCAATTAGTCGAGGGGACTAGCATAGAGCCCTTGAACACAATCAGTGCTCGATCGCATCTTCAAGTATAAATCAAGCTACTTCCACGTTTCAAGTAATAAAGTATGGCCAATAATATAGAAAGTTCAAATAAGTTCATGATAACAATAGTTCAATGAAATGAACGCTTCAATGAAGAAATGTGAGGTCAAGACTGACTTAAAACAAGGTTATGCTCATGGAAATAATTCGGCAGCATAACGGTACATTCCTTATTTTTCCATAAATTAAATTAAGTATCTTGAACAATATGACAAGTCTTAGACCATCAATAATCTATCTAGGAACTTTGGAATATCAACCCTTGGGTCAAACCTCGGGTTAAAACACTCAAGAACTATGACGGTCAATCAATGGGCCGTTACATGATCGTGACGGTCTATCATTGATCCGTTAGAATGGCTGAATCCAGAAATAAATAAAACAGACTCAGTAAATGTGACGGTCATATATTAGGCTGGTATATGAGCATGACGGTCTAATATGGATCCGTTACATATCAAGAACCAGAAACTTCAATAGTGCTTTCTAACAATTGGGCTTTCATTGTACAACCAATTCGGCATCCTAGTGGGAATCTCAGGCTCGCGGAGAATTACAGAGGTCTTAAAACCAGATTTCCTAGTACGTTGAAAGGAATATCCAATAGAGAGGTCCTCAAGTTCAAGAATATGTTCCTATAGTGCAAAGTGTGAACTAATGATCATATACCGGAATATATGCTATGCACTTAAAGAAATGACTCTATAAAAGAGAAAAGAATGTGTAACGATGTGGAACCATGATAAAGCTTCGTCAATACAATACTGAAAATCATAGTTTAAATTCAAAACTATAGAGTTTAGGCAATGAAATTAGAATAACTTAAAATAACTCAAGATGCTTTAAACATGCAATTTCCTATCAAGAATCAATTAATAAACTCAGGGTCATGAAAACAGGTCAAAACTTAGGTAACTAGGCTTATTTATAAGTAAGTTTGACTATCCTCAGTCCTGTCTTGGGTTGACAGAAAACAGCACTCTGACGGTCTAAGACAGACGCATTATACATCTGTGACGGTTTATCGTGAGACCATTACAGTATTGTGACGCACTGACTTTGGTCCGTCAGAGACAACAGAGAAATTTAAACATAACAGAGGGTGTGACGGCTGATCGTAAGGCCGTTACAATCATGTGACGGTCTTACCTTAATCCGTCAGAGCTTCTACTGACAGGATATAGAAGGTAAAAGACTGAAAATATGTCATGGCTGGAAATCAAAATACTTAAAATATTCCAGTCATGAGAAACGAAATATAGAGGCTATCTAGATGCATAGGTTGCAGTGAATTGAACAAGATAATATCTTTTATCTTTGATTAAGGCTCAAGACATGCATGTATGCATAGGTCAAACTAAAACATGAATTCATGGTCTAGAATGCATGAAATTAATCAAAATCAGAGGGCTTTTATCCGTAACATGATGTTCTTTCCATTCATGCGATGACCTACCTCTTTTCTGGGTTTTAAACTTCGAATTTGAGACTGCAAGACACGCCCTAGTTCTTCTCTTCTTGTGGTTTCTCAGCAACTTCTCGTCGCTCTAACTCCTCAACCTCTTGACCTAAGGACGTGAAATTTTGAGGATAAGAAGATGAAACTAAGGGGAACAAAAAGTTCTAAAGAATCAAACCCTAAATACCTCGTTTTGATGATCTAATTCCCTGATCTTCAGTGGACCTTTGCTCAGATTCCTGGGTTGCTAAGGTCGTACGAGCAACTTTGGAAGCTTCTAACTTCTTGTGTAGTTGATCTCCTAGCACGAAATTTTGAGAGCTATTAGTCTAAAGTATTATAAACAAAAAGTTCTAAAGAACTTACCCGAAATTATGACTCCTTACCTTGATTCTACGCGAGCCAAAGTAGGGGTCGCGCAAGTCAAAACTAGGGTTTATTTATAGGGTTTTGACTAGGGTTTAAGGATTATATCGATTCTAGAGTCATTGTTAAAGCCTAGATCGACTTTTAAGAGTCCTTAACACCTCTACTAGTCTTCCCGTCTCGATCCCTAAGAGATAGACTAGCAAAAATTTAATCTTTTTGCTCTTTCTTCACTTTACGGAACTAACAGAGCGTAACGGTCGAAGGTAGGCACGTTACCTGACTGTGTCGGTCGCACGATAGACCGCTACATCCCATGTGTACATAATTCAATAAAATTCAAACTCTTTTGTTTGTTTATCCATATAATTATCTATAAAAATGGTATTTATCCTTAAAATCCGTTAATAGGCTAAATAACTTTCTAGAATATGGGTCAAACTTAATGGGCTTGGTCCTTAAACCTATTAGGCTTCAATTCATTTATTAATCTATTTTGGCGTTTATAAATTCCTAATAAATTCTAAAAAAAATTTATAAAAATTATTTATATAAATTTTGGGACACTACACCCTCCCCCACTTAGAAGAATTTGGTCCCCATATATATATATATGGATTGTGGAGAGTGTACTTACAGTTGAATAGTTCCGGGAATCTTTTCCGCATGGCTTCTTCTGTTTCCCAAGTTACTTTGGTCGGCCATGATTTCTTCCATTGAATCTTGACCATAGGAATAGCTTTATTCCTTAGTTGACGCACTTCCCATTCCAGAATCCTTATTGGCGTTTGCTCGTACGTCATATCCTTCTGAATCTCCAAATTATCATAAGTGATAACATGGTCAGGATCATATACATACTTTTTCAGCATAGAGACGCGAAATATGTCGTGAACTCCTACTAATTGTGGAGGTAAAGCCAGTCTATAAGCCACCTCATCGACCCTTTCAAGAATTTTAAATGGGCCAATGAACCTTGGAGTTAGCTTGCCTTTGATGCCAAATCTTCGAATACCACGACCTGGAGAAACCTTGAGATACACATGGTCTCCTACTTGAAATTCCAAGTCGCGTCTTCGATTATCAACATAAGATTTTTGCCTATATTGTGCCATCTGCAATCTTTCTCGAATGAGCTTGGTTTTCTCTGAAGAATTCCTGATAATGTCGGGGCCTAGAAATTACCTTTCCCCTATTTCATTCCAACATATTGGTGATCTACAACTTTTTCCATATAAAGTGATGCGGGACGGGACCACGGACACGACAAGCTCGTGATCGTCCCTTGATGAGGGAAGCGTCGGACGTGCACGGTTGAGAAACCGGCAAGAGCTAGGGTGGTCGATTTGCACTCTCGTGCCCGGATCGGGTCACGGGGACGGTCTCGCTCTCTCTCGCAGCAGCGGTGAATGATAATATAATGAGCTAACGGACCTAAAGCATGCTCTCTAGCAGCGGCATAAACAAGTATATATGAAAATAAGTAAATACCGAGTGTAGGGAGCGAGAACGATACCTCCACGCGCTCGGCGTGGGGAAGACGGGCCCGGCCGAAAATCGTACTCCCAGAACAATATTACACAATATTACAGAAATGCAAGCCGCTGCCCACTCCACGCAGGGAGGTAAAGGGCTACACAATGGAGTCCGGGAGGACCGAATTCGGGTTGACGGGCGGCTTCTTGCGTTGATTCGGCAACACCCGAACACGTGACGGTGGGGTCCACGTGCTGTCCGGAGGGGCCGTGTGGGACCCGGTGGTACCGCTGTAGTGGTGGATGCCCGGAGGGTCGCTCCTTGGGATGGCGGCACGCTGGTTCGCCGGTCGGAGGCCCGGCGGCTCCGTTCGGCACCGGTCGGTACCCGATCGGAAATCTATCGGTTCTGTATTTCGGCGTGCGCTCCGGCGAGAATGGGCGCTGCGATCAGCCCCAATGTCGGATCGACACGAGACTGGCGCCGTTGGAAAGCTAGCTTGAAGCTCTTCAACCTAGGCCCAAAGATCTGGCCTGTATCTGCTTGGATCTTGACTTATGGAATTTTCAATCTCCTGTTGTACAGTAACCGAAGACTCAGACCTGCAGAGAACTTGACTATGGATTGCCTTTGACCGTGAGGTAGACGTCCGAATCTAGGGTTGTGTTATTCATAGAAGTTGTTGTAAATGGAGTTGGGAAGACAGAAAAATTGGTTTGGACACGTTTGGATGTGTCTATGATTTTATGTGATTTTTTTACTGGACAAAGGTCGGATCTGGGATCTGACTGAAAGTACTGTAGCTCCGGTAGAACATGAATTATTAAAAATAGGTAGAAGGACGATAAAAATTTAATAAAACTTGTGGTGGTAGGGAACGATGGACAGAACACCCAGTTAAATTGGGAGTTCTAACATAAATCAAAAGGGTGGTCGAAGGTGGAGAACTCAGGGCTACTGTCACTGTAGACAGTGACAGAACAGATCTGAGATAGAGGGTTGAACGAAATGGTAAAAATATGAAACGGTGGCTTTTGAACCTGGATTGTTTTGTGGAGAAGGGGCTAGAAGATAGGAACTAACCCTCAAAATTTCAAATTGATCAGAACTCGTGGCTGGCTTCAGGAATTCTCGAACTACACCTCTGTCCAGCAGGACAGAAACTTGATGACGATTCCACGGCGGCTCGAAGGCGGCACGAACGGCGGCGGCGGCGGCACCGACGATCACCGGAGGTTGAGAGGGGATGAAGGAAGATAAAATCACTCTAGATCTGGGGGTTTGAGAAGGAAGAACACTAGGGGGGAGAGGGAGAAAGGGCACACCCTTCTTGCTTCAAGCAATTTTCACATAATTTCTTCATTAATCTCTAATGACACTATACATAGGTTTATATAGAAAATGGCAAGGGGTGGGGGGCTGGGAATTTCGTGGGAAATAAGTCATTTTCTTCCCCCATGTGGTCAAAACTCAAAAAAAATAAATTACATATGAATGGAGCACTCCTTTGACTAGGTAGGTAAGGTAGGTGGCCAACCTTTGAAATTTTAACCCCTTTGTCTCCCATGTGGTCAATTAGCATTCAAACCTTCTAGATGGCCACCTAGGATGGTTGACCAGCCCCACATGGATGAGGTGGACCAATGGGGAAGGGGAGGGGCCCCCTAACTGGACCTACTACATATTTGCACAAAAACCCACACAATCCTAGGGAATGACACATTGGCTTACAAAGCCTTACGATTGTACATATACTTTCCCAAGGATATAAAAGTAAATAAAAGGACTCAAATGTAAAAATAAAAGTTAATGCTCGGCGACGATTCCCATCATAAAGCTTCAAAGGGTGCCATCTGTATGCTGGCCTGATAACTGTTGTTATATGCAAATTTCACCAGTTGGCACAATATGTTGTTATAGAATTTCTGATCATGCCAACTTCCTCCGAAGTCAATAGCACAAGCCCTGAGCATATCTTCCACCACTTGATTTGTTCTTTCTCTAACCATCAGTTTGTGGATGGAATGCCGTGCTAAAGTTCAGTCTTGTCCCTAGTGAATGTTGTAGACCCTTCCAAAATTGTGATGTGAATCTAAGATCTCTATCAGATATGATAGTGACAGGGACACCATGTCATTTGATAATTTCTTTTATGTATAATGCTGCTAAAATATCCACTGACCATCGACTTTTGATTGGTATGAAATGTGCAAACTTAGTCAATCGATCCATGATTACCCATATACCATCGTGTCCTCCTCTGGTCTTAGGTAAACCCATGATGAAATCCATTCCTATACTCTCCCATTTCTATTCGGGAATATTCAAGGGATGTAATTTACCTGCGGGTCTAAAATGCTCTGCCTTTACTTGTTGGCAGGTGAGACAATGTGACACGAAATCAGCTATTTCTCTCTTCATATTAGGCCACCAGAAATTTCTTTTGAGATCTTGATACATTTTTGTACCACCTGGATGAATTGTGTACTTGGAATTATGTGCTTCTTTTAGGATCAATTTTTTCGTATCCTCATGATCTGGTACAGACACTCGGCCCTTAAATAACAGCCTTACGTCATTTGAAACAGAAAAATCTGGCCTCTGTTTTATGTTGGCTTTAATCTCTAGTAATACTGGATCATTGTCTTGTAGCCCGACTAGATCTTCTATTAATGTGGGTTGAGCTCGGATATTGGCTATAAAATAATCTTCCTCCTTCATGTCAATATCTAAGTTCAACTGAGCAAATTGAGGAATAAAATTAGTCATACTTATCATAAGACTTGATAGCATTTCCATTGATTTTTTGCTGAGTGCATCTGCTACCGTATTAGCCTTGCCAGGATGATATTGAATAGCAAAATCAAAGTCTTTGAGATATTCTAACCATCTCCTCTGCCTCATATTAAGCTCCTTTTGAGAGAATAAGTATTTCAAGCTTTTGTGGTCCGAGTAGACCGTGAATTTCTCTCCATAGAGATACTGACGCCAGATCTTTAAGATAAAAATAACAGCTGCTAGTTCTAAATCATGCACGGGATAATTTTCCTCGTGACGTTTCAATTGTCTTGAAGAATAACAGATTACCTTTCCATCTTGCACGAGGACGCACCCTAAGCTAATGCCAGATGCATCCGTATATACTTCAAATCCACCACCTTCCACCGGTAGTGATAGAATATGAGCTGTAGTAAGATGATTCTTAAGAGTTTGAAAACTCTTTTCACATTTCTTTGGCAAGACAAAAGGATTTTCTTTTCTTGTGAGTCTAGTTAAAGGAACTGTAATTTTTGAGAAGTCCTTAATGAACCTCCTATAATAACCAGCTAGACCCAGAAAGCTTCGTACTTCTGATACAGTCGTTGGCCGGCTCCAATTTCTGACATCTTCGACTTTCGAAGGATCCACATCGATTCCTTCTTTTGAAATAATGTGGCCTAGGAATGAAACTTCCTTGAGCCAGAATTCACACTTGTTAAACTTGGCATAGAGTTTATGTTCTCTAAGTGTTTGCAAAGCTATTCTCAGATGTTCTTCATGTTCCTCTTTTGTCTTGGAATATACCGGGATGTCATCAATGAAGACGACGATGAACTGGTCTAGATATGGCTAGAAAACATTGTTCATAAGTTGCATAAATGCTGCTGGGGCATTTGTTAACCCGAACGGTATTACCACAAATTCATAGTGGCCATAACGTGATGCGGGACGGATGACCGACTCGGGCTAAGACGTACGACCGACTCGTTGTGCAGCCAGCACTAGCACACTAAGGCAAGCCGGGCGGCTGACCACCGTGGTATTCTCTGGGTGGAGACGTCTCTCAACAGCGACTCTCTTGAGCCTGACGATCGTCCCTTGCGAGGGAAACGTGGGGATCGCGGTGATTAAGAAACCACCGTCGCCTAGGGTGCTAATCCGCGCTCGGTGCTCGATTGGAGCTACGGAACGGGCACTCACAACTCACAATCGCGGTGAAATTTGGAACTAGCTAACGGCCCTAATCTCACAAACGCAGCAATATAGAAAGCATACTAAACAGTAAATGTAAGGATCGGAACGAGCACGTACCTCCACGAGAAAAATCGCCACCGTTGCTCACGAACTCGGATCGACACGAAACCAAAGCTGAATTCTTTCTAACTCGTAGTAGTATCAAGGATAAATCAGGTGAAGCCAGAAGATAAGAG
This sequence comes from Amorphophallus konjac, assembly GCA_022559845.1. Taxonomy (NCBI): domain Eukaryota; kingdom Viridiplantae; phylum Streptophyta; class Magnoliopsida; order Alismatales; family Araceae; genus Amorphophallus; species Amorphophallus konjac. The sequence goes on along the minus strand of CM040123.1, from coordinate 271,658,055 downwards.
GAAGGGGGGTAGATGGTCGAGTCTCACGACCTGAATACTGTCCAGTCACAGGACAGGGTTGGGAGTCACACCCAAGGAAGAAGAAGTGAATCACTCACTTAATGCAATTTCTCACAAAATCTTTTCATTAACCTTTAAACACACATTGTACAAGCCTTTAAATAGGCATTACAAGAGGTATAGAGGGGAGGGGCTGCGTGGGATACACAATGAGAGAGGGGGAGAACCCATTACAATGTGATAGTGAAAGGGGGGGACAAGGGGCAATGGTGGCTCACCTAACTTTGAATTTCTTGTAAAATGTTAGGTGGCAGCCATTGGAAAATTGACCAGCAGCCTTCTAATACCTCATGTGGTAATTGGAGAAGAAAACAAATCAGCCATCTAGCCTAATAAGCCAAAAAATGGGGCGCCCCCTTCTTGGGCCTAGAATGGGCCACTTGGTGGTATTGGCTTAAGCCCACCTATCCACTCTAACTTAAGGCCCTTTCCATCTTGAGAACCCAAGAGTAAAAGAAGCCCATTCTAGTATGAGGCCTCTCCCACTTAGAGAGCCCATGTAGGAAGGGAGCCCATTTGGGCCTTGCTAGGCTAATGGGTTCTTCATATTGGTCCAAGGCCTTTCCTTTCTTATGGATCGCTTAAGGGCCTTTAACCAATTGGCCTTTTAAGGGTCTAGCAACCAGCCCAATATGAAAACCCATGTATAATCTTCAATACAAGCCCAAATTTAATGCAAAAAAGGTCTAAATTCAAGCCAAATTATCCCCAATTCGATGGGAAGCCGATGTAGTCCACTTGGCGCTCCGCGTATGGCACCGTCGGTTCGCCGATGTGTCACGTGATCGCCCTGGTGTCCGCACCAATTCTCCCCGGGTGGGAGGAACTCGACCCCGTCGAGTAAGGGTCCCGAAGCTTGCGCTCTCCGCATGTGATCAAGGCGTTGGTCATCGTGGGGCATCCTCGCCAACGCACTAGGACGTGTGGGTATGCGCCATTCCTTGTGGTGATCACCTGCTCATCCAGTATACAATCTATATGCATGCGTTGAGGCTGGAAAGGTGGACTCTCGGGTGAGGGTCACTCCAAATAGAAAGATAAAGCTCGAAACTCACTAGGGATCAACGCGGGTTCCAATAGGCTACCAGAGGAAACATGGAACGTCGAATTGACACCATTGTCGTTCGGTAGTTCAATATCGTACGCTTTCGGACCCACTTGTTTCTTAACCCGGAAAGGGTGGGTATCATGGACTTAGAGTTGCTTTCGGTCTCCAAGAGGAACCGTTCAGGTATGACCCTGATCATGACGTACTCTCCCTTTGAATCCACGGATATGTAGCATGCATTGGCTACCTCCTTATGCGTGCTTTGACTGGCCTTTGATTGGGACACGACTTATGCAAACCAAATGGATGAAAGAAAACAACTAGAGAGACAAACAAACACACACACACATGACATTTAGACAAACCTATGGCTAGTCCGACCTACGCATGGACGATGGCGGACCAGGACACCCAAATGTGTGCCATGCATACACTAGATGCAACCAAAGGTAGGTATGATGATGTACTCCTAGACACCCAAAAAGACACCATGCATGCAAGGACTTCCTATCAGATGTGGGTGTGGGTGGGCTAAGAGGTTCATCACCACTACATGTAGGTAAGGCATGCCATGCTTCCCAATAATCGGACCTATTACTATGTGGAGTTTGATTGGCCCGAGTGGGAAGAGAGTGGTAGGGGACTTTCTTGACAAAGTAGAGGGGAAGTGGTGGAGCACGAGGCCCACTAGAGAAGGGGTCGAATGGGTCAAAGAATGTGTGACCCCCCGGTTCCTCCATTACATAGTCCCATGTTTGAAATTCATGAAGGTGATGGTCACCTCCATCCATCATGGTATATGGGACAGTGTATAGAAGGTAGGGCTCCTCCCTCGGGATAAAAGGAGTGAAGTCGGGCTCGGCCGGTAACGGGAGGAGTAGAAGAACCTCCGTGGTAACATGACCCACGGTGTATACGGAGGTAATGTACCCTAAGGTGAGATGGGTGAAGCTACGACCGGTGGGTCGGTCGAAGCCTGGGGCCAACAAGTGCGTAAATGCCAACTACCGGTCTAACCCTTTAAAAAGGTCGTCCAATAAATCCACATAGTGACTAGACCGGAAGGTGGTGTGAAATGAGTTACTTGGCACTAGAGGTAGTGTAGGGTCCATGGACGGGAAGGGAGGTGGGATCAAGCCATCTTTGAGCCAGCTAAGGAGTGGCTTGGCGATGAAAAGTACTCCCGTAAGAAACACGGGTGGCACGGGCGGAGGTGGCTCCAAACAAGACGGCTCCGAATGAAGTTCGGAAGGAGAGGATGGCAATGGAGCACTCACGGGTGATGAAGGAGGGATCTCCATAATGAGGAGAGGGCTTGGGGACCCCGTCGATGGGGCTGGGTTAAGACTACCGGCGATGACCTCCTTAGGCTCGGGTAGGAGTACATCACTAGGAGTACGTGTCCTATCCACCCTATCCAACCGGTCCAAAATCATTTGCATAAGTTCGGCAACGGAGTGGGTTGGAATAGGGATATCATGGTGGACTCGCCCGTAGTCAACTGTCCTAGGATTGGGTCTTGGCTCATCTACGTGTGGGACTCTTTGCCTCCGACTAGAACCCACTTGGTTGGAAGTGATTTGGTGGGGCCGGTTGGAGGTGACCGGTTGGGGCACGTAGACCTTCCTAAGCTCTCTCTTCATGTCCCACCATGACGCGATGGGCCATTGCCCCCTAACCTCTCTCATTCTTTCGATGTAATCCCATTTTTTGGCAGCCTCATGAAGAAGCCGCTCTTTGGCGAAAGAGAATTGTATTGCCTCGGACATAGTATAACAATCAAAGTAGGTGTTCATGGTGGCCTCCCACTTGAGGTAGATGTCCGGGTCATTGGAGCCAAAAAAATCTGAGGCTTCAGGCCTACAGAAGCGGAGAGGATGGTTGCCAAGCCCATGGGTGGGCCAACGGTCATATCGCCTGGGCGACCGAGAATCCATGGGAAGTTGGAGAACTACATGTTAGACATGTCGACACTTGGACAAGACACTAGACACGACCCCAAAATACTAATGCAAAGTTGACATGAGACTCGACTACACACTTAGACATGACGATGTTGGAATGCACTAACTAGGAACCTAGACTTAACCCACTATTCGGTACGCGGTGGAGCTAAGCGATCCGAAGATCACTCGCGCAAGTGTGCGGCCTTCCCGATAGGCGTAGCCTAACGTTCGTGTCGCACCTTTTGATATACCGAGTAGAAGAATGCAAATGCAACCTTGGACTTAAATGACCCTAGACTTGAACGACGCTCTGATACCAATTTGATGCGGGACGGATGACCGGCTCGGGCTAAGACGTACGACCGACTCGTTGTGCGGCCAGCACTAGCACACTAAGGCAAGCCAGGCAGCTGACCACCGTGATATTCTCCGGGTGGAGACGTCTCTCAACAGCGACTCTCTTGAGCCTGACGATCGTCCCTTCCGAGGGAAACGTGGGGTTCGCGGTGATTAAGAAACCACCATCGCCTAGGGTGCTAATCCGCGCTCGGTGCTCGATTGGAGCTACGGAACGGGCACTCACAACTCACAATCGCGGTGAAATTTGGAACTAGCTAACGGCCCTAATCTCACAAACGCAGCAATATAGAAAGCATACTAAACAGCAAATGTAAGGATCGGAACGAGCACGTACCTCCACGAGAAAAATCGCCACAATTGCTCACGAACTCGGATCGACACGAAACCAAAGCTGAATCCTTTCTAACTCGTAGTAGTAACAAGGATAAATCAGGTGAAGCCAGAAGATAAGAGGAAGAGGGGGGTAGATGGTCGAGTCTCACGACCTGAATACTGTCCAGTCACAGGACAGGGTTGGGAGTCACATCCAAGGAAGAAGAAGTGAATCACTCACTTAATGTAATTTCTCACAAAATCTTTTCATTAACCTTTAAACATACATTGTACAAGCCTTTAAATAGGCATTACAAGAGGTATAGAGGGGAGGGGCTGCGTGGGATACACAATGAGAGAGGGGGAGAACCCATTACAATGTGATAGTGAAAGGGGGGGGACAAGGGGCAATGGTGGCTCACCTAACTTTGAATTTCTTGTAAAATGTTAGGTGGCAGCCATTGGAAAATTGACCAGCATCCTTCTAATACCCCATGTGGTAATTGGAGAAGAAAACAAATCAACCATCTAGCCTAATAAGCCAAAAAATGGGGCGCCCCTTCTTGGGCCTAGAATGGGCCACTTGGTGGTCTTGGCTTAAGCCCACCTATCCACTCTAGCTTAAGGCCCTTTCCATCTTGAGAACCCAAGAGTAAAAGAAGCACATTCTAGTATGAGGCCTCTCCCACTTAGAGAGCCCATGTAGGAAGGGAGTCCATTTGGGCCTTGCTAGGCTAATGGGTTCTTCATATTGGTCCAAGGCCTTTCCTTTCTTATGGAATGCTTAAGGGCCTTTAACCAATTGGCCTTTTAAGGGTCTAGCAACCAGCCCAATATGAAAACCCATGTATAATCTTCAATACAAGCCCAAATTTAATGCAAAAAAATGTCCAAATTCAAGCCAAATTATCCCCAATTCGATGGGAAGCCGATGTAGTCCACTTGGCGCTCCGCGTATGGCATCGTCGGTTCGCCGACGTGTCACGTGATCCCCCTGGTGTCCGCACCATAATGACTTCGAAAAGCTGATTTATAAATGTCTTCCTCTTTAATTCTAAGCTAATGATAACATGATCTGAGGTCTATCTTGGAGAAATATTCTGCTCCTGAAAGCTGATCGAAGAGCTCATAAATACGCGGCAACAGATACTTATTTTTTATTGTAAGTTGATTCAGTCGCCGGTAGTCGATGCATAGTCTGAGAGAGTCATCCTTCTTCTTGACAAATAGAACTGGCGCACCCCAGGGGGATGTGCTAGGTCTGATGAAACCTTTGTCTAATAGTTCCTGCAACTGCCTTTTTAGTTCCTTAAGTTCCATGGAGGACATCCTCTAACGGGCTATAGAAACAGGTGCTGCTCCTGGAATGAGTTCAATAGTGAAGTTTACTTCCCTCTCAGGTGGTAAATTGGGTAATTCGGGTGGAAACACATCTGGGAACTCATTTACAATAGGAATGTCGGCTAGGATGATTTCCTTGGATTCGATAACAATGACAGAAGTAAGAAAAGCTTCACATCCTTGCGAGATAAGTTTGCAAGCGTAAAGAGAGGATATGATAGTGGGATGTTTCCTATACTTGCTGCCAAGGAAAGAAAATCTTGGAAGATCGAGTTTTCGAAAGGATATAATCCTATTTCGGCAGTTAATATCAGCATCATGATCTATAAGCCAATCTACCCCTAAAATGGCATCATAACCTTTCATGTCAAGACATACTAAGTTTGCGGGGAGATTGTGACCTTCTACTATCACCTCACTATCAGGATAATATTCGATAAGCTTAGTTCCAGATCCTAAGGGTGTGGTAATAGCAAGATCTGAAGGTAGAGGAACTGATGCAATTGGTAATGTTTTTACAAAAGTAGTGGAAATAAAAGAATGAGAGGCACCAGTATCAAATAGCACAAATGCAGGACAAGAACAAATTTGAAGAGTACCTTCCATAAGCCCACCATCCATGGGCGCTTCCTCTTCTTCTAGAACGGCATTGAGACGAGCCTGCCTCCTGCGTCCACCGCCGAACGATTAATATTTCATAAGGGGGCAATCTGGCATACGATGCTCCCTGCTTCCACAACATAGACAAGCACCAAGGTGCTTCCAGCATTCTTCCGCCGAATGGCTGAACTTCTCGCAAAAGGTGCAAACCGTGGTGACTTGTTTCTCCTCCTCCATAATCTTCTTGTTTTTCTAGGAACTTCCACCGTTCCCGCTCCTGGATCTCTTCTTACTATCACGGCTTTTGTGAGGTTCCGTGATGCTGAATTTTTCTTTCTTATAACGCCGATCAGATCGTCGGCTGGACTCTTCTCCTTTTCCTTTCAATTTCTCGACCTTCTCTAAGGTCCTTTCACATAAATATGTCCGCTATACCATTTTCGCATAAGTACGGATGTTTTGGGTCTCGAGCTGCTGAATAAAACCGGGTCGTAACCCGTCCATAAACCGATTAGCCTTCAATAGATCGGTACTGATTAAATGTGGTGCATAAGGTGCTAGTCTGGAGAATTGAAGTTCATACTCTGCGACTGTCATCATTCCTTATCGAAGAGAGGCGAACTCCATAGCCTTTCTTTCTTTCACATGCTCAGAAAAGTACTTAGCACGGAACAAAGGGAGAAAGCCATCCCATGTATGAGGTGCATCGGCCGGAGGTGCCGGAACCGACTTCCACCATGCACGTGCATCCTTGTTGAGTTGGAAAGTTGCAAGACGCACCTTCTCTTGATCGGTGCATTGGATGACGTCAAATATACGGTTCATCTCGTCAATCCAGTTCTTTGCTTCGTCCAGATTAGAAGAACCATAAAAACGCGAAGGGTTTAAACTCCGGAAATTATGATGTAAGTCGCCAACCCTTGCCCCTGCGCCTGCCTAGGCCATAGTTTGCAATGCCTGAGTAAGGCTGACAACTGTTTGTTGCATGCCATTTCAATCTACGCGATGAGCCATTTGTAAAATAAGGTACCTGAGGGAAATATAACAACTTGTTATTTCTCGTGGAATTGGAAAAAAATTAATCTTAAAGCTAATTAACTATCTTATCCCGGACTCTACCCAATTCTCACATGGGTATAGAAATTTCTTCCTTAGTTCATAGGTAGGGGTCCTTAAACCTTGGACTTATCCTATGACATGACTCTTTTCCTAAGTTCTGAGACTTAGGCTCTGATACCAACTTAACTGTCACGCCCCGAGCCTTTATTACAGTGGAAGACTAGCTCGAGGAACGTGAATAGTCGGCATGGTAAGCCTCTTGCAAGCAAGAACGATCATAGTGCAAGACAATCACACACATAAATATAATTACATAATATTTACACAATCTTCAACTTATTTCATTAATAATCAATTCAAATGTTCAAATACAATCACTATTTCAGCTTTCTTCATCATACTAGACTCAAGAAATAAAAAAATTACATAGACACAATCTAAACAATGTAGACTTCCTAAGTCTTCACTCGTTCTTCATTCACTCTCGGACCCGCAATTTGAATGTTCCGAATCCGATCCCGACTCACTTCCATCTCCTGAAAAGATTGGAAATAGGTAATGAGCACACTTGCCCAGTAGGTATCTTCGCATCAACATGATTAGTAATATTTAAGTAATTAGTATTTTAGCTCTAAAGAAATAAGGTAAAATCATGCGAATGCGATTAATGATGCGATTAAACCAAAGTAACACAATGATCATGTAAGATAGAATGAGCAAGTATGAACTATCAAGAATGTAACAAGAACATGATATGGCCCTTCATGAACAAGAATGTAACGAGAATGTACTAGCAATACCACGTAGTCATCACCCAAACATCTTTTGCTTATGAGCAAGTATTTGGTGAATTTCTGTGGAATATCATGTAACAAGCAAGAAAGTCATGTACAAGTATTTTCATGATGCCCGTGGATCTTCACTTATTTATAGAGAAAGTACTCCCAGCGCAATGCGACGCCAGTAGCATCATACCCCATGGTTTATTATAGTATGTTTCCGGTAATCAGTCGAGGGGACTAGCATAGAGCCCTTGAACACAATCAGTGCTCGATCGCATCTTCAAGTATAAATCAAGCTACTTCCACATTTCAAGCAATAAAGTATGGCCAATAATATAGCAAGTTCAAATAAGTTCATGATAACAATAGTTCAATGAAATGAATGCTTCAATGAAGAAATGTGAGGTCAAGAATGACTTAAAACAAGGTTATGCTCATGGAAATAATTCGGCAGCATAACGGTACATTCCTTATTTTTCCATAAATTAAATTAAGTATCTTGAACAATATGACAAGTCTTAGACCATCAATAATCCATCTAGGAACTTTAGAATATCAACCCTTGGGTCAAAACTCGGGTTAAAACACTCAAGAACTATGACGGTCAATCAATGGGCCGTTACATGATCGTGACGGTCTATCATTGATCCGTTAGAATGGCTGAATCCAGAAATAAATAAAACGGACTCAGTAAATGTGACGATCATATATTAGGCTGTTATATGAGTATGACGGTCTAATATGGATCCGTTACATATCTAGAACCAGAAACTTCGATAGTGCTTTCTAACAATTGGGCTTTCATGGTTCAACCAACTCGGCGTCCTAGTGGGAATCCCAGGCTTGCGGAGAATTACGGAGGCCTTGAAATCAGATTTCCTAATCCATTGGAAGGAATATCCAATAGAGAGGTCCTCAAGTTCAAGAATATGTTCCTATAGTGCAAAGTGTGAACTAATGGTCATATACCGGAATATATGCCATGTACTTAAAGAAATGACTCTATAAAAGAGAAAAGAATGTGTAACGATGTGGAACCATGATAAAGCTTCGTCAATACAATACTAAAAGTCATAGTTTAAATTCAAAACTATAGAGTTTAGGTAATGAAATTAGCATAACTTAAAATAACTCAAGATGCTTTAAACATGTAATTTCCTATCAAGAATCAATTAATAAACTCAGGGTCATGAAAACGGGTCAAAACTTAGGTAACTATGCTTATTTATAAGTAAGTTTGACTGTCCTCAGTACTATCTTGGGTTGACAGAAGACATCAATCTAACGGTCTAAGACAGACGCGTTATACATCTGTGACGGTTTATCGTGGGACCGTTACAGTATTGTGACGCACTGACTTTGGTCCGTCAGAGACAACAGAGAAATTTAAACATAACAGAGGGTGTGACGGCTGATCGTAAGGCCGTTACAATCATGTGACGGTCTTACCTTAATCCGTCAGAGCTTCTACTGACAGGATATAGAAGGTAAAAGACTGAAAATATGTCATGGCTGGAAATCAAAATACTTAAAATATTCCAGTCATGAGAAACGAAATATAGAGGCTATCTAGATGCATAGGTTGCAGTGAATTGAACAAGATAATATCTTTTATCTTTGATTAAGGCTCAAGACATGCATGTATGCATAGGTCAAACTAAAACATGAATTCATGGTCTAGAATGCATGAAATTAATCAAAATCAGAGGGCTTTTATCCGTAACATGATGTTCTTTCCATTCATGCGATGACCTACCTCTTTTCTGGGTTTTAAACTTCGAATTTGAGACTGCAAGACACGCCCTAGTTCTTCTCTTCTTGTGGTTTCTCAGCAACTTCTCGTCGCTCTAACTCCTCAACCTCTTGACCTAAGGACGTGAAATTTTGAGGATAAGAAGATGAAACTAAGGAGAACAAAAAGTTCTAAAGAATCAAACCCTAAATACCTTATTTTGATGATCTAATTCCCTGATCTTCAGTGGACCTTTGCTCAGATTCCTGGGTTGCTAAGGTCGTACCAGCAACTTTGGAAGCTTCTAACTTCTTGTGTAGTTGATCTCCTAGAATGAAATTTTGAGAGCTATTAGTCTAAAGTATTATAAACAAAAAGTTCTAAAGAACTTACTTGAAATTATGACTCCTTACCTTGATTCCACGCGAGCCAAAGTAGGGGTCGCGCAGGTCAAAACTAGGGTCTATTTATAGGGTTTTGACTAGGGTTTGAGGATTATATCAATTCTAGAGTCCTTGTTAAAGCTTAGATCGACTTCTAAGAGTCCTTAACACCTCTACTAGTCTTCCCGTCTTGATCCCTAAGAGATAGACTAGCAAAAATCTAACTTTTTTGCTCTTTCTTCACTTCACTGAACTAACAGAGCGTAACGGTCGAAGGTAGGCGCGTTACGTGACAGTGGCGGTCGCACGATAGACCACTACATCCCATGTGCGCATAATTCAAAAAAAAATCAAACTCTTTTGTTTGTTTATCCATATAATTATCTATAAAAATGGTATTTATCCTTAAACTCCGTGAATAGGCTAAATAACTTTCTAGAATATGGGTCAAACTTAATGGGCTTGGTTCTTAAACCTATTGGGCTTCAATTCATTTATTAATCTATTTTGTCCTTTATAAATTCCTAATAAATTCCAGAAAAATTCTACAGAAATTATTTATATAAATTTTGGGGCACTACAGGAGGTCTTTTTTCGGTCCCCTCCTCAAGTGCCTTGGTATTGTGGAGGCCAGCCGAGCAATTCAAGAGATCCACGAAGGTGTCTGGGACACGCATCAAGGAGGAAGATCGCTAGCCAGGATCTTGTTACGACAAGGTTATTGGTGGCCCACTCTCCAACGCGACTGCTCGGCCTATATGCAAAGGTGCGACCGATGCTAACGTTTCGATCATCTAGTCCATCAGCCCGCTTCAGAGCTTGTCACCCTTACCGAGCCTTATCCTTTTGCTCGATGGGGGATCAACATACTAGGGCCGTTTCCCACGGCCCCAGCCCAGAAGAAGTTCGTCATCGTCGCCATCGACTATTTTACCAAGTGGATTGAAGCCGAAGCCACCGCCAGGATTATCGAGTCGGTCGTATGGAGCTTCGTGTGGAAATCGATCATCTGCTGCTTTGGTATCCCCCTAGTGATAGTGAGCGATAATGGTCGGCAATTTGACTCTCATTACTTTAGGGACAGATGTGCCGACCTACACATTTGCAACCACTTCACTTCGGTAGCTCATCCCCAAGCTAACGGACTGGTCGAAAATGCCAACAAAACTATATTAAAGGGCATTAAGGCCAGGCTCGGTAAAGCCAAGGATAGCTGGCTCGAGGAATTGCCAAGCGTACTATGGTCACACCGAACTACTCCAAGAACTTCCACCGATGAAACTCCTTTCCAGTTGGTGTACGGCACGGACGCCGTGATTCCTTTGGAGGTCGACAGCCCATCTCTCTAGTCATCAACTTCTTGCCCAAGGGAAATGAGCGAAAACTGCTAGAGAACCTCGATATGGCAAGCGAGATAAGAGAGATCGCGAGCCTCCGAGCCACGGAGTATCTGCGGCGCCTTACTCAATATTACAATGCCAAAGTCCTAGACAGACACTTCCGTGCAGGAGACTTCATCCTAAGAAAAGCCGAAGCCTCTCGACCACTGGAGGCGGTGGGGAAGCTGGCCCCTAATTGGGAAGGCCCCTACCGAGTGGTCGAGACGCTCGGGAAGGGGGCATACAGATTGTCTACTACGGAAGGAACGCCTATTCCTCGGACATCGAACGCAACAACATTACGAAAGTTCTATTTTTGAGCTCTTCATAGATATGTAAACAAATATTTCTTCCATTAATGTTTCTTCGTACATCAGATAAGCCATAGCCAATATAGTGCATATCAAAAATAAAAATGCTACATCCACTGGTACTACAACAGGAGCTGATTACTCGGCGTGGAGCAACCCCAGGCCGAGCCACTGACTCTACCCAGTGTAGAAACTGGCTCGGATAACGGGACGGCTGACCCTGTCTGCTCGGGAAACTCAGAAAAAAGGTATCAGAGGAAGAAAAACAAGGGAAGGCCTCCTCTACCAACTCTTTGGAAGGAGGTCGGAAGCCGAACAAAAAGCAAGCACCTCCAAGTTGTGCGAGCAAGGATAAAGGCATCCTCCAAAGAGTGAAAGAAGAGGAAAGAAGTTGGTTGAAGAGCAGAAGAGGGAGAAAAATCGAAAGCCTCCTCGAAGAGGTGAGAGGGGTGACAGGAAAGGGAAGACCGATGACGCTGGGTCATCAGCTCCCCGCATGTCGAGCGGCAGCCCAGAGAGTAGGAGAGAGCCCGTAGCCAGGGCCCTTCCTTCTTGCGCACCGCCTGGAAGCGCTCCAGAAGTTGGAAAGGTGCCCGTCGCGAGGCCTCCTTCCTCCTCCTACGATGTCCGGGTCGTTCTCCTTCTTCCTCCTACGCTGTCCGTCCCGCCCACTTCCCTTCTCCTACGCCGGAGCAGTAGGAACGCCTTTGGCGGCCGTCAAGATCACCGTCTTTCGAATAGCCCTCCATGTTTCACTGATAATTCCCCAGCACAGAGATAGACGTTTCGCGAGAAGGGAGAAAGAGGAAGAACTGTGAGAAAAGCCTTAAGCATTGAAGGGAGATGGAGGCGCCCTTCGGGACCTTTTATAGGCTGAAAGGGGAACCCTCGCCCTAATTAATCCTCCCCTCGAAAAAATGCAAAAGATAGGAACCCTTCTCCAGGGGCAGTTACTCTGCTTCCCTCAATAACCCCTCCATAGGGACACGCGAAGCGGCAAGTCATTCAAAGCATGAAAAATCGGAAAGGCGCTAGTACCACGACAGTTACTGCACGCGAGAAATCCACAGATAAAATCCCCACCTTTTTAGCAACTGTAGATATGGTGGTCAAATTGCGCCAAAGGCGGTAAGAAACAGTCAACTCAGTGCTAAATATTACTGTCATTATATATTAAAAGGGCAAACCTTACATGGCAACAAAAAGAAAAAAGAAGCGGCGCATCGAGCGCACTTTTCCTCCTAATCTATGGAGATAGGGGGACTCCGAGAGGCCCGCAGCCCTTCTTGGGGCGCGGGGGTTGAAGGATCCTCAGCACCCGGAGATCTGCCCCTGGTACCCTTGGTGACGGCCAGTCCAGACACTGACCCCACTTGCGTGGGAACTGCCTTGACCGCGTGCCCTCCAGAGGTGACCGGAGCTGGCGATCCGTCTATTGAGGCGGAGGCAGTCCTGCTCCCCCCTTCACTCGACAACGAAGAAGGAGTATCGGTGGTAGCTGCGTCCCAGTCGTAGTGTTGCCCAGTAGGTAAGAGAAGCTCATCGGTCACCTGCTGCTGGGCCTCAATTGCCGCGCGATGGAAGCCTTGGGTGAATCCTTTCCGCAGTCCCTGACGGTAGCCTGGCTCGTAATACGAGAAGGTGGCCTTCTCGAGAACTGCATGATAACCCTCCGAGCTTCTATATCGTTAGATTGCCTTCGCCCCAGCTCGCTCCACTTCCTTCTCAAGCTCGGCTATCCTCCGCTCGGACTCGAGCAACTTCATCTCGGTCTCGAACGACTTCACCTCGGCTCGGCCCTCGTGACCTCGGCTTCCCCCTACGTTCGCTTGGCCTCATGGACCCGGTTGTTGAGCTCCTCCCGCTCGGCCCCCCACTGCTCGTAGCGCTCGACCTGAGACTGACGCTCCTCTTCCATGAGTTTACCCTTCAGGTCGGACGTATAGCGAGCCTGGGCCAGTTGCTCGGCTAAAGTTCGAGCCTCCTCTTGGCTCGATTGAGACTGAGCCCGAAACGTAGTTGCCCCCCGTCGAGAGACTTCAAGCTCAGAAGCCAACTGACCAATCCTCCGGTCGGCCTCAGCCCGAACCCGGGAGAGGGACCTCTCTTCACTGTCCAGCCGAGCAAAGAAATCGACTATCTCGGCCCTCAACTAGGTCATGATCAAGCAGCCCTCCATAACCCTCTCGAAGAGTAAGGAGGGGGGACCACGTCTGATTTCTTCCTGATTCAGCGAAGGCACCAAAGACCGGCACCGTTGATATAGAGAAGCTCGAACGATGGGAGCACCAACCGAGGGAGGAGGAATCCTCTCGGGAACAGCCGAGACTGGAGCACCTCCCCCGAGCATCCCCACTTCCAGGACAACAACCCTCGGTGCGGGTTGGGATGTCGCCTTATCCCGCGCCCCACCAACTTCGGCTGGGAATTCAGAAGCCATCGCCACGGTCTACGGTCTGGCAGGTTCGGTAGCAGCTCCCCCGCCAGCGGCAGCCGTCTCTGGTGCGACGGGCGGGAGATCCTGATGGTAGACTTCCTCGGAAGAGCACCCCTCGACCGGGCGGACACACCCCTCGATCGGGCGAGCATGCTTCTCGACCGGAAGAGAGACCCCCGCCTTATTTAACCGCTTCTTCTCAGCGGTCAGAGTCTTCATAGAAGACAGGAGCAGCCGCTCCCCTGGATCTTTGTGCTTGGCCCTGTGACGCTCGGGGGCACTTCCCCGAGCAATTTGCTTGCCCCGGTCTCGGGCGCAGGAAGGGCCTCCGGAAGCTTGGGGTTCACTCGGAGTGGGCGTCTCCTCTAGGTCGACGATCTCCTGCTCCGACGGCTGTTCCCTCTTGTCATTCGTCTGCCTAGAAGCTGAGCAGCAAAAGTCAGAATGTCAGAAGAGAGCTTACCTACTCTACCCAGAAGTAGTGACGTAGGACCTTAAGGTTCTTACCTTGAGACAGCATCGCGCGAGAAGGATAATCCTCAATATTGGTCGCTATCATCAACTTGGCGGTCGACCGACGATTCTCTTGGAGAACCCTGATCTCCTCCTCCAGTTCCGTAGGAACCGTCGCCTGCTTCGGAGGGATAGATGGATGGAAATTAACCGCCGTTGAGAAATCCCAGGGGGCGTCATCTACGGATGAACCCACCCCAAAAAATTGGGTCTTCCACCCCTTGTGAGAAGAATCTTTGGCAGAAAGGGACACGCAGCTCCTTCCCCTCCTCGCCTGAAGGTAGAAGAAGCCCTTACCCACGTGGGTCTGCTCCTTCAACTCAAAGACAGAATTGAAAAGCTCTAATGAAGTGTGAAGCCCACACGAGCGGCAGAGAAAGATGAAAGAAAAGATAAAAGTGTAACGACCCGAGAATCCGATTACCGGGAAGGCCCGATAACCCGAGACTCACACCGCCGCCCACGAGCCGGGAGCGCTTGGAAGGGCTAAAAGGAGTGTGGAGGCACAAAGAAATAGGAAATAAAGCAGGACAACCAACAACAACAAGCTGAAAGAAAGAATAACTACAGCTACAATAGAGTCCAGTCCAACATAAAGTACAATCTAAAGTAGTAAAACGTACCACATGCTGAGTGAACACTCGGCCCGGCGAGCTGGCAGCTGAGAACCTCCGCATCGCGCCCTCAAACCTCGAGGAAGAAGAAACGCCTCACCTGAAAAGCAGGGAATGAGTCTCCAAAATAGAGACTCAGCAGGGATCCCGTGGAACCCCAACCGGAAACAACGGCGGTAGCGGAAAGGAAGGCTACAAGAGCAACCGCAACAGCAGGAACAGTAAACCCGGTGGCCGGTCGAAGCCCGGCGCTACAACTACTCCTACTGTACCAGAAACACACCCCGATCTCGCAGTCAAGGCTACCGAACTGCACTAGTACCGCTTACCGAAGAAAAAAACCCACGGTAACCACGTCGTAGAGGCCTGTCCCCCGGACATAGCCTACCTGGACACGCTGTCCAAGGTGCAACCCCGACCATCCGATCATGGGTACCGCACAACAAGACGCAACCTCGGTAGAGCCACTAGCACTAGTCCCACGGCACGAAAACCAACACACGCGCCGCGGCGAAACAACCGAACACAACGGTCGACACGACCAAAAACCCGAAGGTCGAAGTCACGGAAACTGACAGTCTGTCACTCCCAACTCGACAGGAGTACCTCCCACTAGAAGCACAGCCGGTAGCGTCCCCTGACGTCTTACACCGCGCCGCAGGTGAACCGCCTAGCGTGGTAGCCCCTACCAAAGGCACGAACACCGTACAAGTAACCACAAACAAGTGACTAGCTGGGGTCACGCCCGTCGACGTGGGTCCAACCGCCCCCAGCCAGGGTGTGCACACACAGACCGTGCATCCCTGGTCTGGCCCTCTGACCGATTTTCCCCTCAGCCGGACTCTGGCTGCAAGACGTGGGGCCCGACGGTAATCGGTCCGCAAACCGTCTCTAAGGGTAAGCCCGTACACCACTCCCTGATGCGACCGGTACCGCGTACTGGTAGGCTACGACTAGTGGGGGGTCACTGAAGGAGTAGACTCTCAAGTCAACGGAAAACAACGTCCGCATCCGACGATGTACGGGGACCACCCCACGTACCGGCCCCGTCGCACGGTGACCACGGTCGGAGAAGAGACAGGACTCGCAGTCCACGGCCACGCACGCACCCTGCGCAAGAGTCGGGAAAACTCAAGTGACACTAAGCCACTAGACTCTGGACAGTCCTCTAGACGCATTACACCCAACGGTCCTTGAGTCACAAGACTCGGGGTCAAGACCGTTGTACGCAACAGCACAAGGCCGTCAATCCAGTCCAATCTATAGGTCTAAAACCATGGTAGCACGAGTATCGAGACAACTCACGAACCGCCAAGACCACTCCCTCGGGAAGGGAATGCAAGGGACTAAGGCCACCCACACGGGCCACACGGAAAACACAGAAGCACGATTCCCAGGGCAGCACACAAGCCACCTTGTCGAATTCCCATCTCAGGTCAAGCGGGAAACCTCCAGCCCCAGGCCGGATAACTGGACTCGTAGTCCAAGGCCAAACACGTGGCCTACATGGGAATCGCCTTCCAAAGAAACCCATGACATGCGGGGGAGACCCCACCGCACACACACCGATGCACGGTGACTCGATCGAGCGTGACACGAAAGCCCAGCACGCGAGAAGTCACCGGACTCTCAACCTCACGGGCACGCTAAACGAGGTAACACGGTCCTCCAGACACCCTCAAAACATGGACACAGAATCCCATGGGTGTCTGGCAATCACGAGACCGCAAGTCGACCACTGGGTCCCAACCGGGTCGACCGGGGACCCACACATCGCGGAACAAGGCGGAGAA
The DNA here is from genome assembly GCA_022559845.1 of Amorphophallus konjac. Lineage (NCBI taxonomy): Eukaryota > Viridiplantae > Streptophyta > Magnoliopsida > Alismatales > Araceae > Amorphophallus > Amorphophallus konjac. The sequence continues at coordinate 271,641,385 of CM040123.1, read as the reverse complement.
CACAAAAACTTGCCTCGGTGCAACACAACGCCTCACGGTCTAGCCCTAGACTGTCACATCCACCTGGCGGCCTAATGCAGGCCGTTACACGGCCCATAGGAACGCAGGATGTAACGCGCCTGGCTCAGCGTGTTACACAAATGTAACGCGCCTGCCCTGGTGCGTCACGGCCTCCCAGCGTGAAAATGGGATGTAACGCGCCTGCCCCAGCGCCTGGTCCAGCGCGTTACACACACAGACACCCAACAGTCAAATGACAACAGTTGGAACACCCCTGACGGCCCACCCCAGGCGCGTCACGCGTATGTAACGGTCCGTCGGGGGCCGTTACACCCCCAGCCCTCAGCTGGGTAACAGGGGATGTGACGCACCCACCCAGACGCGTCACACGGCTGTGGCGGTCTATCGTGGGACCATCACACCCACGAATGCCAAAGCCCAAAGCAAAGGGAATGTAACGCCCCTGCCCAGGCGCGTTACACACATATAACGGTCACTGGAATGACCGTCACACCCTCCTGAGAACGTTACAGCGGGAAATCATCCAAAATACCGATCCACGCCCCGATCACCCCCGGGTGATGGGGAAACAAAGGGGAATCCATCCCCAAGCCCCTAGGCATGCATCTAAACCCCTGGATAAGCCAAAAATGCCGTAAAACGAGAGATCGGCCCACAAGCCCTAAAACATGGGTTTTGCCCAAAAAACCCCGATTCCACCCGCTCGGCTCACCACGGCCTACGAAACTCGCGGGAAAGGAAGTGCACGAGCTGGGGGTCCATCTCCCTACCTCCACCGAAGATTTCGCGCTCCGTGGACGCCGATCCACGAAGAAACGCCTCCAAAACCCCGCCGGTGCCTCCATGCCCGCGAACCGGCTTCACCGCACCCTCGAGCCTCGATCCTCGACCCATCCTCGCCGTCCTCCTCGCCCGCATCACCCCGCCTCGCCCCCGCCTCGGTCCGTCAGCCGCCGGAGAGGAGAGAGTGAGAGGAGAGAGTGGGAGAAGAGAGAGAGGGTGAGAGTGAGAAATGAGAGGAAGAGAGAGGGTGAGAGTGAGAAATGAGAGAAGAGAGAGGGTGGGGGGTTTATATAGGAAAATCCAAAAAATCGGGAAAATTCTAAAAAATAGAAAAATACACCTCCTCGAACCTCGCGACGCGCTGATCACAACGGTACCACTCGCGCCCAGGTGAACGGCCCAGTTCACCCACAACGAGGTTCCGAAGGGATTTCTGAAACACACACCGGGAATCGGAAAACACATGCGGAAAAGCCGCGGAGCTCTTCCGGCCTCCAAAACGACTCCGAATCGCGCCGATCCAAACACGAAAGATGTCCGAAACGAAATTCCGGACACAACGGAGTCGAATACTCCAAGAAACCAGATCCGGGACCCGAGAATAAGGATCCGAAAAACCCGGGGCATTACAGCCCTCCCCCCTTAAAGGAATTTTGTCCTCGAAATTCAGGACCTAGCACAAGGTCACAGGGGAAGAACACTGAACCAACTGACACGCTATCAGAGCCCCAGCACAGAAAACCTCAATTCTCATGAAAACACCGATCCTGAGGGACACAGCCAGACTTACAATCACAAGTAACACCTCGCTCCTCGCGCTGAGCACACTGGCCAACAGAGCAGGCATATACCAAAGGACACAGTCCGGCATCACCTCAGACAACGTGAGAATCCACCATGGCGCCGCAGCCACAATCTCGCTCACCGAGGAATCACAACCCTCGTCACGAGAAACAACTACTGATCCATCCAATGGTCAGCAGACAAATCGCACATCAGCTTCACAATCAGCTGACAGGTCGCACACCCTCCTCAAGGGAGCAACCAAAATAGAGCCTCCACCAGCTCAAGCAGCCATCTCAATAGACCGCAACCAACTCATCGGCTCAACACCAAGAAACACCCCACACATGGCAAGCCGAAAGCCGGATAAAACATTGTGCCAACTCTTGTCAGAAGACAAACTTCGACAAAGCCCAGATCCCATCCGGGAAGGCACATCACGGAAACGACCACCGAAGGTCTCGCTGGCACACGGCTCTAGCCACGCTCGAGTTCCGACAACCAGCACCTTCTGTCTGTGAAAAGACCATCCACTGGTCGCCAGATACACGTAAATGGGAAACCTCCACCAGCCCAACAGGCACGATCCAACTCACAGCAGGCCATCCGCTGACTCACACATAGACCGATGCCACATCTCGAGCTACACTCCTCTCGGACTCCGCATCTGAGCTCGATCATCGCGCCAACTCGACCCTCTCGGGGAGCACGATGAAACCAGATGACAAGATCCTAGTGTCTTCAGTCATAACCTCACTCGACTCAGACTTACAGGGGAACCATCCCATGCTGGTCACCAAACCAGGGATAACCATTGCGACACCAACGTCCCGTCAAGGACCACCCTCCGACGCCAATCTCGCTAAAAAGGCCTCCACCCACAGGCGTCACTCTTACGTCTGGTCTCATCAAATCCTTCGACCTCCGTCAGGCGACATCCTCAACAACTCCATCCGAGTCCAACACCGACGCCTGACACGGCTTCCAACACAGGAACAGGGTACTCATGCAGCACACTAGCCAGCACATCCCCCAACACTCCATCCAGCCAGTGCCAAGAACCATAATACCTCGAGCAACGGCACGGTAACAACACGTTTCACACCGAGGAACCAATCCTCCAATGCTCAACGCAAACTCAGGAATCCACCCGTAGCAACCAACGCTACGATCCTGAACCAATGGGTCACAATCCCATCACGCTTCCGCTGCGCACTCTGATCTGCACGCACAGCCGAGAAAGCGAACACCGCCCAACCGGCACTCGTCCTTCCGGAACAGCGCCATCACCCTCACACGACAAGGGAATGGGCACGACTTCTCACAGGCAACCGCCTTGCCAAGACAAGGAGCACGTCTCGCACGGACTTCATGGCACACAAGGCCAACCAATCCGGGCACCCAATGCAAGACGACGAACCTTAGCCCAACACAATCTCTCCAACCAAAGGGGAGACCAAACGCACTTCCGACCAACGGAAGAACTCCACGCTCGACCTGACCTCGAACCTCGCACATGCTGGAAACAGCACCATCCAGCACCAAGGAAAGCCATCGCTTCCAAAAGGTCAGCGCCTCCGACACACTCGGTGAATGTCACATCGGACCATAATCACAGCATCTCTCGATGCACCACTGCTGCAATTCCACGAACTGTAACACACCACGCCAAGAGCCGCAACACGAGCCATAACGACAACCGCCGGCGCTCATCCTCGAGTCCCGAACTCACCGCAGAGCCTTCACATCTCAAGCCAACTCCAGGGCGAACACAACCCATTCGCACACAAGAGCGCAGGAGCAAGACTTACTGGGACACCACAGGCCAATCCTGCCTTGAAATCCGCAAGAATAATCGGGACCGACACGTCATTTCTGACGCGATAGAGCACGACAAGAACGTCAGGCTCGATGAAACAACAGCTCACCGAGAAGATATTCCGCTCACCCGAGCACACCTCTCGATCAGAACACCTAAGGTGCTGGGCAAACCTCAAGCTAGAGTGGCCAAAACCGACAGCAGCTCCCTCGAAGCACGCTCACGGCCACTTAACCACGAACAATCCTCTCCAGCCACCTAACCACGCTACAGGTTCCTCGAACGCAGCACCGCGAGCTCGCGCCTGCCAGCAACCTCTGCCCAACGCAGCACAACCAGGGCCACCACCGATGAGGGAGAAGGCTCTCAACCTCGATCCTTAGACCCCATGCTGGCACGAAAGCCGCGGACAACAACGACCTTAACAGTGCCGCACAGCGCACTCAAGCTCTCAAGCGAGAAACTAGGCGGAAAGCGAACACAAAACCCTAAGCCAGCTGTCGACTGTACTGGACCTTATGGACTCTGATCACTACAATATTTCGAATTCCCATGTACGTCCACAACCACCGCTCTGATACCAGCTGTAACGACCCAAGAATCTGATTACCGGGAAGGCCCGATAACCCGAGACTCGCACCGCCGCCCACGAGCCGGGAGGGCTCGGAAGGGCTAAAAGGAGTGTGGAGGCACAAAGAAATAGGAAATAAAGCAGGACACCCAACAACAACAAGCTGAAAGAAATAACAACTACAGCTACAACATAGTCCAGTCCAACAGAAAGTACAGTCTAAAGCAGTAAAACGTACCACATGCCGAGTGAACACTCGGCCCGGCGAGCTGGCAGCTGAGAACCTCCGCATCGCGCCCTCGAACCTCGAGGAAGAAGAACCGCCTCACCTGAAAAGCACGGAATGAGTCTCCAAAACAGAGACTCAGCAGGGATCCCGTGGAACCCCAACCGGAAACAACGGCGGTAGCGGAAAGGAAGGCTACAAGAGCAACCGCAACAGCAGGAACAGTAAACCCGGTGGCCGGTCGAAGCCCGGCGCTACAACTACTCCTATTGTACCAGAAACACACCCCGATCTCGCAGTCGACGCTACTGAACTACACTAGTACCGCTTACCGAAGAAAAAAACTCACGGCAACCACGCCGTAGAGGCCTGTCCCCCAGACACAGCCTACCTGGACACGCTGTCCAAGGTGCAACCCCGACCATCCGATCACGGGTACCGCACAACATGACGCAACCTCGGTAGAGCCACTAGCACTAGTCCCACGGCGCGAAAACCAACACACGCACCACGGCGAAACAACCGAACACAACGGTCGACACGACCGAAAACCCGAAGGTCGAAGTCACAGAAACTGACAGTCTGTCACTCCCAACTCGACAGGAGTACCTCCCACTAGAAGCACAGCCGGTAGCGTCCCCTGACGTCTTACACAGCGCCGACGACGTACGGGGACCACCCCACGTACCGGCCCCGTCGCACGGTGACCACAGTCGGAGAAGAGACAGGACTCGCAGTCCACGGCCACGCACGCACCCTGCGCGAGAGTCGAGAAAACTCAAGTGGCGCTAAGCCACTAGACTTTGGACAGTCCTCTAGACGCATTACACCTAACGGTCCTTGAGTCACAAGACTCGGGGTCAAGACCGTTGTACGCAACAGCACAAGGCCGTCAATCCAGTCCAATCTATAGGTCTAAAACCACGGTAGCACGAGTACCGAGATAACTCACGAACCGCCAAGACCACTCCCTCGGGAAGGGAATGCAAGGGACTAAGGCCACCCACACGGGCCACACGGAAAACACAGAAGCACGATTCCCAGGGCAGCACACAAGCCACCTTGTCGATTTCCCATCTCAGGGCAAGCGGGAAACCTCCAGCCCCAGGCCGGATAACTGGACTCGTAGTCCAAGGCAAAACACGTGGCCCACATGGGAATCGCCTTCCAAAGAAACCCATGACATGCGGGGGAGACCCCACCGCACACACACCGATGCACGGTGACTCGATCGAGCGTGACACGAAAGCCCAGCACGCGAGAAGTCACCCGGACTCTCAACCCCATGGGCACGCTAAACGAGGTAACACGGTCCTCCAGACACCCTCAAAACACGGACACAGAATCCCATGGGTGTCTGGCAATCACGAGACCGCAAGTCGACCACTGGGTCCCAACCGGGTCGACCGGGGACCCACACATCGCGGAACAAGGCGGAGAACACAAAAACTCGCCTCGGTGCAACACAACGCCTGACGGTCTAGCCCTAGACCGTCACATCCACCTGGCGGCCTAACGCAGGCCGTTACACGGCCATAGGAACGCAGGATGTAACGCGCCTGGCTCAGCGCGTTACACAAATGTAACGTGCCTGCCCTGGTGCGTCACGCGCGCCTCACGCTCCCAGCGTGAAAACGGGATGTAACGCGCCTGCCCCATCGTGTTACACGAATGTAACGCGCCTGGTCCAGCGCGTTACACGCACAGACACCCAACGGTCAAACGACAACGGTTGGAACACCCCTGACGGTCCAACCCAGGCACGTCACGCGTATGTAACGGTCCGTCGGGGGCCGTTACACCCCCAGCCCTCAGCTGGGTAACAGGGGATGTGACGCACCCACCCAGGCGCGTCACACGGCTGTGGCAGTCTATCGTGGGACCGTCACACCCACGAACGCCAAAGCCCAAAGCAAAGGGAATGTAACGCCCCTGCCCAGGCGCGTTACACACATGTAACAATCACTGGAATGACCGTCACACCCTCCCGAGAACGTTACGGCGGGAAACCATCGAAAACATCGATCCACGCCCCAATCACCCCCGGGTGATGGGGAAACAAAGGGGAATCCATCCCCAAGTCCCTAGGCATGCATCTAAACCCCTGGATCGGCCAAAAACGTCGTAAAACGAGAGATCGGCCCACAAGCCCTAAAACATGGGTTTTGCCCAAAAAACCCCGATTCCACCCGCTCGGCTCACCACGGCCTACGAAACTCGCGGGAAAGGAAGTGCACGAGCTGGGGGTCCATCTCCCTACCTCCACAAAAGATTTCGCGCACCGTGGACGCCGATCCACGAAGAAACGCCTCCAAAACGTCGGTGCCTCCACGCCCGCGAACTGGCTTCACCGCGCCCTCGAGCCTCGATCCTCGACCCATCCTCGCCGTCCTCCTCGCCCGCATCGCCCCGCCTCACCCCCGCCTCGGTCCGTCGGCCGCCGGAGAGGAGAGAGTGAGAGGAGAGAGTGGGAGAAGAGAGAGAGGGTGAGAGTGAGAAATGGGAGGAAGAGAGAGGGTGGGGGGTTTATATAGGAAAATCTAAAAAATTGGGAAAATTCCAAAAAATAGAAAAATACACCTCCTCGAACCTCAGGACGCGTTGATCACAACGGTACCACTCGCGCCCAGGTGAACGGCCCGGTTCACCCGCAACGAGGTTCCGAAGGGATTTCCAAAGCACACACCGGGAATCGGAAAACACATGCGGAAAATCCGCGAAGCTCTTCCGGCCTCCGAAACGACTCCGGATCGCGCCGATCTGAACACAAAAGATGTCCGAAACAAAATTCCGGACACAACGGAGTCGAATACTCCAAGAAACCAGATCCGGGACCCGAGAAGAAGGATCCGAAAAACCCGGGGCATTACAAAAAGTATATGAGTTGGAGACCAACTGGATAGGAGCCAGTCGGTAAAACTGAAGCAACCGCATAACAAAAGGGTGGAGAGGAAGACAAAAACCACACTTCCAAGCCAAGAGGAAAGTACAGAAGAGGCCCGGATGATAGGACAAGCTGGATTCATGAGGCTGCAACGGAGAGAAAAAAATACTTCCACGGCATCCCATACCACTTTTCCATCCTCTTCACTTCGGCCTCGCCCAACTCTCCCCACATGGGATGTTTAGGCTGCGGCACAAAACTTCATGTACCTTGCCTGGCCTCCTGTGTCTCGGTCGAAGGATGTTGCTCCGCCATGGAAGAAAGAGAGGAACTGGAAGAGGAAGAAGAGAGAGCCGAAGCTGACGATTCAGGAGGAGGCGTAAGCTAGCGAATCGCCGCCGCCGTAATCTCCGCTCGCTCTGCAAAGGCCTCCGCAAGTTGTTGCTCTTCCTGATCACTCTCACGGTGCATGAGCCCTTCCAGAATATCGATGCGATAGAAAGAGAAAACCCTAAACAAAGGCGGTTTGGAACGCAAGCACGTGCAGTATTTATCTTCCTATAAGCTTGGCGGGAAACGGCGCGACGTTCCAAACCCCAAACTGGGGGCTCCTCGCATCGACTCAAAAGAATCATCATTACAGGTGAGCTTCCAAGATAGTTGCATTAAGTGGCCCCTACCGGAGATAAATTGTAACGACCCAAGAATCTGATTCTCGGGAAGGCCCGATAACCCGAGACTCGTACCGCCACCCACGAGTTCGAAGACTCGGAAGGGTTAAAAGGATGGTATGGAAACTACACAAGTATCACCAATAATTACAGAAATTAAATAGTTTATATAATTAGGTAGAAAATAAATTAACATTTTACATGATACATGGTCCACTAGATAAAAAAATAAACAACAGTAGTCCACGACTAGTACAGAGACAAGAACGAAAAGTACAGCTACACGGGACATACCCCGGATCTGACCTCTGACACTAACGCTGGGCACCTGAACCACGCTGAGCCTCAGTCGCTCTCCTCTAAAGCCGTGCCTCGCCTGAAACACGATGAAAATACGCAGGGAATGAGTCTCAGAACAAGATTCAGTAGGGATCACTCGAACCCTACCTCGCGAAATGGGAAACCACTACGCTAGCGGTTAAGTGAGTACCTCAAAAGTAACAGCCCTGGAACTACAACACCGGTCTTGCAGCATGAAAATCGATGCACGCGCCACGGCGAAACAACCGGAGCTCAACGGTCAACCCGACCAAAACCTGAAGGTCAAAGTCACAAGACTGACAGTCTGTCACTCCCGACTCGATAGGAGTACCTCCCACCAGAAGCACAGTCGGTAGCGTCCCCTGATGTCTTACACCGCACCGCAGGTGAACTGCCTGACGTGGTAGTGCCTACCAGAGGCACGGACACCGAACAAGAAACCACAAAGCAAGTGACTAGCTGGGGTCATGCTCGTCAGCGTGGGTCCAACCGTCCCCAACGACGTGTGCACACACAGACCACGCATCCTAGGTCTGGCCTCTAACTGGTTTTCCCCTTAGCTGGACTCTGGCTACAAACGTGGGGCCCGACGGAAACCAGTCTAAAAATCATCCTCAGGGTAAGCCCGTCCACCTACTCCCAAGTGGGACCAGCACACACGTACTGGTTGGCTACGACCAGTGGAGGGTCACTGAAGGAGTAGACTCTCAAGTCAACAGAAAACAACACCCGCACTCGACGACGTACGGGGACCATCCCACGTACCAGCACCGTCGCACGGTGACCACAGTCGGAGAAGAAACGGGACTACAAATCACTCGGTGCAACCCTGAGCCTGGCGGTCCAACACTGGTGCACCACAAGCTCTGACGGTCTATCGCTGGACTGTCACAACCGTCTGACGGCCCAACACCGGGACATCAGACGCTCGGTACAAAACTGGGTGTAACGCGCCTACCCTGGTGCATCACAGGCTGTGACGCGCCATCCCCGGTGGGTCACAAGCCAAGAAGAAACCAACTGTGACGCATGCCACTCGGTGCGTCACAGGCTGTAACGGACCAACTCTGGTGCGTTACAGGGTGGAAACGCGTTAGCTCTGACGCACCCACACAGGGGCGTTACAAGGCTGTGACGCGCCACCCTGGGTGCGTCACAGGCCTTGACCCCCAACGGTCAAAAACCAACGGTCAAGTGCCAACGGTCGGATCGTCACCTGACGGTCCTACCTAGCCGCGTCACAGCGCCGTGGCAGTCTATCGTGGGACCGTCACAGCCCACAGACCCCTAGTTGGCCAAAATAGAGCAGTGACGCACCCACCTTGGGGCGTCACAGGATGTGACGGTCACTGGAAGGACCATCACACCGACCCGACGGTGAAACGGCGTGAAACGCCCAAAAACACCAACCACGCCCCCATGCCTCCATAGGAGAGGGGAAATCAAGGGGGAAGCCCCATAAGGACCCCTAGCATGCATCTAAGCCATTAAAACGCCGAATCACGGCCTAAAAACATAGATCGGGCGAGCTCTCCCCAAATCATGGAAAACCCCAACCCGACATGGAAACCCATCTCTCGGCCTCCCCTCGGGCTAGAAACCACGTGAATGGAACGCGGGGAGCTAGGGAACGTCACCCTACCTCAATCTCGCTTCGAGGCACGCCGGATCGTCCACAAATGACGAAGAAAGCTTTTAGAATGCTCGCTCCTTCACGCCTCCCACGAACACCGCACGTCCACGAGATCGCCTCGCCGCCGCCCACATCGCCACGCCGTCGCCCCGCCGCCATCTGCAGCCGGAGAGAGGCCCGCCGCGGTCGAATGGGAGAGAGAGGGGAAGAGGGGGTGCTGACGGTGGGAGGAAGAAGAAAGAGGAAGAAGACGAGAATTAAGGTGGGGGGAGAGAGAAAATAGAGGGATATTTATAGAAAATCTAAAAATTTCAAAAAATACCAAAAAATTAAAAATCACATTTCCGCAATCCTCGGAATGCATTGATCGCAACGGTACCACCCGTGCCTAGGTGAACGACCCGGTTCACCCGCAACGAGGTTCCGAAGGAGTTACCGAAACACACACCAGAAATCGAAAAACACGCGTGAAAAAGCCGCGGATGCACTCCGGGCATCCAAAACAACTCTGGATCGTGCCGATCCGAACACGAAAGATGTCCGAAATAAAATTTTGGACACAACGGAGCCGAACACTCTAAAAAAGTAGATCCGGGACCCAAAAAAAAGGATCCGAAAGATCCGGGATATTACAGCCCTCCCCCCTTAAACAAATTTCATCCTCGAAATTTAAGAACAAAGCTCAGGGGAAGAAGAGGGAACTCACTCGAACTGGTAAGGGAACTGCTGACGCATCTCGTCCTCACGCTCCCAAGAAGCCTCACGACCAGAGTGCCGCTGCCACACCACTTTGACCAAGGGGATGACCTTGTTCCGCAGGCGCTGCTCTCGCCTATCCTCAACGCGGATGGGAAACTCTGGGAGAGAAAGATCTGGAGTCACCTCGGGCCAAACAGAATCCTCAAGCACATGAGAGTCATCGGGCATATACTTCCGCAACATCGAGACGTGGAACACGTCATGCACCGATGCCAACTCAGGAGGTAACTGTAGCCTATAGGCTACCTCACCAATGCGCTTCACAATAAGGAAAGGACCGACATAGCGAGGACTGAGCTTCTCATGCCGTCCAAAGCGCATCACCCCCTTCATCGGAGAAACTCTCAAAAACACACGATCGCCAACGGCGAAAGTGAGAGGCAGCCACCTACGGTCAGCATAGCTCTTCTGCCGACTCTGGGCCGCCAACATGTTCTGACGAACCAGGTGCACGACATCCACACACTGCTGCACCAACTCCGGTCCCGTCAAAACACGCTTACCAACCTCAAACCAATCAAGTGGAGTCCGACATGGATGCCCGTACAACGCCTCATAAGGAGCCATGCCGATGCTCGAATGATAGCTGTTGTTGTAGGCAAACTCCACCAACGGCAGATGGTGAAACCAACTCCCTTGCCATTCCAGGCAACATGATCTAAGCATATCCTCCAATGTCTGAATGGTCCTCTCTAACTGACCACCTGACTGAGGATGGTACGCCAAGCTAAATGCTAACTCCGTGCCAAGGGCTCGCTGGAAACTCCTCCAGAATCCAGAAGTGAAACGCGGATCCCAATCCGACACAATGGAAATGAGAATCCCATGCAACGGAACGATCTTCTCCACATAAAGATGAACCAACTTAGTCACGCTCCAGCTGACTTTGACCGGTAATAACCGAGCCACTTTCGTCAGCCGATCCACAAGCAACCAAATACTGTCCTGTCCACTCGGAGTCCTCAGCAATCCCACCACAAAATCCGTGGTCATGTGGTCCCATTTCCACGCGGGAACATCCAAGGGCTGAAGCACACCTCCTGGTCACTGATGCTCCACCTTCACCTGCTGGCAGGTCAGGCACCTGGCCACAAATTCGGCAACATCTCTCTTTATGCCAGGCCACGAGAACTGCCTCCGCAAGTTCCGATACATCTTCGTCGCACCCGGGTGCACGGTGTACCTGCTCCCATGAGCCTCACACAACACCGCACGACGAACCCGCTCCTCGGCTGGGACGTACAGCCTACCATGAAATCTCACAGCTCCGTCCTCACCGAGCTCCACATCAGCCATAGCCAAAATCCGGGACAACTCAGGGTCTGCATGCTGAGCTTCTGTCACCTGACGACGGATAGCAGGCATGACAATCAAGCTCGCAAGCACCACTAACCCTGGTTCTTGGGGAATCTTGAGCCTGAATGACACTTCGGGCACTTGTTCCCAGAGCCTCCACTTCCTCAACATCAAGGCACTGACCGCGACCTTCCGACTCAAAGCATCGGCGACGACATTCATACTGCCCGGCTAATAAGACAGGGTGAAGTCATAATCCTTCATATACTCCATCCAACGCCTCTGCCTGAGGTTAAGGTCCCTCTGCGTGAACACATACCTCAAACTCTGATGGTCAGTGACCACCTCAAACTTCTCACCGTACAGATAATGTCTCCAGATCTTCAACGCGAAGATTAAAACCGCCAACTCAAGGTCATGGGTAGGGTAGTTCTCTTCATAGGGCTTCAGCTACCGCGAAGCATAAGCCACCACTCTACCATGCTGCTTCAACACAGCACCCGATCCAACCCTGGAAGCATCTGTACACACCACAAAACCTCCCAATCCAGAAGGTAAAACTAACACCGAAGTCGAGGTGAGCAATCTCTTCAGCTCCCTGAAACTTTGCTCACACTCATCAGTCCAGACGAAAGGTACATCCTTCCACGTAAGTCTGGTCATCGGGGCCGCAATGCGAGAAAAATCCTGAATAAACCTTCGATAATAGCCTGCAAGTCCCAAGAAACTCTGGATCTCCATCACAGACCTCGGCCTCGGCCACTGCATTACTGCCTCGACCTTGGTGGGATCCACGAAATACTATCACTAGAGATCACGTGCCCCAAAAAGTGCACCTCACGAAGCTAGAACTCGCACTTACTGAGCTTCGCATACAACTGGTGATCTCGCAACGTCTGTAGCATCACACCCAAATGGTACGCGTGCTCCTTGGTAGACCACGAATAAATAAGGATGTCGTCCACAAACATGACCACAAACTGGTCCAGATAGGGACGAAACACCCTCTGCATCAAGTCCATGAAAGTTGCGGAGGCATTGGTGAGCCCGAACGGCATCACTAAGAACTCATAATGCCCGTACCTCGTACTGAACGTAGTCTTCTCCACATCGGACTCGTGAATCCTCAGCTGATAGTAACCAGACCGCAAATCAATCCGCGAGAACACTCAAGCAGACTGAAGCTGGTTGAACAAGTCATCAATACGCGGCAACGGATACTTGTTCTTGATGGTCACCTCATTCAGCTGCCGGTAGTCAATGCACAACCTCATACTACCATCCTTCTTCTTCAAGAACAACACGGGCGCGTCCCAAGGGGAAAAGCTAAGACGAATGTACCCCTTGGCCAGCAACTCCTGCAACTGCGCCCTCAACTCAACTCAGCGGGGGCCATACGGTAAGGAGCCTTTGCCAAGGGTCCCGTACCAGGCACAACCTCGATAACAGAATCGATCTCCCGCTGGGGAGACAATCCAGGCAAATTCTCGGGGAAAATATCAAGAAACTCGCACACCACCGGGATGTCCTCGACATCTGGACACGGCTGGTCTACCAAGACCACAGAGGCGAGAAAACCCTGACAACCGGAATCAAGCAAACGACGGGCTCGAATTATAGAAATGAGGAAACGAGGAGAGGTGGAACGGATACCTTGGAAGTAGAAGGTCCGCCTGCTAGGATGCTCAAAGTAAACCCTCTTCATTCCACAATCCACCACCGCTCCATGAGCCTCGAGCCAATCTATGCCCAAAATCACATCATAATCCCGAAGCTGCAAAGCATGCAACCTGCCTGGCATACTCCACCCCTCGATCCAAATCGGAACCTTCTCGAAACAATACGGAGTGATCATGAAGTCACCAGATGGAAACTCCACCATCAGATCACAAGACATCTGAGATATCGGATCCTCAACACTCAGCGCAAAACCTCCGAAATAAATGAATGAGACGCGCCAGAATCAAACAAAACTCGCGCTGGGCAACCCAAAATCATAACAGTACCTTCCACAAGCTACGGTGACTCTGCCTCTGCCCTGGTCATGTGAGTAATCTGGCCTCGAGCCCTCTGCCTGCCCACACTCGCCGACTGTGGTAGTGGCGGAAACTGGCCCTGCTGCTGAAACTGCTGCTGTGGGTACCGCTGCTGCTGCTATTGAGGAAATTGGGGTGACTGATGCGGCCGCTGCGGACAGTCACGTGCCATGTGTCCTGGCTGATCACACCTGAAACAGATCACCGGCACTGTACACTGCCTGCCTGGATGCGACTCGCCACACCGAGGACACCCCGAACGTGATCCACCGACTGACCCCTACCGCTGCAAAGGTGCCGGCTGCTGAACACTGCCCGAAGAAGCCTGCTGCTCACGGCCCTCCTTCTTCTTGAAAAAACCCTTCTTAAAGAACATCTTCATCTTGGCGCCGAAAGATGCAGATCCTGCCGCTGATGCCACTGGAGTCGAGACTCCCGAACTACCAGTAGGAAGCTGGAACGTGCTCTGCTGTTGAGTAGTCATCTACTGGCTGTGGCCTTATAAGGACTGCCCTTGACTTATCGGTCCCCGAGTCCTCTGCATATCCATCTCCAAGGACACCGCAACACGAGAAGCCGTCTCCAAATTAGTGGCAGCGTTCACGATCAAATGTTGCCTCAGCTCCTGCCTCAAACCCTGTACGAACTGTGCGGTCTTCACCTTCTCATGCTCCATGATATGAGGTGCATAACGACCCAGCTCAACAAATCAGGCCCTGTACTGCAACACGGACATGTCACCCTGGACCAGCTCCAAAAACTCACGCATCCTCTGCGTAGCAATATACTCTGGACAGTAGGCACGCTCAAAAGCGCTGACAAAATCGTCCCACGCAATATGCTCAAGGGGAAGAGACTGAAAAGACGTCTTCCACTCTGAAGACCATCACGCCCGAGCCGTACTCTGCAACTGGTTGTAGGCCAACATCACTCTGTCCTCTGCAATACACCGCATGGAACTGAACACCCACTCCATCTCGTCGAGCCAACTTCGAGCCAAATCAGGGTCTGGCTGACTGCCGTAGTAAGGTGGATGAAACTGCATGAAATCCCTCACTGCACGGCCTGGCCCACCCCTGGTCGACGAGCCCTCACCAGCCTCTCCGCCGAACTGCTGCGACATAAGCTGGTACATGTCACGGAAGAAATCCTCGGCCCCTGAAAACCTCGCAGTATCCACTGCCTCGGTGGCCGCTGGTGGCACTCTACTCTGCTCCTCCCGCTGGATCTCTTGAGCTCCAGCCGACTGCCCCTGCTGAGAGCTGCTCCGCCTCGGCGCCGTGCTCGCTCCTGAAGCAAAAGATAAAAAACACGGAAACGGCAAGGTCAATAAAACACACGGTGCCCGATGCCAGCGTCAACTGTACATCATCGTTGTGGACTAGTGGACCGCTACAATTACTTATGATTCTCGTATAATTCCACAACCGTGCTCTGATACCAATTGTAACGACCCGAGAATCCGATTACCAGGAAGGCCCGATAACCCGAGACTCGTACCACCACCCACGAGTCCGAAGACTCGGAAGGGTTAAAAGGATGGTGTGGAGACTACACAAGTATCACAAATAATTACAAAAATTAAACAGTTTATATAATTAAGCAGGAAATAAATTAACATTTTACATGATACATGGTCCACAAGATAACAAAATAAACAATATTAGTCCACAACTAGTATAGAGACAAGAACAAAAAGTACAGCTACACGGGACATACCCCGGCTCTGACCTCTGGCACTAACGCTGGGCACCAGAACCACGCTGATCCTCAGTTGCGCTCCTATGAGGCCGCGCCTCGCCTGAAACATAGTGAAAACACGCAGGGAATGAGTCTCAGAACAAGACTCAGTAGGGATCATTCAAACCCTACCTCACGAAATAGGAAACCACTACGCTAGCGGTTAAGCGAGTACCTCAAAAGTAACAGCACTGCAACTACAACACCGATCTCGCAACACGAAAACCGACGCACGTGCCACGGTGAAACAACCGGAGCTCAACGGTCAACCCGACCAAAACCCGAAGGTCGAAGTCACAAGACTGACAGTCTGTCACTCCCGACTCGACAGGAGTACCTCCCACCAGAAGCATAGTCGGTAGCGTCCCCTGACATCTTACACCGCACCGCAGGTGAACTGCCTGACGTGGTAGCGCCAACCAGAGGCACGGACACCGAACAAGAAACCACAAAGCAAGTGACTAGTTAGGGTCACGCTCGTCAGCGTGGGTCCAACCGCCCCCAACCACATGTGCACACACAGACCATGCGTCCTAGGTCTGGCCTCTAACTGGTTTTCCCCTTAGTCGGATTCTGGCTATGGCCGTGGGGCTCGACGAAAACCAGTCTAAAAATCGTCCTCAGGGTAAGCCCGTCCACCTACTCCCAAGTGGGACCAGCACACGCGTACTGGTAGGCTACGACCAGTGGAGGTTCACTAAAGGAGTAGACTCTCAAGTCAACGGAAAACAACGTCTGCACTCGACGACGTACGGGGACCATCCCACGTACCAGCACCGTCGCACGGTGACCACAGTCGAAGAAGAAACGGGACTGCAAACCACTCGGTGCAACCCTGAGCCTGGCGGTCCAACACTGGTGCGCCACAGGCTCTGACGATCTATCGCTCGACCATCACAACCGTCTGGCGGCCCAACACCGGGGTGTCTGACGCTCGGTGCAAAACTGGGTGTAACGCGCCTACCCTAGTGCGTCACAGGCTGTGACGCGCCATCCCTGGTGCGTCACAAGCCAAGAAGAAATCAACTGTGACGCGTGCCACTCGGTGCGTAATAAGCAGTAACGGACCAACTCTGGTGCGTTACAGGGTGGAAACGCGTCAGCTCTGACGCACCCACACAGGGGCGTTACAAGGCTGTGACGCGCCACCCTGGGTGCGTCACAGGCCTTGACCTCCAACGGTCAAAAACCAACGGTCAAGTGCCAACGATCGGATCGTCACCTGACGGTCCTACCTAGGCGCGTCACAGCGTCGTGGCAGTCTATCGTGGGACCGTCACAGCCCACAGACCCCCAGTTGGCCAAAACAGAGCTGTGACGCACCCACCTTGGGGCGTCATAGGATGTGACGGTCACTGGAAGGACTGTCACACCGACCCGACGGCGAAACGGCGTAAAACGTCCAAAAACACCAACCACGCCCCCATGCCTCCATAGGAGAGGGGGAAATCAAGGGGGAAGCCGCCTAAGGACCCCTAGCATGCATCTAAGCCATTAAAACGTTGAATCACGGCCTAAAAATATAGATCAGGCGAGCTCTCCCCAAATCATGGAAAATCCCAACCCGGCATGGAAACCCATCTCTCGGCCTCCCCTCGGGCTAGAAACCACGGGAATGGAATGCGGGGAGCTAGGGAACGTCACACTACCTCAATCTCGCTTCGAGGCACGCCGGATCGTCCACAAATCACGAAGAAAGCTTTTAGAATCCTCGCTCCTTCACGCCTCCCACAAACACCGCAAGCCCACGAGATCGCCTCGCCGCCGCCCACGTCGCCGCGCCGTCGCCCCGCCACCATCTGCAGCCGGAGAGAGGCCCGCCGCGGTCGAATGGGAGAGAGAGGGGAAGAGGGGGTGCTCACGGTGGGAGGAAGAAGAAAGAGAAAGAAGAAGAGAAGGTGGGGGGAGAGAGAAAAGAGGGGTATTTATAGAAAATCAAAATTTTTGGAAAATACCAAAAAATTAAAAATCACATTTCCGCGATCCTCGGAACGCCCCGATCGCAATGGTACCACCTGTGCCTAGGTGAACGACCCGGTTCACCCGCAACGAGGTTCCGAAGGAGTTACCGAAACACACACCGGAAATCAGAAAACACGCTTGGAAAAGCCACAGACGCACTCCGGACCTCCGAAACAACTCCGGATCGCGCCGATCCGAACATGAAAGATGTCCGAAACGAAATTTTGGACACAACGGAGCTGGGTACTCTGAAAAAGTAGATTCGAGACCCAAAAAGAAGGATCCGAAAGGTCCGGGATATTACATAAATCCCCACCCAAACCGAGCCACCAACGTCATCCCCATAACTACTACTCGTCCGAGCCCAATCTTGGCTCGAGAGTAGGAGGGGGACAAGTGGATAGGGGGAAAATCTACCGCCCAAGAGCACATCCCAACTATGTCCAATTCGACCAAATCAGGCCCAGCTCCCCAAAGTGACAGCTCCATTTCGGGCGCACTTGCTTCAAGCCCAAAACTCACTCGGAGCAGCTCTTCCTAGGCGACCTTCAAGTCTGAAAGTCGGAGCGACAGATCGGTCGGGAGATCCCTAGCGGGGACCCAACACGGCCCACCTGAGCTACGCAGTTACCGCTCTGGATAACACCTCGAGCGATTGCCCAGGCTCGGACCGATTGTCGGAAGCTCATCCATGCATCCGTTACGCATCCAACGGGAGCGGGGAACTCCAAGGGACAAGGGAGAGTAAGAGTCCTTATGTCATAAGAGCCCACTACAAGGACGTAACCTCCCCGAAATCCCCTTAGCTCCCTGGACTCTTACGTTAAACGGATTGCTATATAAACCCCAGGGAGACCCTCCGAGAAGGTAAGCAATCATCCTGAGAGAAAACCACCACACCCCTTGGTGGAGCATAATCTCGCGCCCACTCTTTCTCCTTTCACCTCCCTTCGCCCCCTTGCTCTATCGCATTTGCTGACTTAAGCATCGGAGGGTTTTCCCTAGGGACTCTCCCCTGGGCACCTCTGATCCATTTCCTGCCTTGCAACTCATACAGACGTGGTGACCGTGATCAAAGATTCCTCCGAATCTCACCGCTCAGGATCAGTGCGAGATTACGCTTCTTCAGTAAGGTTGTACATGTGTAACAATACTAGGATCCCACTATGTACTAAAGTAGGGTCTTTTCTCACTTGTAAGTTCATAGGTCAAATTTCACTTTTATTTCCAAAATTTAGCAGCCTGATCTCAATGTGGTCCTCCCTTGCTCTACTTGTGAAGGAGAAGGGAGCAAGATGGTAAAAGGAATCACATTTGTCTCAAAGGCTTCAGAATTGTTTTTCAAGTTAACTTCTACTTTCCCCCAATTTAAGCTATATAAGAGAATAAACTAGTAGTAATGTATTGTACTAGCCGTAAAAATGGCATTCTTTTTTTCTTTTTTTTTCAAGAAGGCTTTCGCTTGAAGTCTCTGGAGTTGAAGGATGGCTCTAGATTTGTATTATTTTTAAGGGTTTTTTACATATTAGTCCCTACAAACATGACGAATTATATTTTAGTCCCTCAAATCTCACTATTGTTTTAATAGTCCTTATAATCTTAATCGTTACATGTTTAAGTCCCTGCCGTTCATTCAGTTAACTAAACTATAGTTACCTTATACCCAGGGAAAGGAAAATACTAACTTACCCCTAGTTAAGTGTGAGTGTGTGAGAGAGAGACAGAGAGAGGGAGCAACTGATTCACCTACCCCTCCTTGTCTCCCTCCGGCCTCCTCCTCCCCTGTGACCTCCCCCCTCCTCCTCCCCTCCCCCTCCCCGTCCGGCCTCCCTCCCCCTCCCCCTCCCCTGCGACCTCCCCCCTCCCCGGCCCTTCGGCCTCCTTCTCCCCCTCCAGCCTCCCCTGCGACCTCCCCCCTCCCCAGCCCTCCGGCCTCCCTCCCCCCTCCTCTACGACCTCCCCCCTCCCCGTCTGGCCTCCCTCCCTACCCCACCCAGCTTGTTCTCTGCCTCATCCACGGCGCGACGCTGTTGACCAGCCAGCACATCTCGATGGAGGAGGTGGCGTAGAGGTAGTGGGTGATGTGGTAGGACCGGTTCGGGAGGCCGACCTAGCGGCGGTCGGAGGGCTGCTTCGCCGGGTTGGAGTGGAAGGCATGGTAGGATGTCTGGACGAACTCCCCGTAGCGTACGATCTCCCGGCGGAGGTCCTCCTCCAGCGGGTCGAGCAGGCTCGACCAGTCCCTGGCACCGTGGAGCTCCCGCCACCGGCCGCTGATGCCGTTGCGCGGGGATGGCGGGGACGTGCCGTTGAGCAGCCGCTGGAGCTGGTTCAGGCTTCTGGGGGACATATCCTCCACCTTTCTGGCGGTTCATACCAGTGCTTGGCAAATGGTGAAGGAGAATCAGAGCACCGAGATCTTCGACCCGGAGCTAACGGGGACCAAGTCCCGCGAGGCCGAGCTGTACCGGTACCTCAAGATCGCCTGCGAGTGCCTGGACGACAGGCCCCTCCGGCGACCCACCATGATCCAAGTGATGGCCATGTTCAAGGAGTTGCAGATGGACAGTGACAGTGACCTGCTTGATGGGCTCTCTCTTACTACCTCGGTCATCAACGAATCCTCCAGAGAGAAGATCCCGTGAACTCCATTGATTGATTCATTCAAGCTTCTACAGATTAAGCTTTTTACTGTGCAGAGGGCTCTGGTGACACAACTATGAGATCTGGGGATGCCCTTCACAGAGGTTTTGGTTTGCTGTTGTAAATAATAGCACACAGATACACACCATTGTTATTACTTGTTAGAACAGAACAAAAAGTGAATTGTAGAGAAGTTTGGGAGGGCATCAAGAGGTCGACACTTCACCCTTAGAGTGTTGACACTTCAGTTGAAGTCTGCTGGAACATAGCTTCTGTTATGCATCAAGAGGTCGACACTTCATGATAGTGAGGTCGACACTTCACTAAAAGTCCTCTCTCCTCAACTGATGGGCCTGAAGCTTAACTGCGTGGGAGAGACAAGGCCGCATGGTGTGGTTACCATTAGCGTCAACCAGGCACACACAGTGCCCAGTCGGACCCTTCATCATCCTTAACCTCGAGAGATCCACCCCGCTGGAGCTCATGTTGCGAACGAATTGGCGGCCCTGGTCGTCATCCCCACAAGCACCGATTATCCCGCATGAGACCCCGAAGCCTGCAGCAATCCCACGGACGGTGTTCGCGACGTTGTCACCGGTGATGGTCCTCACTGGCGAGGCGTCATCGTCAAGGAATGGAGAATGTGGGTGTTCACCTCGCTCAGTATGTGCTCCAGGTCTTCGATGGCGACCTGTTGGGAGCCCCCGCGGTCGCCAGGGATCCGGTCGAGGAGGGACCAGTCGACGCAGGCAACGTGGTCGACCATGGCGGAGGGCTGGAAGCCCAGGATAACAGCGGTCGCGGGGCCATCGTCCTTCCTCGGTGGTAGGTGATGGCGGGGGTGGGCGGCGGCGTGAGGCGGCAGTAGCTCTCCTTCCACCCCCATCTCCCACGAGACCTCTTCCTCTTGGGCGGCCGGGCTTTCCTCGGCGATGGTGGGCACACCAGGGCCGCCCTCATCTACCAACTTGGGGGTCGCACAAGTCACGTAGTCCTCCTTTTGCCCGCCATCCAGGAGGAAGAGCACCGGCGCCTGCAGCCGGCGACTGCAGCAGACCAGAGGCTGACGGAGGAGACACCAAGGGAGCAGCAACATCCATCCTTGGCCCTCCGACCCCCTTCTCCCCCTCCGGCCGCCCTCCCCCTCCCCCTCCTGCCTCCCTCCCCCCTTCTCCCCCTTCGGCCCTCCGATTCCCTTCTCCCCCTCCGCCCGCCCTCCCCCCCTACGACCTCCCCCCTTCTCCCCCTCCGGCCGCCCAAGTCCCTTCTCCCCCTCCGGCCGCCCTCCCCCCTCCCCCTCCTGCCTCCCTCCCCCCTTCTCCCCCTCCGATTCCCTTCTCCCCCTCCGTCTCACTCTCTTTCTCTCTAACCCTCACACCGCACGCACACGCACACGCACACGCACACACTCACCCCTCGCCGTTGTCGCCTCCCTCTCCACACCCTTCACTTCTCTCTCCCCCTCACACTGCAAACACACACACATTGCACCGCCCTCCTGCGGAGTCGACCTCCCCTCCGGCTGAGAGAAAGAGAGTGAGACGGAGGGGGAGGGCGGCCGGAGGGGGAGAAGGGAATCGGAGGGCTCCTCTCTGATCCCCTCTCCCTCGACCTCCCTCTGAGAGAGAGAGAGAGAGAGAGAGAGAGAGAGAGAGAGAGAGAGAGAGAGAGAGAGAGAGAGAGAGAGAGAGAATAGAAATATTATAATATGTTCCATAAAAATATGTGCAAAAATTACCTTCCAGTTAGGCGTCATAACCTGCCATCATATATAAATATGACATCCTAATATCTTTCACTTATCAGTGCAAAAATAATCGTACTAGTTAAGCACGAGTTCACAAATATCTCTATGTTATGCGCCGTCATGTAGCAGGGTAATTTTACTTAATTTGTATATAAAAACTATATTTCGGCAAGTATGCATATAACATGGTTCTTCTTACCATTATTCCTTCTTCAATTAATATTATTCATTTCAACTAATTTTTTTATTTTTTATTTTTCATAGATAATATAATGGTGATGTGATTTACATCTTAAGTTAAGATATCTTAAGAATTATTTTATTTTTTTAAAATTAAAAATTAAAAATTTTAGACATTAAGGGCGTCTTTAACAACCGGGTGGTCGGCCGGTTAGCCAACACCGGCTAACCGGTGGACCCCACTTCGGCTGGTCCTCCCCCTCACACAAAACCCTTACCCGACTCCGGTTACCTTAATCGACCCCGAATCGACCCCGAAGAGTCGATTAAAGCACCCCCTTACCCGGTTATCAAATCCAGTGTGCAGTGCAGCACACTCAGATATACGGTGAGTCTTACTGTTTGTGCTTATAGCCAATCGGGCCTGCTAAGTTATCGGGGTCGACCTGTAGGCAGGCCCGGCCCAGCGCCCCTGTGCTTATGTATGTACTACGTAGTCTTCTGTAACATTAGCATTTGGAGGCGGCCGAGTCGGGAAGCTCAGAACTCGCCGCCGGCAAACTCGGTAACCCCCTCGTGATGTGGAACTCGGAGGGGTCCCGGCGCGTCCTCCGCGCCGCCGCGTGCTCCAGGCTCCTCCTCCTCTCCCTGATCTGCCTTTGGCGGCTCCTCCTCCACCCTTACGACACCTCCGCCGGCCTGAACCCGGCATGCCTCCCAGGCGGCGGTGGCGAGGCTCCACCCGGCCGCCCCGCCCCTTGGTGGCCCCGCGTGGGATCCGCCATCGAGCGCAGCGTGGTGTGGGACGGGGTGTACTTCGTGAGGATCGCCGAGTGCGGGTACGAGTACGAGCAGAGCTATGCCTTCTTTCCCGCCCTCCCCATGGGCATCTCTCTGCTCTCGCGATCAGGTGAGGTGGCCTGCTTAAGGTTTTTTGAAGGTCGTCTGGTTTGACGTAAAATACTGAAAATTTTGGACGTCCTCAAGTTTTTTTGAGAACCGTTTAAACAAAATCTTTGATTTTGATTTATGGCCGGTTTTTGAGGAAGGGGTGGATTGGTTTGACGTAGAAACACTGAAGTTAGTGATTTTAAAAATGGTGGGAAAAAATTCCATGCTTTGGGATTACAAGACTGGGGATTCCTTTGCAAAGCGGTGGATACTCATTTTGTTTTTCAGTATTTTATGTCCATCCGAACTAAAGAAATCGAGTAGTTTCAGTATTTTTCGTCAATCCAAGCAAAACGAATCCGAAGATTTCAGTTTTTGACGTCAATCCAGACGACCCTATCTATGGAATTTCTGAAGTTCGACGTATATGTTTGTAATTGCTTTGTTTCCTGGCAGTCTTTGCTCCGATGGTTCCGATCATAGGGTACAGGGCGGTGTTGGCATTGTCGGGTTATGTGTTGAGCAATGTAGCGTTTTTATTCGCAGCTGTGTATTTCTATAAGTGAGTATTGACTTGCTCTACTTCCCTTGCAATGTATCTGTGAATGGGTAAATGAGTTTCTTATGTTTTGGATAATAAAGAATTTGCTGCAGCTGATAACTTAGTCGAAGAAAACTGTTTATTCTTTGCTCCTCTTGCACTTCAGTTTATTAAACTGCTCATTGTTACAATGATGGAAGGCCTTTTGAATATTCTTGAAAGATAGGCATTATTCATTGTCTATTCTCTGGCAACTTTTGTGAGATATTAGTTTTGCGTGGGCTTAAGAACTCTGCTAAATGCTCAGAATAATGACCATACATGATTGTAGGACATTGCATGTTTAGGGTTCTTATCAATGTTCTCATTCTTTTCTTAGATGGGTTGTTTGGTATAAGAGGATTATATTATCCACCTAATAGAACTTTCCCAACTGATATAACACTCAACAACCATGAAATGAAGGGAACGGAAAAAATGGATCCTGAACATGAATATGATCTGTGAGGAGAGTTTTGAAGATCCTCACCATGTTTGAGGTAATCCCTTGTGGCCAAGTTCTGTTAGAAGATATGCTTTCTACATAAATAGACCCTTGATATTTTCTTCTTCTTTGAATGGTAACCCACACAATGCATTACAAATAAAAGGGTTAAATAGAAACATTGTTCTCAAGGTGTCGCCTGGGCAATAAGGCGCTCCATGGTGCCCAAGGCGACTAGGTGCCTAGGCGAGCAGCCCATTAAGACACTCACCTAGCTGCCTTGGTGCACATAGGCCACGTTGAACCCACCTAGCCTGCATTGACAAGGCATCCACTCCTTATTTTGAGGTCTGTTTTAATATTTGGGCAAAAGTTCAGGGGATATTTTGAAAAAAATGACAAATGATATGTCAAGATTGGAAAGAGAAGATAACACTTCCATTTCCCTTCGTCTTTCTCTCGGATTCTTTTGCTTGTAGGTTCCTCTTCCCTCTTCTTAAGGACATTAATCCATATTTGCATGGTGCACTTTTTGAAGCTAGTGTCATTTTTGTGGTTTCTTTTGATAATTGACAAGTGAAAAATATGAAATTGTTATTTTGATGTGCTTATAATTTAGGGATTTTTACATATTAGTCCCTATAAACATGACGAATTACTTTTTAGTCCCTCAAAACTCACTATTATTTAAAAAACCTTTGAAATCATATAACTCTTGTTAAATAGTCCATCTAGTTCAGCGACGTTAAAAAAAGGGATATTCGATGGAATATTCCATCATCACATTTAAAAAAGTTTATAATTCCTAAACTACTCCCGTCTTCACCCTCTCCCCTGTTAAATCCCCAATTCTTCAACGCTTACACCCCACCGCCCCCACCCGCAGACACCTTAGCACCGGCCCTCTGTCGGCCACCTTCTCACAGATCTGCGCGCGGCTCCTCTCTCCCTCGACGCATCCGTAGCTCAAACGAGAAGTCGCCCCCACGCGCGGCTCCTCTCTCCCTCGGCGCATCGGTAACTCAGACGAGAAGTCGCCCCCACCTGCAGACACCCTAGCACCGGCCCTCTGCCGGCCACCTTCTCACGGAGCTATGCGCGGCTCCTCTCTCCCTCGTCGCATCCGTAGGTCAGACGAGAAGTTGGGTGCGGCTTCTTCTCTCCTCCGACGATCGCGACGTAGTGCACCCACCCACAGACGCCCCACGCACCGGCCCTCTGCCAGCCGCCTTCTCCCTCGGAAGACCCGTCCGATCTGCACGCGGCTCCTCTCCTCCCTCGTCGCATCCGTAGCTCAGACGAGAGGTTGGGTGTGGCTCCTCTCCTCCGACGATTGCGACGAAGTGCACCCACCCATTGCGCTCCCTCACAAATCGTCACGTAGGACGACCAGCGTAGAACACTGGCATCTCCCTTGCTGGGCGCACCCAAAGTTAGCCATCTCCCTTGCCATCACGCCCAGCACGAGATCATTGGCCCCTGTTATTCTCCCCATGTCTGAAATGGTATGATTTTTTGATGGCTAGAATATTCATGCACGATAGGTGATTGATTATTTGTTCATTTTGCATACAGTCATCAAATGCTAGTGGAATGCAGTTGTCTCGAGGTGCTGTCGTCTCATCTCGTCTACCGCCGCTGGAATGCAATTGTAGAAGGAGTAATGGTCGGATTTACGTCTCAAATCGTGAGAGGTCGAAAGGCAAGCGCTGCTATTGTTGTCCGTATGCGAATACTGACGGGGATTGTGGTTTCTTTGAGTGGGTTGATGATACTACCTACAGTGTTGTGGATGTCAAATATCAACTGAAGGCGATGGAAGAATGCATGACAAAGAAATTAGAGAGGATAGAGTTGCAACTGAGAAACTTAAAATTACTGTTGTATTTTGTCATATTTGTACTCCTTGTCATTTGCCTATTCAAGTGAATATGGTTTAAGAGAGATGTATGTAATGTGAGTATTGGACATGTAATCGTCATTAGTGGAATGTAATGCCACTTATCATCGTTAGTCTTATATGCCCCTCTAAGTGTTCATCTATGCTCCCAAATTGAGATTGACTGTAGTCCTCTCCAATATGTGCCACTTTTCGAACCCTGATGATGTATCAGGCTCGGATCTGTGGCCTTCTTGCTAGATTGGGTTCACTGCACATCTCATGTACATGTATAAGTCCTTGTCAGGGTTGGCCAGTTTTCTTCAACCCAGGGAGGGCCTTTCTTATTCCGTCTCATTCTAGAAATGTCTCATGTTCACTTACAAGTCCTTAATACATTCCTTACAAATCTGCCATAAGATCCAGGTCCGATTGTCCCTCTGGCAGCTTCATGTCTACTGCAGGTGCACGAGGGGCGTGGAAGGGGGGTGTTGAGGTGGGGAGCATATAGGATGATGGTAGATTGGTCTTTTTTCTAAAATAAAGTTAGAGAACTGTGGTTTGGTTGAGCTCATGTAAACCCCTGAATTTGAGAACAGACAGCATGAGTTCGTTTGTGAAATGGAAAAGATTTAGGGAGTGCTAACAAAATGGTGGGACTATGAGGGATAATCCCCAACTATTAAACATTACATAGGTTAAAACATAAAATATTTTCTGGATTCTTCAATTTGCCATATTCAATGTTCCAGACCTGGAAGGTTTCACATGGTCTGGTGTGTGTGTGTGTGGATAGGTGTGTCTTTTCCTTCTCTTTCCTTTTTTCTTTGTTTGGGGGTGGGTTGGGGGCGTCACATCCTTATGACTACATCCCCCTGTTCCCTTCATTCACTCTTTTGCATTTGGCATCAAATAAATCCAGGCCACATGCAGTGACTGAACCAGGAAATTATAGTTGTGTATGTGGGCAACAACACATACATGCAGTGACTGAACCAGTGCTGACCTTTCAACCAAGATATATGAAAGCACATTTGAAGAACAATTCTTGATGCTTATGCTCCAGGTCTCATTCAAATCACCAACAAAATCCATATTCATGAGTTTACAATTTAACCATTCTCCAGTTTTACATGAAGAACAATTGTGGGCAACAACACATAAAACATAAATAAAACATCGTGGGCAACATCTTCAACAGCATTCCCCACCCAAGTCAGCAACAACATTCTTCACACCAGCACAGTCCTATACATGTGACAAAGAGGAGGTGCTAACTATTAGAAATAACATAATCTTTCCTAGCACCCAGTCAGTTACATCATTCTTTACCTAGAATTTCAAATTCAGATTTTAAACTCACAATTTGGCGAAGGTTGTTGGAAGTTGAACATGGAGGACTGTGTGTCAAAGTTAATGGATGTTTGACTGTCCATATTTATAACCGTGTGCACACGAATGTCTCCACCGTTGGTGCTTGTGGAGCCCCTTGCCTCCATTGGAACTGTGCGACCTACATGAGTTATACTTGTAATAAAATCAGTCTAGTTCATGGCACTAAATTTTCATGTTTGAGCATTAATGTGTGCTATGTTACCTCTCCCCCAACTGCTTCCTTCAGTGTTGCTAGCCCTGCTGATACTTCTCCCCTGGGTGGTACCTCTCCTACCCCTCCCATGGGTCTGACCTGACCCAACCAAAGTTGCCACTTGTGCCCCTTCACCACCTCCACTGGTTTGAGCCTGGCTAGCCCTACCACTAACATTTACGAACCTGGGTGGTCTTCTTGGGCCTTGCCTACAACATAACTTTCAATATTATGCACAGAGCAAATCAAATAGACCAAATACAAACCTTAATTGTAATACAAACTTACTTCCGGGTCACAGTTGTGGAACCTACTCCAATATCTGTAACTGCAGATTGTGGTCCTAGGAGGGATTCTTTGCAAGTAATTTTATGGTGGCCCCATTGACCACATCTTGTGCATTTATGGCATCTCCTTATTGCCTTTTCATTTTCATCAGCATCTCTAATCCTCTTCTTCCGAGGGCAACCTCGGGATCTTTGGCAGCGAGGAGGAAGCATCTCAACACATTCCACAGTCTACCACATGCTCTTACCTGGCAATGGTTGTATGGATTTTGCATACGTGGCTTTATATGCCTCAATTGAATAACATCTATCAACAAATTGATTGATTTGGAGGCCCTGTTGAAACTCAAAAATGTTACTTAAATATTTTTGAGAATAGTTCCAGAAACAAGAAAGATGAAACGGGTTGTTGCTAAACGGCCTTAAAATGACATAGTTGTCTCCGCCGTAAATCCCTTCGACAACCCGGCAAAAAAAAAATATATATGTGCAGAAGGAATGATTGTACTTTTATGTGCATATTGTGCATTTATAGTATTGTCAAAAATATATTTTTAGATCTGAAAGCGTGTGTGAAGTTTATCCACAAGAAAATATTTTTTTTCGGATGCCCGGATGGTCAACCGGGATGTTCCGGGACCACAAGAAAAAAAAGCTCAGTCGTGGCAGACACTTGGCCGTACTGAGGTGACAGAATCATTTTTTTAACCCCTCCGTTGGGTTCCTTTTATAGCCATGAGGCTAAGCCCACACCGCCTCCCTCTTCCCCCTTCACCGTGCGCGTAGGAAGGCCCGGAGGGACCCCCTCCGGTACCTTTGACCGGAGGGGGAACCCCCCTCCGGTGGCTATTGGACCGGAAGCCCCCCCTTTTTTTCTCTCCCGCGGCTTGCTGTACCGGAGGGGGGGGGGGGCTCCGGTGGGTGCCGGACCAGAGGGAGACCCCCTCCGGTCCTTGTACCGGAGGGGGGGGGGGGGTCCCGCGGCTGCCGGACCCGGAGGGGGGCCCCCTCCGGTCCCTGTACCGGAGGGGGGGGGGGCTCCCCCGCGGGTGCCGGACCCGGAGGGAGACCCCCTCCGGTCCATGTACCGGAGGGGGGGGGGGCTCCTCCCGCGGCTGCGACCCACCGGAGGGACCCCCTCCGGTCCCTGTACCGGAGGGGGAACCCCCTCCGGTTCCCTGCACAGCAGCGGACGGGGTTCTCCCCCACTCCGTTCGATCCACAAGCCCCAAAACAAAAAAAAAAGAGGATGATGCAGTAAAAAAAAACTGAAGCAAGGAAGATGAAGAGTTACCTTGGCTTTTGGTATTCCACCGGAGGAGCCTCCAAGGGATTTTCACCGCCCCCTCCGCCACTTGTTGGAGCTACTATAAAAGGGAGACCACTCCAAGAAGAAAGGGGGAAGAACAAGATTGAGAGAGGAAGAGAAAAGAGCAAGACTTGGAGAGCTTTCTAAGGCCCAAGTCAAAGGAATAAGTAAGAGGAAGGGTGCGCCCCTTTCCCTCTCACTATAATCCCATGGATTTTGTTTATTTCACATAAATACCCCTTCATGTATATTTGACGAAAATACCCTTTTAGTATATAAAAGGGGCTTCATGATGTTATGTAATGAAAAATACTATGACAACGTGGTAAAATTAAGTGAGCATGAAAACTTTGATTGTCATGGTTCTCGTAAAAATTATACAAAGGTCCCTCTTGGCGTAAAATTACACCATTGACCCGAAAGTTCTTAAAATTGTGCATATATACGTTCACAAACCATGAAAATTTAAGAGATCAAATAAAAAAAAATCTCCAACAATTGTTCTTGTCATGGAGAAATCTCTTTGGGTTGCAATAATAAAAATAAACATATATATCTTATTTCAAGATCATGCCTTACAAATTACATCCCCTAAAGTTCTTTCATAATCACGTATATGTTCGTAAAAACAAATTGAAAGTTGTGGAATAGAATTCATCGGGATCATAAAAGTTACATATCATCCGAAACGACATATTCCCTTTTAAATATGAAAGGGCGAGGCCGCATAAGAGGGTAACAAAAAAGGTCATAATCAAATTTCCGCTCTGAAGGAAGCTAAAAGGGCTTTTCTTTCGTCAAGGGTAACAAAAGATCTTTAGCAGTTTAATCAAGGGTATTCGGACTCGTCCGATGTAAATTAACGCCGACTTCAGTCGGTGGGGAAAGGTCCTGTACCCGAACCCTAAATCGTCTGATAAACTTAAAAAGCGCGGAATTCATAAATATACCAAATATACGCACATCCATCTGACGAAATCGGCGGATGTTTCAAAAAACATTCCGCGTGTAAACAGATTGGCACACCCGGTGGGACCTTTCCCGCCTTTCATCTTTACTGCTAAAGCTTCTTATGCCCTTACAAAAGGACCTAATGCCACTCTTTCTTCCATACAGGAGCGCGAGGAGCAAAGGGAGGATACACCGCCGAGACGTAAAGGCGAATTTTCAACCTTCTCTGTTAAAGCTCAATGGCCGCTGTCACTTACGGTCCCTTGGTCATCGCCACCCATGTCAAGTATGGGTATCTCACCACCCCAATTGTGTTTGGGGATTTTCCTGCTGTGGTTGGGTCCCCCTTCTTTTTGGGGGTAGTCCCGGCCGCTCAGGCTTGTCCGGTCGTTTGCACTGCGACAGCCCCTATTGTCACTAGGGCCAGCAACTCCCGACCTACTCAGGGCCGAGTCTTCTCGGTCCATGTCATTTCGGCCGACACTGTCCCTACCAAATGGGGGCAACGTCGTCGTCGCCAAAACAGGAAGCCGACTGCAGCTACTTCAAGGTCCGGTAAAACCATACTGATCGGCGACCTCCGCGTTCGTCTTGACGGCGGAGGGCCAATCACGCCACGGGTCAATCACGTCCCGACTGTATCGACTTCCAACCGCTTCTTCACAAGGTACGCGAGGATGCCACAGACTTCAAAAAGAAGCCTTCAAGCGGGGGTAAAACAATTGAGCGACACCCCCAGAAGATGAAGCGAGTTTGGGTCACCAAGCAGGAGGCCCGTGCAATTAAACAAGGTAGGGCTGCCAGGCCTGGGCGAATGCAAGCTCAACCAACAACAACATCGGCAGATGTCAAAACCCCGCGTTCACGGGACCAAAAAAGGAAAGGGGGTTATCGCAAACCCAATGTTGCTCCCCAAGGCTCGGATCACATCCGAGTTCAGAAGACCTCCCGCCGCTCCTTCTTAAACCCTAGGTCTTTTCTGGGGTTTTCATCGCGGCAGCGCCGCGCTTCTGCCCTCTCCCGCTCCTCAACCAGATCGCCGCACTTCCTCTCCCCATCGAAGAAGCATCATAGTTTAGGTGAAGAGTACCAAGATGGGCAAGTCGAGCAAGAAGTCGAGCGTCGAGGTCGTTGCCGCCACTGCCGTGGCTGCTCCTGCGAAATCTGGAAAGAAAGGTAAGAGGGACGCGGAGGAGGTGGTGGAGAAGCCGGCGAGTGCGAAGAAGCAGAAGAGGGAAGTGGTTGAGGAGGTGCCGAAACAGACGGAGGGAAAGA
This sequence comes from Amorphophallus konjac, assembly GCA_022559845.1. Taxonomy (NCBI): domain Eukaryota; kingdom Viridiplantae; phylum Streptophyta; class Magnoliopsida; order Alismatales; family Araceae; genus Amorphophallus; species Amorphophallus konjac. Next base: position 271,610,105 of record CM040123.1, on the reverse strand, counting down.
AGAAGCAGAAGAAGGGCGTGAGTTGAACCGGATCCTGGTCGACCCTGGCGCTTCTGTCAACATAATGCCTCTCAAGACTTTGAAGTCCATGTTTCTCATGCCTTATTTACAGAGGGTGTATGATGTAAAAATTTCGGGGTTCAATCAAAACTCTGAAGATGAACTGGGGAAAGTGGACGTGGAAGTAACAATGGACATGTTTGTCACCAAAGCTACTTTCTACATTATTAATGCTGATACCTCATATAAAGCCTTGCTTGGCAGGCCATGGCTTCATGAAAACTGGGTCGTCCTCTCCACTCTACATCAGTGTATCAAATATGCAAGGGGCGGTGAGCAACACGGTTTTTGCCGACAGGTCTCCTTTCCGACCAAATGAATGTAACATAACTGATGACCAGTTATATTTTGGGGAACCGACTGTTGAGCCCCCAGTCGACGTCAAAGGCAAGGGAAAACAAAAGGTGTTTGAAGAAGATGATGAGGAAGAAGAACTTTTTGTCATAAATGAAGAACTCGCCAAGATACATCGGCTGAGCCTGCAAGCCGACGTCCCCACCGCCAAGCCAACTCAACCCGAGCGACGGGAGATCAATTTCGAGGCCAACCTTATTAACCAAACGATAGACAAGAGCATTATGTTGCCCCCTGTTTGCATGCAATTGGTTGCTCCAAGAGAAGAGTATGGAGTGGAGGCTTTAAAGACATTCATCGTTACATATCAAAGAAAAGGCAAAAAGGGAAATAATGAGCGTTGCAAGCCCATTATCTTTTATAAGGGAGATATGGTGCCTCACGCCCTCACAGATGACGACTTCGGCTGGAGCAAACCACCTGAAAACGCTCTGGAGCCTATCCAAGAAATGCCTGATATGCCTAAATACATTAAAGAAATGTGTCACAAGCAAAAGATTCCACAAATGCAGAAAGCCTCCCGTAGAAGTTACTTTCAACAGCTGTGGTGCCCTCCACAAGTCAGGGGGCAACCCCCCTTCTCCAAGAACGACCGAAGAGGCCTGGGCTATGACCTCGAGCCAGACTTTCAAGTCTTTCATGCTGTAAATACAATAGGGGCGCCACCCACTTCCGACAAGTTCAACTCCACACAAGGGGATCTCCTCTGTGTAGTTGAAAAACAAGGAGACCCTAGACCAAAAGTTCCAGAGGTCGATGGCTTGAACAATGGCCTTGGAAATGAGGAGGTCATTGTCTTTCAACCCGCCTGTCAATTGCCCGGGGAAGCTAGACTCGAAGCCCTGAGTCAGTTAGCCGGGCTAGACACCACAGAAGCAGAACGCCTCATACTGAATGACACTAATATTCCTGTCACTAAACAGGAAGGGGACCCTACTGATGCAATTAAGTTGTTGAGACAGGAGAACTAGGCGTTAAAAGCTTTTGTACAAGAGTTGCCACGTGAACGTGATGTTCTACTTAGACATCTCACTTTTCCTTCAAAAATCCACACTTATTCCCAGCACCCAATAAACGAGACCTGGTCTCAGGGAACCAGAGCAAACCAACCACCTGCGGAATCCAAAGGCACAACGCCAGTGATGAGTTTGGCGCAGCGGATGGAAACTCCATACTCATTTGTCAAGACTCATACTGAGTCGTTGTTTGACTTTTGTCTGGCTCGGGGTCTTATCCAGCTCCCTCCAGTTCGCAGGTCGTCTAGAGTCAGTGAAGCCAAGAGCTCCAGCTTTTGTCGATTCCATCGAATGGCAGGACATGGTATAGAAGACTGTTATGTCCTCAAGGATCAACTTGAGGATTTAATACAACAGGGAGTTATCAAGATAAAACAGCATCAGGTTTATCCCCCACAGCCACATTCATGGGATCAGTCTAGGCCTTCCAACAAAAAGGTCCTCATTGAAGCTGCATCTACACTGCCCAAGTTTATTGCAAGTGAAGCCAAGGGCAACCCTCCGTCTTGGAAGCCCAGCCTTAAGATTCACTATGCTGTCAACACAATTGGGTTGTTGCCTTCCCCTCAGAGTCCCCAATCTACAAATGAGCAACAAGTGCATGACCACGACGAAAGCTCTATAAGACCTCAAGTTACTGGAGTCAGTGACTCAAGTGGCTACGATGTTCGTGCCATCCAGGCAGAAGAGGATGAAAGCTTCATAGACCTACAACCCGCCCCGCAGGAACTTGAAGATGGTGGGCAAGCGACGGTTGATGAGTTAATTGAACTTAACCTCGGGGATACTAATGAGCCCCAACCAATCTTCATTAGCGCCCTTCTCACAGAGTCAGAAAAACAAGCTTACAAACAACTCCTATTCGAGTACAGAGATTGTTTTGCTTGGACTTACAAAGAGATGCCCGGGCTGGAGCCCTCGGTGGCTGAACATGAACTAGCCATACTGCCCGCTGCTAAACCGGTCAAGCAAGCTCAGAGACGCATGCGCCACGAGTTGGAGTTAAAAGTGAACGCTGAAGTGGACAAACTTCTCGAAGTGGACTTCATAGAGCCCTGTCTCTACCCAGTTTGGCTCGCCAACATAGTCCCAGTAAAAAAGAAAAACGGCCAAGTCCGAGTCTGCATTGATTTCAGAGACTTGAATAAAGCATGCCCAAAAGATGATTTCCCTGTTCCAATTACAGAAACCATGGTGGACATGACCACGGGACATGAAGCTCTGTCCTTCATGGACGGATCCTCCGGCTACAATCACATACGTATGGCGGTCAAAGATAAAGGTCACACGGCATTCCGGTTCTCAAAAGGAATTTTCAACTACAAAAGAATGCCCTTCGGGCTGAAGAATGCCGGGGACCACCTATCAAAGGGCTATGACAAAGATTTTTGATGAAATGCTACACGACCTGGTCGAGTGCTATGTTGACGACCTCGTTGTAAAAACCCGCAAGCGCGAAGGTCACTTAGATGATTTGCGCCAGGTTTTTGACAGACTCCGCCAGTACAAACTCAAGATGAATCCCATGAAATGTGCATTCGGGGTTTCAAGTGGCAAGTTCCTCGGCTTTGTTGTCAGATACCGGGGGATAGAAATCGATCCTGATAAAATCAAAGTTATCCGGGAACTGCCCCCACCTAAGAATATTAAAGAACTCCGGTCACTTCAGGGAAGGTTAGCCTATATCAGACATTTTATATCCAATCTCTCTGGGAGGTGTGCGCCATTTGGCAAATTGATGAAAAAGGGTGCCCCATTTATATGGGATCAGGAATGTCAGCAAGCATTTGAGAAGATCAAAGAATACCTCCTTACTCCCCCAGTGCTCGGAGCATCGGTCAAGGGAAAGCCTCTCATTCTTTATATTGCTGCCATGGATGCCTCATTGGGAGCATTGCTCGCACAATTAAATGAAGAAGGCAAAGAACAACCATTGTATTACTTGAGCAGAAAACTGGTTGGTCCCGAACATCGTTATTCTCCAATGGAGAAAGTTTGTTTGGCACTGGTGTTTGCCGTTAAAAAGTCGAGGCATTATCTCTTGTCCCACCAAGTGGAATTAATTTCAAAGCAGGACCCGCTCAAGTTCCTTCTTAAGCAGCCGGTGTTGTCAGGATGACTGGGAAAATGGGCATTACTCCTTATGGAGTTCGACATAACTTTTGTTCCCCAGAAAGTAATCAAAGGACAAGGAATGGCGGAGTTCTTGGCGGCACATCCTATTCTGGCTGATTCTCCACTTAACACTGAATTGCCCGATGAAGAGACACTTCCATCCCAATCGGGAGTAGAAGAACAGACTGAGGGCAGTTCAATGCAAAAGATGGAGCAACCTCTGGTCATTGACATGCCGTGCTGGGAACTCTATTTTGATGGTGCCTCCCGGACAATTAAGAAGACTGATGGGGTAACTACCCTCGCTTCAGGAGCTGGCATTGTCTTAGTCACTCCTCAAGGAGGGATTCTTCCCAATTCATGTGCCCTCATGAAATCTTTGACAAATAATGAAGCAGAATATGAGGCGCTAATCATAGGGCTTCAGCTTGCTTTAGAAATGGAAGTCAAATGCATTAAAGTCTACGGCGACTCACAGCTCGTCATACGACAAGTATTGGGTGACTATGAAGTCCGAAAGAGAGAGCTACTACCTTACCATGATATGGTAATGAGGTTGAAAGAAAAATTGAGATAGAACATGTTCCTAGAGGAAGAAATTAGCAGGCCGACGCCCTGGCAAAATTAGCGTCAGCCATAAAACTCCCACCTGAAGGCGAAATGGACATAACGGTTAGACATCGGAAACTAATGCCAAGTGTCCTCGATGAAGACATTAATTCCTCCACCCCGGAGATACATGTGATTGAGGAAAATGACCCTGCTCAAGAAGAACTGGACTGGCGTCAACCGATTGTCGACATAAAGTGTGGTCGCCTCCCAGCAGATCGGGCTCAGAGGGTTCAGCTGTTGCGAAGAGCGGCATCCTACCAATTGATAGGCGACCAACTTTATAGGCTCGTCCATGAAAAAGACAAGTCCGTCCTCCTTCGCTGCCTTTCGTCTAAAGAGGCCAAAATAATAATGCGTGAGGTCCATTCAGGACTCTGCGGCGCCCATCAAGTTGGAGATAAGATGAAGATCAATATAAAATTGAAAGGCATCTACTGGCCCACTATGTACGCGGATTGTAGTCGCTACGCCCGTACGTGTCACCAATGCCAGGCCTTTGGTCCTGTGCCTAGAAGGCCTCCTAACATGCTACATCCCACAGCCCCTACTTGGCCCTTTGCTGAATGAGGGATCGACATTGTGGGACCCTTCCCACCATCTACAAAAGGTCACAAGTACATTCTGGCTGCAACAGACTACTTTTCTCGGTGGGCTGAGGCCGTACCCTTGCGGGAAGTCACAGGGGAAGCTGTCGCTCAATTCGTCAAGCACCATATTATATACCGATTTGGCACTCCCTGTCGAATCATGTCAGACAATGGCACGCCATTCAAAAATAAGACCATTCACCAATTGGCGGCAAAATTCTACATTGATTGGAGAGCCTCCACGGTCTACAATCCTTAAGCGAACGGCTTGGCCGAAGCCTTTAACAAGACCCTGTGCAAATTATTAGCTAAAATTGTTGGCAGCCGCAGGAGGGACTGGGGCGAGAAGATACATGAAGCCCTTTGGGCATACCGAACAGTTTATAAAACCCCCACCGGTTGTTCTCCATTCTCTCTCGTATACGGGGCAGAAGCCGTTGTACCGATTGAAGTTGAGATGTCTTCCTTTCGGGTAGCCCTACATAATGGGCTCCAAACCCAAGAACGAGATGAAATACAAAGAAGGCTTGAAGAACTTTCTGACTTAGAAGGCAAGAGATTAGGGGCTTACAAACACTTGCAGGCCTACCAGGCTCGAATGACCCGGGCTTATGATAAACCTGTGAAGCAAAGGGCATTCAAGAATGGGGACCTTGTTATGATCAAAGAAAGGGAGGTCATGGCTGGACGATCTAGCGGCAAATTACAACCAAATTGGCGAGGGCCATATATCGTTTCCAAAGTCTATGAAGGAGGCGCTTATAAGGTCGTCGACCATAAATGGGAGAACCCTTTTCCACCATTAAATGGAAAACACTTGAAATTATACTATGCTCCTGAGCATGAATTTCAGCAACAAACTGCACAAGATTTGCCCTCCTCCGCAGGAGAGTAAGGAAGGATGAGGGAGTTCCCCCAAGAAAACTCAAAAGTCACTGATGCTTTGAACAGTTCTCGTTCATGTCCCACCCAAAATCCCAAATTCCAAAGTTCGACTTTCCAATTTCATTGGTCAGCCACCCAAATTCCAAAGCCCGGCTTTCCAATTTCATTGGTCAGCCACCCAAAATCCCAAATTCCAAACCAAAATCCCAAATTCCAAAGTTCGGCTTTCCAATTTCATTGGTCAGCCACCCTAAATCCCAAATTCCGAAGTCCGGCTTTCCAATGTCATTTGTCAGCCCCCAAAATCCCAAATTCCAAGTTCGGCTTTCCAATTTCATTGGTCAGCCTCCCCGAATTCCAAGTTTTGACTGTCCAATCTCTTGGTCATCCCCTTAAATGCTAAAACCCCAATTGGCTTTCAAATTCCCGTGGTCAGCTTTAAAGTCTGAGTTCTTCAGGCTTTCAATTTTCTTAGTTGATTAAAAAAAAAGAAAAAAAAAGAAAAAAAAAGAATGGAGGGCTTAAAATAGAGGTGCCCCGACGGACTTGAGTAGTCGGATCTCTGGCTGCTCAAGGGCAAAAAGGTCAAAACCCGACTGAGATGAAAACCCGAAAGGGCGTCTCCGGCAAAAATGGGTAACCCCTCAGCACGAAAACCCGCAAGGGCGCGCTGGAAAAAGTTAAAGGGGGCTGGTCATGGTGAAAACCCGAGAGGGCACTATGACTAGTAGACAAAAAAAAAGAGAAGAAAAAAAAAAGAGAAAAAAAAAGAAAGCGAAAGAAAGAGAAGAGAAAGAAAAAAGGGGTATGATGATAATGCCTCATTGAAGTCTTTGATCCTGAAGTCATGTTTTTATTCATTTGCAAAATAGAAGTCGGAGACAGACCCTCGGAGTAACTACATAGGCAAAAGATCTAAAAAGGAAAGAGTCAGAAGAAGTGCAATGGGAAAAGGTAATCTCAAACACCAGGGGGTCATTTTTTCAGTAAGTCCCCAATGGTGTTCTGCTTCGCTGCAATTGCTTCCTGCATCGCTTGGCATTCAGATACAAGGGAGTCCTCCTCAGCCTGCAGCTTTCGAGCTATTTCAGAATTAGATTCTGCTGCCGCCTCTAGCTCTTCTATCCGCTGTAAAATGCTGCTCACTGTCTCCCGAAGTGAGGTAGCCTGACTCTTGTCCTCAGCTGCCGCTGCCTCAAGAGTAAGTCCAACGCTCCCGGATTTGTTCAGCCTTGGAATGCAACTTCTCCATCTCGCTGGACATAGTGCAAGCTTCAGCTTCTAACTCTTGTATTTTAAGCCTGTGAGTCTCCCACAACGAGGCCGTGTGCAAGCGCTGAAATTCTGCCCAAATATCATCTACTGCCGCCATCCAGGGCTCTCTAGGCAATCCCAATGCATGATAGCCCCGTGTGCCGGTACGAAGAGTGTCCCGCACAATCTCCACGGGAGGAAGGCTCCCCCCTTTAAATAAGGCTCGAGCTCCACTCATGAGTGTCACCACCATCATTTCAGCCCCCACAAAAGCCTTAGGCTGAGGACCATCAGGCCAGTCGATCTCATGAGATGGAAAGTCAAGTCCCAACAGCAAGTCTCCTCCATTGCTCCCGGGGATAGGAGGAGCGTCTCCCTCTGGGGCTGCAACAAAAAAGGGGGAAGGGCACATAAGTCACAATTTTATTCACAACAGAGGTGTCTGTAAATCTTTTTCTAGAAGTCAAAAGTATCTTAGCCTCACCTCGTGAAAGGAAAACCTCTGTCGTTTGGTCTTCCGGGATAGGAGCAGGTTCATCCCCTCCTATAACGCCTCCATCAAGGGCTGATTAGGTCAGCGGATCCCTTGTGTCAAGCCTATCGATATCTGAAGCAAGCACAAGGTTATGATCAGGCAAGTATATGTAAATGCCTTAACAGGCATCGATATGAAAAGGGCACATGCAAAAGAGGGTGGGCCCCTTTAATTCTGAACTAGTTCATCATTCTTGCCCGCATCAGGCGGATAAGAGGCAGACTCCTCCACCGCTGGGGCACCGCGAGACACATGTACATCGACAAGTTTCTCTAAAAAAAAGAGAGAGAAAAAAGAAAGAAGAAATTATGAAAATCAGTCCAGCACAATAGAAGCTGCTAAAAGAACAAGCAGAGAAATGTAAAGAGCATGATGACCTTGTAACCCAACGTCTTTCTCCCCATCAGAAAGCGGCATGGTAGATCCTGAAGCTGAAGGAGAAGCGGTCATGTCTCTTTCGAAACCCCTCCCCTTTGGGGATAGGGCTGGGGTCTCTTCCAAAAGGCCATCACCTCTCATCTCGAGGCTTTGATTTCCATCAGCCCCAACACCAGCCTGGGAGGCGCCTTCAATTGGATCTGGGGGTGCGGTATGTCCTCTGTTTTTCTCCAAAGTATCCAGGCGGCTTAAAGCCAAGGAATCATTCGCTGCATAAAGCAAGAAGGCGATGAGATTCGTGCTATCATCTCAACAAGGTAAAATAACTCGGGGGGCTAAAACCAGAAGTACATACCAACAGCATGGATAGCTTTATCCAATACTCCGGCCTCAGAGATTGGAGTCTTTTCCCTGCGTATTTCGGCTAAAAGCTCTTGAGAATATTGGGTCACCAGGCCCCGATCAGTAGTCAGGCTTACAGAAAACTCTTGTAGATCTGCATTCAGGCTGGAATCCAAGAGGGCGGTAAATTCTTGCATAGAGATCACTGAATCCTCAGCTGGGAAACCTGAAATGATCACTGCTAAGTGAAAGTTCTCTCTGTATCAATAAAAGGGATCAGATGTGGAAATTAAACAAGATTTTACTAAAAGAGGCTGGACCTGTGCTTGGTCCCGGCTCCGTGCGGGAGGAATGTTGGCGCATCCTTCCTCAAAATTTTCCCCTGGAAAGAAAAGAAAAGAAGGGAAGAACATCTTTAGCAAGGGGATAAGATTATTGCTTTATTACTCATCATAGTTGGGAGAAGCACCCTACCTATAGGTATGTTGTCGTCGAGCCCTCCGTGGGAGAAAGGGGGTGAGGCGCCCGATACGGGGTTGTAATCATCATCCTGGAGCTCCCCATCTTCTCCGGTATCCTCTAGCTCGGGCGAAAGGAGATTATTTGTAGCTGGAATACCACCCTCCTCCCTGGCACCTGAGGGGCCTGGGGTAAGAAAGGGGGAGGCAAAAAATATATAAGTGACACATCTCCGAGGAGAGAAGGAGAAACAAAAGAGGGATATTACCCGACCACTCCTCTGAAGCTCCCCCTCTAGAGCGGGCGCGGCAAGCACGAGAGTGGCCGCCCTCGTTTTCACTAGGACGGGCCCGCTTCTGGGGGTTTGAAGCTTTCTTCCCCTTATGTGGCATATCTTTGGCAGCTATATAACTCTCTGTGAAACAAAAAAAAGAAGAAGCACGTAAGAGAGAGGTAAATGGCAGCACACAGATAAGTAAAAAGTAAAAAAGACTGAACCACATACCATTCGGGGCTAGCGAAAAGGAAGGCTGCAGCACCACTTGCTCAGGGCGTAAACCTACCACCTTCCCAGCCTTGGATACGCCTTCCCAGAGATCGCCGAGTGTAGTGCCATTTTCAACAAGGGTGGCATACTCAAAGGGCTCGATGCGGGTGATGGACCCGATCAGGTGTCGCTCCCACTTCGGCCACAAGTCATTGGTAAAGCCTTCAGGATGAAGAGGAGTATCCATTGGAGCAGTCTGAGGATAACCACAATCTGACAAGAAGTGTGCCCACCAAAAATACATTCGCTGATCCGCCGAGGCCTCACCTTGCCCTGAAGTAGTAACTAGCGGGCGCCTCAAGGGTTTAATTGCCCCCGCATATGGTCGACGGTCTACGGTAATGGCCCCGTTCTGAGCCTCCCACTGCAGGCGAAAGTCTCTCACCGCCTTTGCAATTTTTGAAAATTGGGTATGAAGCACTGAATTTTCCACAATCAATGGCGGTAGGTCAGTACTGCCCAGTCGAGCCTCTTCAGCTTCCCTTATCTTTTGTGGGAGTTGTCGGAAAATATTGCTGTACTTAAACCACCAGCGTGCATAATAGATGTCAATCCGGCCAACTCGCCTTGCCTCGGGGAGGGGACACTGCTCAGCAGCACCATCTCGAAAAAAATAATCCCACCAACTCCCTACAACAAGGTGGGTGTCATGCCCCCTGCAAAGCCTGCAATCTATGCCAAAGTCTGCATTTGGAGACACTGACTGGTCATAGCCAAAATTCCGTGAAAAACGGTAAGGAAAGTACGGCTCTAGAATAGTCGTGCTGCCCTTCCTGAATACAAGCATGCTTGGCCTAATACAATACAGCCAATTTTCATAAAAAGTCGAGCTAGTGGACTGATGATAAGGAAGGCCGTAAGATACCCTGTCCTGACCTTCAACAGCAAATGGTCGGAAGTCATAAGAGCCACAAGTAAACTGAAGACCCTCATTCCCCTGCACAGGCACAAAGGAAAGCATCCTCCGTGCTGCTAATAAATGCTCATGCTGATGTTGATCCGGCCGATTTTGGAAAAGAAATATCAATGGCGCCACGGGGTTTTCAATTGGCACACTCTGGCATACTGAGGGTAGCAAAAGTCCGGCCCATGCGCTCAGATAATGTGTGGCCATGTAAACACTTCTGTCTCTAGGAGAGCTATGTGCTGTCAAGTTCCCCAATCCATGATAAATATTTGCTAATGCAGCGGGGGCAATTGCCAATTTATGACCATCCGCGAGCAGACACGCTGGGTAAATAATCTCAGGCCGTATCAGGCCTCCTCGCCATATGGCACAACAAAAGTAGCCAACCAGTAAACAAGATAGGCTGCAAGATAAGTTTGATCCGGCAGCCGTCGGGGATTCCACCCCTCATTTTCAGGTGCGAACAAATAGCGTCTATTTTCCTGTGAAGGCAGAATCAGCTGATGGTATTCACTTAAAGGCCTGTCATCCTCGGCAAATCGCTCATGAAAGCAGAATGGTCCATTATAGAAGAATTGGACCCAAGCATTCAAACTAACTCGCACGGCACCGGCAGAAGCTGAGGGTGCCTTCTTTTTACCAAAGCGGGCTAGATCCCGCCAAACTTTCATCAAGTACCTGAAGCTCAAGGGGAGGCCATATTCACCTGAACCTGTGGAGTAGTTTCTGTGGAGATCATCAAGGCACACCTCCTCATAGGGCCGCCCCGAAATGGGAAGCCCCGAAATTTTGTAAAAACTCCATAAATCCAAGGCGGTTTCACTCTCTGCTGTAGCAAATGTATTAAATCGGCGATTGAATCTCTCCGCCAATGCCTATAGGAGCCCACTGTAGCAAGGGTAGCGATATAAGGCGGCAGTCACAGCGTGACGAATGCCCACAAGCTCCAGCAGCCGACTGTAATGATGAAGGATGCCCATGAGTCATTCTGTGGTCCCCAAATGAAATCTGTGGGAAGGAATAACCGCCCATTTATCATACCAACTGGGCGCAGAACCACACATGATTTTGTCCAGAAGACAAAGCTTATCATACCCCTCTGAGGCAAACCGAGTGCCGGATGGAGCCAAGAAGAGGCCTGAACAAGAATCTGACATTGTCCGGTGTTTTCCACCCAAATCCCAAGCAGCAGCTGAGAAGGCCCGATCCTGAACTGGACATCCAGTCTTGGAACTAAAAAAGCTTAGCTGAGTAACGGCAGGAAACTGAACCTGGCAAACAAGGCCCATGGGGAAGCTGGGAAAAGAAACTCCACAACAGCCAAGCAGGCTATCACGACCGACAAGAATGGCTCTCTCGAGCTGAACACGCTCTGCGGTCAAGGAACTGTCACCATCATCCATCCCCTCAGGAATGAAGTTCTGGATGAAGGGAAATAAAAATTCATCCAAAGGGTAGTGCTTCGGGTAACCCTTGGGGCGTTCATATGTGTAACAGATACAGCCACTATGTCTGAAAATCAAAGACAAATCAACCATGCCATAGCCTGGATCCCCCTCGGGTAAAGGGCTCGGAGCAACAATACTCAGCCCCCGGTCAAGAGAAAACATAGTCTCTGTTGTAACCCGTGGCGGCCCCAAAGACGGCATCAATCTCGAAGAAGCAATAGGGGCCAAACGCCCATCCTGACTCCGAAGCCCACGAACTTGACCTCTTCTAGATCGAGGCATGTTGAATAGCCTGCAAGAAAAAAAAACAGAGATGAGAAATAGCATGATGTCACTTTGCTATGGAAATATCAAATAGAAGTACGAAAAAAGAAGAAGAGGGGGAAAGAAAGAGAGAGGGGCGGCACGGGTCGCCTGCCTCCGCCTCCGGCCTCGACGGACCACCCGTGGGGGGCATTTGTTGAAACTCAAAAATGTTACTTAAATATTTTTGAGAATAGTTCCAGAAACAAGAAAGATGAAACGGGTTGTTGCTAAACGGCCTTAAAATGACAGAGTTGTCTCCGCCGTAAATCCCTTCGACAACCCGGCAAAAAAAATATATATATGTGCAGAAGGAATGATTGTACTTTTATGTGCATATTGTGCATTTATAGTCTTGTCAAAAATATATTTTTAGACCTGAAAGCGTGTGTGAAGATTATCCACAAGAAAATATTTTTTTCTGGATGCTCGGATGGTCAACCGGGATGTTCCGGGACCACAAGAAAAAAAAGCTCAGCCGTGGCAGACACTTGGCCGTACTGAGGTGACAGAATCATTTTTTTAACCCCTCCGTTGGGTTCCTTTTATAGCCACGAGGCTAAGCCCACACCGCCTCCCTCTTCCCCCTTCACCGTGTGCGTAGGAAGGGCCGGAGGGACCCCCTCCGGTACCTTTGACCGGAGGGGGAACCCCCCTCCGGTGGCTGTTGGACCGGAAGCCCCCCCTTTTTTTCTCTCCCGCGGCTGCTGTACCGGAGGGGGGGGGGCTCCGGTGGGTGCCGGACCAGGAGGGAGACCCCCTCTGGTCCTTGCACCGGAGGGGGGGGGGGTCCCGCGGCTGCCGGACCCGGAGGGGGACCCCCTCCGGTCCCTGTACCGGAGGGGGGGGGCTCCCCCGCGGGTGCCGGACCCGGAGGGAGACCTCCTCCGGTCCATGTACCGTAGGGGGGGGGGGGCCTCCCCCCGCGGTTGCGACCCACCGAAGGGACCCCCTCCGGTCCCTGTACCGGAGGGGGAACCCCCTCCGGTTCCCTGCACAGCAGCGGAGGGGGTTCTCCCCCACTCCGTTCGATCCACAAGCCCCCCCCAAAAAAAGAGGATGATGTAGTAAAAAAAAACTGAAGCAAGGAAGATGAAGAGTTACCTTGGCTTTTGGTATTCCACCGGAGGAGCCTCCAAGGGATTTTCACCACCCCCTCCGCCACTTGTTGGAGCTACTATAAAAGGGAGACCACTCCAAGAAGAAAGGGGGAAGAACAAGATTGAGAGAGGAAGAGAAAAGAGTAAGACTTGGAGAGCTTTCTAAGGCCCAAGTCAAAGGAATAAGTAAGAGGAAGGGTGCGCCCCTTTCCCTCTCACTATAATCCCATGGATTTTGTTTATTTCACATAAATACCCCTTCATGTATATTTGACGAAAATACCCTTTTAGTATATAAAAGGGGCTTCATGATGTTATGTAATGAAAAATACTATGACAACGTGGCAAAATTAAGTGAGCATGAAAACTTTGATTATCATGGTTCTCGTAAAAATTATACAAAGGTCCCTCTTGACGTAAAATTACACCATTGACCCGAAAGTTCTTAAAATTGTGCATATATACGTTCACAAACCATGAAAATTTAAGAGATCAAATAAAAAAAAAATCTCCAACAATTGTTCTTGTCATGGAGAAATCTCTTTGGGTTGCAATAATAAAAATAAACATACATATCTTATTTCAAGATCAAGCCTTACAAATTGCATCCCCTAAAGTTCTTTCATAATCACGTATATGTTCGTAAAAACAAATTGAAAGTTGTGGAATAGAATTTGGCTGAACATGTGTGCTTTTCCTGCATGTGTGCTTTTCCTGCATTGTTTTGACTGCAAAAGTAACTTCATCTTGCAGTCTTGAGGCATGCACTCTCCATTTGCAATTAACATCTGCACACACAACATTAATTCTCATGCTATCATTGTTCACCTGCTTGAATTCGAATTGATTTTTTATAGCATGTTGACGTAGAGTAATCCTGTACTCCCGACTATTTGCAAATAGAGAACCAACTGATATATCCGGGGTCTCTTCATCAACCTCCAACAAATCTCCATCATCATCTGAAACCCCTCCATCAATATCTGACTCGTCTGAGGGAGATGGCCTTGAATGATAACTGCCTTCAGTGTGTACCTCATCAGAATCAGCCACACTCTCCTCAGAATCACTGTACTCATCTTCATATGTAACAAATTCTGAGTCACTATCCTCAGATTCAGATTGCATCCTGTTCTCTAAAATCTGATAATTTTCATCAACATCAGTCAAGGCTTCCACTTGTCTATCCTGGGTAGGGGCAGGGGCAGGGGCATGAAGACTAACAATCTCAGCATCATGCACAACCTCATCCTGAACAACCACAACATCATGAATAACCTCATCCCGATGAAGAACCTCAATATCATGAACAACCTCATCATGTTGACCAACCTCCACCTGAACATCCGCAGCATCCTGAACAACCTCATCATGTTGAACAACCTCATCCTGAACATCCATCCCATCAAGATCAACAACTGTCTGGGAATGGGCCTGAGCAGATTGGCTGGCCACACCTTTCTGAGGATTATTGGTTGGCTGCAAGTCTAATGGCCGGCTCTCCAATGTGCTAACATATCTTATCATCTTCTCTACGGGCAAATGGGATTTCATCACCTCGTACAATTGAGCATCTGAAATTATTTCCTCATACCGAACAGGTCTGCTATTAGGCAATTCATAATGAAATTCTAGACAATGTGTACTTGCCCACTTAGATATATGCCCCATATCCTCAATTAGTGTGCATTTACTATAGTAATCAGGATATGCCACTATTGTCTTACTCTGTCCTAATGCGTATGCCCTCCTCCCAGACTTTAATGTTTTCCAATAACCACCAAACTTATAGGTCAACTTTAACGATGGCTCCCTTTCCCCCATTTGCACAATCCAAGAATCTGAAGACATAAATAAACTCTTTAGAACAGTTAATAATCTCACAAAATTACACCAAAAATGATATAACAACATTCTTAATCTGAACAAACAAACTAGACAATTGTGAGACACGAAAAAAATCTAATCGGTTTTTATCGTAGATAAAATGTAGATTTTGTTCTTTCTGAAAAGAAACATCCCCCCCTAAGTAAAGAGGGTGATTCCGTGTATGCGCATCGTATCAGACGATTTGGGTTCGAGTGCTGGACCTCTCCCCACTGACCGGAGTCAGTGTTGATTTACATCGGTCTAACGTCCGAACACCTTTGTTTAACTGTCAAAGAAATCGCCAAAATCTTCTATGGGGGTTCTGATGTTGAGGGCAAACTCTCTTGGAGGGCTCACAATGTCCACTCACTCACCACCGACCAACAGAAATAACGACTAAGTTAGGGTTTTAACTGAGGCCATGTTCGGGCAAAACCCTAGGATTTGGGAATATGAAGATGATTTGGGGGAAGCCGAGGCATTTTTGAAGTAGAGGGAGATTTTCTGGACTCCGAGGGTATTTTGGTAATTTTACCAACCCAGAGGTATTTTGGTAATTGTCCAGGCCAGGAGCATTTCTGAAATTTTTGGGCTGGAATGGAAGTATCCAGGTGTCGGACTGAACTGACAACACTTCCGAATCGAAGGAGTGACAAGGGGCTTCATAGAAGGCACACATCCGTCAACCTTACCCAAGGAGGGATATATATGCAGTTTTGACAAGTGGGGGGTTTTCTTATAATTTTCCCACCCGAGGACATACATAAAACATGCTGAGTGCTTTTATAGCCCGAATGAGTATAAGGGTTGTCGGCGAGTTGTCGACTGTACAAAAGTCCGCGTTAGAGCGGGAGATAGGGACGTAGTCCCAATTACAAAAGATTGCAGGTTATAACTGTAAATTATAGGACTTTGGTCTTTTACGGTCCCAGGAGGACATTTTTGTAATTCCGTCATAGTAGGGACAGAACCACATGACTTAGTCGTCTCGGGACGTAAAGACTTACAAAACATGGCCTGTTGAGGGGCATAATTACAAACATGGCCCACTGAGGGGCATAAACGTAAATATACCCCGTAGGGGCATTAAATACAAGACCCGGGGACTTACCCCACGCTGGTCGGAACAAACGAACAAATCTCCAAGTGCTGGATGCTCCGAGTGTACTTCGTACGTACGTGACTTCTTCTTCCTTGTTGTCGATCTTCTCCACTTGGACCTTGGGGGTCTATTTATAGAAGGCGGGAGGGCCCAGAGGGGTCAAATGAGTGAATTTG
Organism: Amorphophallus konjac; assembly: GCA_022559845.1. NCBI lineage: Eukaryota > Viridiplantae > Streptophyta > Magnoliopsida > Alismatales > Araceae > Amorphophallus > Amorphophallus konjac. The sequence goes on along the minus strand of CM040123.1, from coordinate 271,594,056 downwards.
TCCCGATTCTGTCAAGGTAGGGTGGCAAAAAGCCATTTTGACCCCTCTGGCCACCAAAAGGGGCTGAATGACCCCGCTGAGAGGGTTAAAAAACCTCTTTTTTTAATTTGTTTTGTTTTGTTTTTTTTGGAAGCCCGGACCCCGGAGGTGGGCGGACCCCGGCGGGGTCGCGCGCGCGACCCCGCCAGGGGGCTAGCGGGGTCGCGCGCCCCTCGGGGGTCGCGCGACCCCGCTGGGTCCCCGGGGAGGCCGCGCGGCCCCTTCTCCTCTGCGGTTCGGACCCCGAGGGGTCATTTGACCTTCCGAGACGCCTTTTAACTCCTTTGGACGTCGTTTCGCTCCGTTTTCGTCGTCCCGGGTTGGAGGAGAGCCGTGGCGGAGCTATATATCTCGGGGAGATCGCTCCTTCGCCGCGTGGCAGCATCGCATCCGTGGAAGGAGCATTGTTTGTTTGTCTGGCCGTTCGTCGCCGCATAGGGAGGAACCTTTGCACCCGTCTGTGCCGTGTGATACACTTGCTCGGCTACTCTGACCGGTATACGCATGAATCTTCCTCGCTAATCTTCTTGCTGCGACGTCGACCATAATAATATTGTTGGATCGATAGACCCTGAATCACGGAGATACTCCGTAGTCCGACGGTGTTTACGATACGTCGCTCTTCTCGTCGAACGTTGCATAGCAACAATTTCTCAACATAACTTGAGATAATTTTGGGTGCAACAAATGCCCCCCACGGGATGTCCGTCACGGCCGGAGGCGGGGGCGGATGGCTCGTGCCCTTTGAAGGGAATTAACTTGATGCAATGTCGGCGTAGCCGTTGCAATTTTTAGACTGCATTGAATCGTTGTATTGTTGTCCAAAAATATTTTTGCCTGACGCTTCTCCATTTTTTTGTTTCTCCTCTTTGTGCTTTCAGCCATGGCTCGCAGCAGTGGGAGTGGGAGTCGGTCGAGGAGGTCCCGTGCTAGGGGCACCGACGATTGCGGGGTTGAGCGCACCGACCGGCGGATGTCGCCTTTCCCTCCTCGTACCATTGATGATGGCAATGTCAACCAGCTGGACCTTGGCTATTCGTGGGTCGCTGAGGGCCCAACAGAGAGTGCTGGAGCAGCTGAAGGTCTTGTGGACGTGTCTCGGATCGCGAGGCAAGGTGGTCATTACACATATGACCGCACCGGAGGCTACCCGCGTCATTATCCCCTGGACCGCCACCTCTACAGTTTTCTCCAGGGTTTTGCTCCTGTCGGCATGGAGGCCGACGATCCGTCACTTCCAGAGGAGAGACGTCGTCTTGAGCGAGCGATACTAGCGGGGAGAGATGGCATGCAGGGGTTGTGCTCCCTGACATATCCGAGTTACCCGGAGGGCTTTACTCGGCAGCGGTAGTATCCAGATAGGTAGAGTCTGGGCTCCTTCCAGCGACATGAGAGTCTCACCATCCGTGGTACACCGATGTCTCCAGCAGCTTGGCATTTACATGGGCAGCACAAGGCCCTGGATCAGGTTATAGATGCTCTCTTCCTGGCGCCCACCGGGGCTAACTTTGCACTGGAGTACACTCATGACTGCATGTTAGAGAGGATTCTGACTTTGAAGACTCCCAGCTGGTATGGGAAGTGGTCTGTCCTCTCTTCTCACAGCTTTCACCGGGGCGCGACAGAGTGGCTTTGGGGCATTCTGCTGGTCTACCGATCTTTGTTGGATAGGGTGGGGATCCGCCATGCAATGACCGCTGCCATGTATTCCTATCCGTGTCACACTTGCCTGCTACAGGCTCTGGTAGAGAGATTCAACTGCCGGTGGAACACTTTCGTCACAGCTGGTGGGGAGACTTCACTAGACCTCTGGGCTTTTCAGAGGATTTCTGGTCTTCCGATCTGCGGGAGGCCTTACGAGGAGCTATCGCCAGATGACTTGCACCTCAGCTCGACAGATGGGGCAGGACACTACACTCTGCCATACTGCTTCAGGTTTCTGATGAAGACCTGGAGGGACTTAGCCCGAGTAGGCACAGATCGGCCCCCACGCACACCGCGGGTGACACTGAATGCCTGGGTGAGCCACTTCTACAGCGGCCCTTACTGCTTCCATGAGGAGTTTGCACAGTCCGGCACCACCTGGGATGAGTGCCGAGAGGTCAGAGTAGACGTTCCTCCTCATCCCCGCCACCTGTCTGCACCGACACAAGGATGGAGCTCACGGGGGCTGCATCCTGTTACTTATCTGGCAGCTTATCTGGCATACTGGCTTTCCAGTTTTGTGGTCCCTCATGGAGAGGAGGGAGTCCTGCGGGTGGAGGTGATCTATCCAGCCTGCATGCTTGCCTGTGGACAGAGGCTCGCCATCGCACCAGCAGCCTTGACGAATATTTTCCATTCGCTTAGGGCTTTGTCTTCCCACTCATCGCCACGGGAGAAAGGCATATTGCTGCCCACTCATTATTTGAGTGCTTGGGCAGGGCTACTGTTTCCAGAGTTGTCCAGGAGGACTCCGGTTGAGAATCCAACAGCACCGTTGATTTTCTGGTTTGCCAGGCAGCCATCCCAGGATCCAGTTGCACAGCTAGTAGGGGCCAGGCGGGCCTTATCTTTTGTTCCGGTGAAGAGGGGAGAGGGCATAGCCCTTGACTACTTCTCCTATCTTCACCGTCCTTTTGCTAGGCAGGAGGGAGACACTGTCGTCAGCCGGGTTTCTACCTATGCTTTACCCTCCCCGCAGGGCTTAGCAGAGTGGGTCGTCAGCATCTGACCCAGTGTTCTTGTATATCGACGCTCCAGCATGGCGATATTTGAGCCTTACTACCCACATCGGTTCGCCAGGAACTTTGGGTATGATCAGGCTATCCTCTCCAGTGGAGAGTTTTCTTTGCCCCTCTGACTATATAGGCACAGGGATATACACTTGGTCGCGGCAGCTTGGCAGGACTTCCTTTGCCGCGAGGCAGGGCCGGGGTACCCGGTCCCAGAGCAGGAGCGCAGAGGCTACTTTGACATTTATTATGCTCGCTGGTGGTTCAAAGCCAGCAACCTCTTCCGGGAGCGCCGAGATGCCATTCGTACAGCTGAGGAGCAGCGTTTGGAGAGGGAGGATCTGCCTCTTTTGTGCGTCGACCCAGCTTTCCTCAGGTCTCATTTTTCGGGGATCGCCAGAATTGTGAGTGACATTGAATAGCGGTGGCGAGCAAAAGGCTGGACACCCACTGTTGACAGGAGCCAATATAATGGGGCTTTGAAGCCCTTGAAGAGCAGGATGGCATCGGCTCTCGGGGTTCCTTCTTCCTCCACCTCAGGCGTAGCCTCAGGCCCCTCAAAGGTCTATTCTTGGTGGGAGGATTTGCAGGCATCTTGCGGGGTGAGGAAAAAGTTCCAATTGTCCCAGCCGATACCTGACGGAGCGCTTGGAGGTAGTACCTTTACTCAGTGGAGGGCCCATGTGATCAACGCAGTGGGCTGTGTAGGTCCCCTAGAGTACCTTTCTGGCCTCGAGTTGGCGACGACTCCACTTGCCATTTACGATGTTGTAAAGGCAGTTGCACGCGCCCTCCGGGTGAAGTCGGAGCAGATAGTATTAAAGCCGGTGGAGCCCGCAGCTACAGGTGATCCCTGTCCTCACTGACTTTAATATTCACGTGTCTTTATATTCTGGGACATGTATTTATATATTTCCGTGACACTTGCAGGTGGGGCTGTTATGGTAGCCGGTGCCATGCCACTGAGGGATCCTCCGGATGCTGAGATTGGGAGGGTATCTGCTGCCACCAAGAGACCCCGGACCGAGGTTTCTGAGGAGGGGGATGTGAGGTCAGCCTCCCGTCCTCGGCTTGAGGTTGAAACTCTTGCAGTGGAGGCTGTGTCCAGTAAGTAGCTCTCCCAGATACTGGTCATTTCTAAGCATATATGTAGTGTTATAAACACATGCTCGCTTCATTAAATGCAGCTCCCTCGGAAGCTAGGGCTGATATGAGCTTCTCTCCTCCTCAAGCGGGAGATGACATGCCGCTGGACGAGCCTGTGCCAGACGTTACTTTCAGCTTCGAAGAGCTGATGTCTCCCTCAGACGATTATATGCCGGTGACGGCTAACTCTCCCTCGCCTCTTATAGCAGGGACCACAGGAGGTCAGGCTCCAGGTAGCATGCTTAGCCTTAATCTCCATTGATACATGAAGATTTAAACAGCAATAACCCCTTAGTGTTTTATTGGGTGTGTAGGGGTTCCTGAGGTTATTCCACCTGGTTCGTCAGCAGGAGGTAATGTCGGCTCTTCCTCCGGGGTCGGATCCGCTTCTGGGAGTAAATCCACTACTAAAAGTGGGGGTTCCGCGGCCACAGACTCTCTCCTGACGGGAGTTCGAGCCCTACTTCCAGCGCTACGACCTCCAGCTCTTCATCCAGTGAGAGTGACTCTCGAGAAGGAGAATTAAGAGATACCGGAGGTGAATGCAGCGACATACATTCTGTTTAATTGAGTCCTTCTTATAAAGATTTGCTTGACTCATATAATTGTTTGTCCCACAGGAGTGGACTTAGCCAGATCCATGGAGGAGTTCTCACAACTTCTGGAATCTGGCTCATTTGTGGACCTTCTGACAGGCGGCAGTACCTCGACAGGCACAAAGGCCATTGAGGTGGCAAGTGTTGACACCACAGCACCGGGAGACCCTACGTCAGTGGGCTCCTCCGATGTTGATATTGGTGAGGACGGCATAGCTGAGGACGGCATAACTGATCCTTCATGTAAGAGATGTTAGAGGCTAATGATATACCTCTTTGCCATTTTGCAACTGTTTTTGTCAAGCTGATTAATGCATCTGCTACATGGGCAGTGACAGGCCAAGCCGCTGAAGAAAGCACATCCCACCCTGATGAGATTACTCCGGCAAGGGAAGTTTCTTAAGGCGCACCAGAGGACCCGCAGACTCCAGGGGAGAGTGCCTCACCAGTAGACACCCATGCTGCAGGTACTGCTCGCTTCTGACAACGAACACATCGAATGTTGTATGCTTTATTTGTGGCACTGATCCCTCTCCTGTTTTTGCCGTGTAGCCTCCCTTCCTACGGAGCCGATGGCTAAGGTCTCCCCGCGGGCGGAGGTTCAGGAGGCAGGGTTGACTTCTGAGACTGAGCAATCTTGCTCCAAAAAGACTCCTGATACAGAGTCTGCCCTTCCTAGCATAGCTGAAGAAGGGGCTGCTATTGAGACATGTATGCAGTTGTTGTCTGGACTTTGACATCCTGTGTGTGCCGCTTTATAAATAAGCACTTACATGCTATTGCTTAAACTGCAGCGGATGGGGACACAAACGTCCTGCTTGGTGGACCAGGCTCAGCTTCTGTCGCTGGTTCTTCCCCAGCTGTTGAGAAAGGGCAGGAGTCTGCGGCAGCATCAGGTATATGACCATGTTGTGCCTTTTTATAGTGATTCGTGCATGTCCATTTTGGCTGTGAACAAGCACTAATCCCACCTCCTTCCTTCTTTGCAGCTTCTGAGGAGGGAGTCCCAGAGGTACCAGTAGGCTTCCCAGCTCTTGGAGTTGAGTGGCCTGACGCCCCTGCACTTGGGACGGCGTTGCATGCTGCTATGGCTGACCAGCTCCTGCAGGGTCCTGATCAGTTGATCCAGGATGATCCATTGCCGACCGTGGAGACTTTGAGGGCCGACCTGGAAGTATTTACCCGGAGCTACCATGGGTTGAGTCTTCCCCGGGATGCATGGGCCATGAAGCTGGAAGGCTTGTGGAGTGAGTTTGCCCGCCTCCATCTTGCACAGGAGCGGAGATAGAAGACCCAGCAGCAGATCCAGCGAGAGGAGGAGGAGCTACGTGGACTTCGAGCGGCCCAGGCAGAGACTGACCTCCACCTTGCGAGCTTCGAGGGGAATAGCCGGAGGACCTCTCTCCGAGTGGAGGAGCTACAGAGAGAGCTTCAGGAGGCTGCCGAGGAGCATCGTGTTGTCCAGGCAAGGGTGGAGGCCTGCTGTCGTCGATCTGATGAGCTCCGGGAGGAGATCTTCCAGAGGGAGACTCGCCTTGCAGAGTTGCGGAGGGACGAGCACAGTGGTTGACGAGCTCTAGCACTTTCTTGTACATAGGGCTCTCACGCCCCGTTTTTGTTTGAGTTACCCCCGAGGGCTTGTCTCGGGCTCCCTTGATGACATTAGTGAATAAAGAACAGAGCTTAACATAGCTGTTTTTGCTTCCATCCTCTTGCACGTATGTCTCTCTTTTTTTGCATATATATTTTTTTATCATTTTACCAGCCCTACCGCCCTTTCGGGTTTTCGTCAGGACTGGCCCCCTTTAGCTTTTTTCCAGTACGCCCTTTCGGGTTTTCACACTAAGGGGTACCCATTTTTGCCTAAGGCGCCCTTTCGGGTTTTCACCTTAGCCTGGTTAAAGCCTTTTTTGCCCTTGATTACTCCTCTAACAGAAGCAACCAAGTCCGCTGGGGCCTCAATATTTTTAACCCCATTTTTTTTTAAAACCTATAATGCCACAAGGCGAGAAGGTGGTGGCACTCCCGTAGGGACGTGTGTGCCGCGGAGGTGGGACAAATGGATGGATTTGATTGCCCTAGTGGGACGCAATTAGTCAAATCCAGACCCGAAGGTTGACTGGGTTAGCAACCCAAAGAGGGTGTGCATGCGCCAAGCCCGGTAGGGACAACAAAGGAGTAGGTTTAATTGTCCGAAAGGGACACGCGGGTTAAACTTGGAAGCCGATAGGTCAGACCTTTAATTGTCCCAAAGATGGGTTGGCAGCCTGAAAGAGCATACATAGGCCAGACCCGAAGCGATGAAAAGAGAGGATTTGACAGCTCGAGTGGGACGTACGAGTCAAATCCGTGAGTCGATAGGCAAATAAGGTTGGTAGCCTGACGAGGGCATGCAGAGGCCAAGCCCGTGGGGACAAAGGAATAGACTTGGCGATCCCGGTGGGATATATGAGTCAAGTCTGAAGCCAAGAGGTGAGATGGGTTGACAGCCCGAAAGAGGCATGCAGAGGCCAGACCCAGAAGAAGAAAAAGGGTGGATTTGACAGTCCTAGTGGGTCGTGAGAGTCAGATCCGAAAGCCAATAGGCGAAGAAGTGGGTTGGCAGCCCGAGAGGGCATACTGAGGCCATTCCCGACGGGACAAAGACAGGTTTGACAGCCCTAGTGGGGACGTGAGAGTCAAACCCGAAAGTCGATAGGCGAGTAGGTGGGTTGGCAGCCCGAGAGGACATGCTGAGGCCAGACCCGGTGGGACATGTGCCAGAAGGCATGATGAATTGGCAGCTCGAGAGAGCATATTGAGGCCAATTCCAGAAGGAAAAATGAGCCGAAAGGCATGATGGGTTGGCAGCCTGAGAGAGCATACTGAGGCCAATCTCAGAGGGACAAAGGAGCCGAGAGGCTTGATGAGTTGGCAACCCAAGAGAGCATACGGAGGCCAATCCCAGTGGGACAAAAGAGTAAGTGAGTTTAACTGCTCAGAAGAGACACATGAGTTAAACCCGGAAGCCGGTAGGCGGAATGGGTCGACAGCTCGAAAGGGGCATGCATAGGCCGAGCCCGATAGGACAGAGTATGACAACGTCAAAATGCCGGTGGGACTAGGTGTTATAGGATGACATGTTTGGCCGAGATGGGGTGGAGTCATTGACTTAGAGCCACCCTTAGAATAAGCAGAGAGGATTTTTTTTTCACATTATCAACCTCACCGCCCTTTCGGGTTTTCGCCGAGGCTGGCCCCCTTTAGCTTTTTCTGGTGCGCCCTTGCGGGTTTTCACACTGAGAGGTTGCCCATTTTTGCCCGAGGCGCCCTTTCGGGTTTTCATCTCGACCGGGTCTATGGCCTTTTTGCCCTCAGCCAACCGTTGAAGGCTGACTGAGTCCGCCGGGGTATCAGTATTTTTAACCCCATTTTTTTTTTGAACCTTCACTGAGGAGAGGTACTGTCCTGTGAGGACTGCTGTAGAAACTCCTGCGGTGGCGCATGGTAGAGCTTCATATACTTGCCGTTGAGAGGAGGGAAGGGATTGTCCCCCTTGTGGTCAAGGACCATATAGGCCCCTCTTCGTAGACCTTCTGGATGACGTAAGGCCCACGCCAATTAGGTTGGAGTTTGCCACTGGATCTTCCCGCGAGAACCTCCTTTTCCTTAATCATGACGAGGTCATCTTTCTTGAACGCCCTTTGCTTGGCCAGCTTATCATAGACACGTGCCATGCGGGCTTGATACACTTGTAAGTGCTTGTAGGCTTTGAGTCTTTCACCTTCAAGGTTGGACAACTCTTCAAGCCTCCTTTCTATCTCGGACTGGTCTTGGCCTGGCAATCCGGTGTGCACAGCAACGCAGTAAGACGCTAGCTCGATCTCCACAGGGATCACCGCTTCGGCTCCATAGACCAGGGAGAATGGGGAATATCCCGTAGGGGTTTTATAAATAGTCCGATAGGCCCATAGGGCTTCGTGGACCTTCTCGCCCCAATCCCGTTTGCGACCACCCACCATCTTAGACAGCAGCTTGCAAAGAGTTTTGTTGAAGGCCTCGGCTAACCCATTGGCCTGGGGATTGTAGACCGACGACGCTCTCTAGTCAATATGGAATTTGGCCGCCAGAGCATAAACAGTCTTGTTCTTGAACGGCGTGCCATTATCGGATATAATCCGAAAGGGGGTGCCGAATCTGTATATGATATAGTGCCGCACAAAACGGGCAACTATCTCCCCTGTAACTTCCCGTAGTGGAATGGCTTCCGCCCATCTGGAGAAGTAATCGGTGGCAGCAAGTATGAGCTTGTGCCCCTGGGACGATGGTGGGAATGGTCCCACAATGTCCATACCCCATTCCGCGAACGGCCAAGTAGGCGCGGTCGGGTGTAGCGGGTTAGGTGGCCTCCGAGGCACTGGACCAAATGCTTGGCATTAGTGACATGTACGAGTGTATTGATTGCAATCTTCGTACATGGTGGGCCAGTAGAACCCTTTGAGCTTGATGCTATTCTTCATCTTAGCTCCTGCCTGGTGAGCTCCACACAATCGGGAGGTCAAGGGTGTGAACACCCGACTCCATCTGTGGTGGGACTTTTTCAGAATGCTCCCCAATTTCTTGAGAAGGCACCAACACCTCTTCATCGGGTAGCTCGAAGTTGAGTGGCAAATCTTCTGGCACAGGGTGCGCTGCTAAGAACTCCGCCATTCCTTGTCCCTTGATCGCTTTGCGTGGGACGAAGGTGATGTCGAACTCCATGAGGATAAATGTCCATTTACCAAGCCTACCAGAGAGGACAGGTTGGCTGAGCAGAAATTTGAGTGGGTCACATTTTGAGATGAGCTCCACTCGGTGGGCTAGAAGGTAGTGTCTTAGTTTCTTGACAGCAAACACCAAAGCTTGGCACACCTTTTCCATGGGCACGTACCGGTGCTCAGGCCCGATGAGCTTCCGGCTGAGGTAGTACAACGGCTGCTCTTTGCCCTCTTCATTGATCTGGGCTAGTAGAGCCCCCAAAGAGGCCTCCATGGCAGCAATCTATAAAATGAGGGGCTTCCCTCTGACAGGTGCCCCTAAGACAGGAGGAGTCAGCAGGTACTCCTTGATTTGGTCGAAGGCCTTCTGACAGTCTTCGTCCCATATGAAGGGTGCTCCTTTCTTCATTAATTTGCCGAAAGGTAGACATCTTCCTGAGAGGTTAGAATGAACCGTGTAATATAGGCGAGTCTTCCTTGAAGAGATCTGAGCTCTGTCAAGTTCTTGGGCGGGGGTAGTCCTCTTATGGCCTTGATTTTATCAGGGTCGATTTCTATGCCCCGGTATCTGACAATAAAGCCAAGGAACTTGCCGCTGGAGACGCCGAAGGCGCACTTCATCGGGTTCATCTTGAGTTGAAATTGTCGAAACCTTTCAAAGACTCGACGCAGGTCAGCTAAGTGATCCTCCCGCTTCTTTGTCTTGACGACCAGATCATCGACATAGCATTCGACAATGTCATGTAGCATCTCGTCGAAGATCTTGGTCATTGCCCTTTGATAGGTTGCGCCGGCATTCTTCAGACCGAACGGCATCCTTTTGTAGTTGAAGATCCCCTTAGGAGATCGGAAAGCCGTATGGTCTTTGTCTTTGATGGCCATGCGGATCTGGTTATAGTCCGACGACCCGTCCATGAAAGACAAAGCTTCGTGACCAGTGGTCATATCCACCATTGTCTCGGTGATTGGGACAGGGAAGTCGTCCTTCGGGCATGCTTTGTTCAAATCCCTGAAGTCGATGCAGACTCGGACTTGGCCATTCTTCTTCTTGACAAGGACGATGTTGGCATAGTTGTCAAGGCGACAAGGCGAATCAAGGCGCTCACCGGGGTCTCTAAGCGCTTAGGCGACAAGGCGTCCGCTTAGGCGTCGCCTAGGTGACACTTTGGCCACTGATTAAAAAATCTAAAATATATATCTCCTAATATATAAAATAACAAAAAATATATGAAAATATTATAGAAAAAATATAAAAAATTCAGAAGCATGAAGAAATTGCAGTAATTAAATTGCATGACAATTATAGAAAATTAAATTGCATCAAAAAAATACAGAAAAATCTAAAAATAATTCATAAAATTACAAAAAGAACATAATAACATCAATAAAATTATAGAAAATAAAGGCCAAAGGGTTAAACACACTAACCTGTGGGATACATTTTTTTAGCTTCATCTTTTTATTAGCTCCATCCTGAAAGACAAAAGAGTGGGAGAGACTGAGAGAGAGTCAAGAGAAGGGAGACAGAGAGAGGGGTCGGAGGGGAGAGAGAGAGAGAGAGAGAGAGAGAGAGAGAGGAGGGAGAGTGGGAGACAGAGAGGGAGAGACTGAGAGGCGCATGTACGCCTAGGCGGGTTCATGCAAGGCTCCCGCCTAGGCGCCCGCCTTGACTACTGTTGACGTTCATTTTGCCCCTCGGTAGAGCCTTGCATGTCCCTCCTTTCATTTTGTCTCCCGGGCCATATGGGGTACATGCAAGGCTCTATGAAGTCCACGTTGAGCATTTTGTCCACCTCAACGTTGACCTTCAACTCCAGCTCGTGGCGCATATACCTTTGGGCTTGCTTGACTGGCTTGACTGTTGAAAGTATTGCCAGCTCATGTTCAGCCACAGAAGGGTCGAGCCCGGGCATTTCTTTGTAAGTCTAGGCGAAACAATCCCTGAACTCTTCTAAGAGCTGTCGGTACGACTGCCTTTCTTCCTCGCTGAGGAGAGCACTTATGAAAGTGGGTCGATGGTCACTTTTGCTTCCGAGATTGATCTCAATCAACTCGTCCACAGTTGCCTGACTACCGTCTTCAAGCTCCGGTGGAGCTGGTTGGAGGTCGACGAAGTCTCCCTCATCGTCAGTGTTGGCTTCATAGACATCAAATTCTTCGAAGCTCTTTTGCTCGTGGCTTGAAGCCGAAGGGCTTGCTTCATCTTGCCGATGGTTAGCAGGCTGGGCTGCTCTTCCCTTTGAAGGGTGATCATTGTCGACTCCCGATGAAGGTGATGGTGTGGTTGACGCCTCACCGGCCTCTTTTATCGAGTCATCAATCTTGGGCTCAACTTCTGTTTGCCCGTTATGGAGAGGTAGTAGCCATATGGTATTAATTGCATAATGGACCTCGAAGTCTGTTTCCTGGTCGTAGCCAAGTCCCCTTGTATCTTTGCGGGTGGTTGTCCTCGGACCTGCGGAGGGTTCCACAGCTGATTTAAATATGCCGCTCGCGCGGGGTCTAGAGTTTGCGGGATGTGCTGCTTTTTACACATCTCCTTAATGTATTTTGGCATATCGTCCATCTCCTGGACTGGCTCTGGCGCCACATCGTTGGGAGTATCCCAGCCGAAGTCATCTTCAGGAGGGCACGGTGGGACTAAGTCACCTTTATAAAAGATGATCGGCTTGTTCCCCTTGCCCTTGTTGCGTCTCCTTCTTCGTTGATAGGAGACTGTGAAGGTCTTCAACTGCAACACCTCATACTCTTCCCGTTGGGACGAGAGTTGAAGGCACTTAGGCTGTAAGGAGATACTCCCGTCAATGACCCGGCTGATGAGGTTGGCTTCAAAGTCAACATTCCGCCTTTCTGGTTGAGTTGGCTTGGAGGCGGCATTGAGGCTAAGCCTGTGCAGCTTTACCATGTCTTGGTTGACAGTGAAGAGCTGCCCTTCCTAAACTTCATGGTCCACCTTTTGCTTCCCTTTGTCTTTTAAAGACTCGGGGATTGTTAAAGTGGGCTTCCCAAAGTACAATGAAGCATCAGCCAGATGGCACTCATTGGGATGGAAGGGGGCCTGGTCTGCGAAGACCGTATGTTGCTCCCCTTCCTTGGCATATTTAATGCACTGGTGCAGAGTTGAGGGAACCACCCAGTTTTCATGCAGCCATGGCCTTCCCAGTAGCATCTTGTAAGATGTGTCGGAGTTGATGATATAGAATGTCGCTTGGGTGACAAAATCGCCCAAAGCTAGCTTGACCACAACCCGACCAAGCGCCTCCTCGGAACCCTGATTGAGTCCCGAGATCTTGACATCAGTCACCTTTTGCGAATAAGGCGCCAAGTATAGAGACTTGAAGGTCTTCAAAGGCATGATGTTGACGGCTGCTCCGGCGTCAACCAGGATGCGATTCACGTCATGCCTATTGATCGTCCCCTTCATATATAAGGGGCGAATATGACACGGAGAGGACAGCAACATGTCTTTGTCCGTGAAGGAGATGTTGGCAGTGAGTGTCTCGTATGCCTGGGCTTGCAACTCTGCAACATGGGTTTCATATGCCTCCGGGTCTTGGAGTATCTTGACAAGAGCCTCCCGAAGATCCTTGCTCCAGGCGATGGCCTCCCAGATGGTGACATTTGTTGGGAACCGCTTCATATGATGAATGATTTTGCGGTCCGCCCTAGCACGGGTCTTGTCAAATGGCGGGATGATCTGCGCCAGGGTCTTTGGCGCCTGGCGAGGCTTCTCTCGCTTAGAAGGGCGCTCCTCCGTATTCTGGCCTTCCGCAGCTTCTTGGAACAACGGTGCCAAGGATTCCTCTAGAGGTGGTAAGAGCTCATCATGCTGGTCTTCATTAGAAGGACCAGCCTAGTTCGCGGGCTCGACCCTGTTGGAGGGGCTTGCCTGCTCTGCCGCCTTCTCGCACACTGGCGACTTGGCAGGCTCCTCTTCTTCATCAGAGGAGGTGATTGTAAAAGAGACCACCCGACTTAACAACTAAGGTGGGGCTTGGACCCTCTGAGGAGGAGCTGAGAATAAAGGGGATTCCCCGAACTTGGGTTTCTGGGACAGGACCTGGCTTCTCCCCTCGGAATATTATGACCCGTCGAGAGCTAAGGGACCTTCACGTCCACGTCCTCGGCCACGTCCCCGGCCACGTCCCCGACCGTTTCTTGTCGAGCGACGCTGATATGTTGCCATAGGAGCCTTGCCTCCAGTGCTATCCGCCGCAGGACAGTAAATGTTGTCAGGCGGCGGGATTGTCACCATGTTGCAGGAGAGCTCTTGCAGCATGTCCTCGAGCATTTCCACAGTGAGCTCCTCATCCTTGTAGAATAATGAGAGCTCCTCTAGGATTGGGAAGTCTTCACCTTCTTCAAGGCGGTGAGCCATATCTCGGAGCCATTGCAGAAGGCGAGCTTTTCGCCCAAGCTTGTCCCAGGGAATGTATTCGTCCAGAGTGACGATCCTGGTGGGACGAGAGGGAGTGTACTCCTCTAGCTCATCTATGAGCTTTTGCAGTCTCTGCAGAGGGGTTGGCTCCTTAGGAGCTTCCATAGCAGCTACTTGCTCAACTTGTTTCTTCAACCTCCTCTTCAAATTCTTCCTGCGATTCATCTCTTGCTTCTTTTGGCGTGCCGCCTCTTGAGAAGAGAGAGGAGTTTGCTTTGGAGGTGAGACTCACTTGCCCCCAGAATTTTGCTTTTTGCTCCGGGCTGGCTCCTTAGGAGCCTTAGCGCCACGGCTTTTTCTGGGGACAACCTTGGTCCAATTGGCCTCCTCCGGCTGAGACTGGAAGGTGGCATTGATTGCCTGAGCAATTATTTCTGGAGGCAACTCTTGGAACTCCGCCAGTCCGCAGTGGGGCCTCTGGGGGCTTTGTGGTCCCACCGACTTTGCTTGGGCTAGTGGCTTGGCTTGCTCGAGCTGCTGAGGCCTTTCTATAATTGGCGGCCTCGCTGGGCTGACAGAGGCCTTGATTGGGGTCTTTGCGGGCTCAAGAAGTTGAGTCCTTTCCACGACTAATGGCCTTGCTGACTTGGCAGGAGCTTTGGCTGAAGGCTCTGACGCCTTGGCTTTGCCTTTGTTGTCTGGCTGAGAGTTCTCTCTTATGACGATACCAGGCTGACTCGACCTGGGACGAATCTTGGAACTCTCTCCCGCGGCTTGGCTTCCTGGGTTCTGGACCTTAGGCCCTTTATAGGTGGCCTTGCCTTTAGTGAGTAATGGGAATTCATCATTTTCCGCAGGCTCACTTGGTCGGGCTAATCGGGAGAAAGCCTCAGTTTCTCGCCGAACCTGCTGGAGAGTCTCCCTGGCGGCCTCTACAAAACGCAACCTTGTCATGGAGTTCCCCCGAGTATCGACAACCCCTCTCTGGATGAGGGCTTCAATGAAGTCTTGAACCTCTGGGCATTGCCGAGTAGGGTGAGACACCCTTGCATGATACTTGCAATAGCGGGGGTGACTCTTGGCCGTCTCATTGTAATAAGACGGTGGGTCATGTGTCAGCACCCAACCATCCTTCGGAAGTTTGTCAAAAATCTTCTCAGTGTCTTCCTTAGGAAAAGAACACTGATGAGAGGGTCGCCACCCCAGATACCAGCAAGGATGGCAAACTCGGTTTCGGACTCGGTTTCGGCCGGGTCCGAAACCGATACGACTCGGTATCGGTTTCGGCCGAAACCGGCCGAAACCCAGATAAAAGGTTTAAAAAAATCAAATTAATTCTAAAAAATCTGAAAAAAATCATAAAAATTATAAATAATCACTTAAAATCACAAAAAATATTACACATGCATTTGACTGTATAAGTTAGTGCAATAACCTTGAAGTAGACAACTACGCATTGAACTTCAAACATTGAACATGTGAAAGTTAAACTAATATTCCATTGTACATTAATACAAGTAGTACAATAAACCAAATTAGACAAAATAAATGTTACAAAAATTCATTGATTCTTACCTAATATGGATAATAATTACTAGAAGAACCTTCTCCCTCATCGTCTGGCCCTTGATGTTGATACCCATAACCAGATTGCATGTATGGTCTATATTCACTATAACCAAACAATGAGGTAGCCAAGTCCTGCATCCCTCTTTGGATCCCTTTTGGAGTGTTTGGTTGGCTTGAGCCGAATCCAGTATCAGCATAAGAATCTTGAGGAAAAGAAGAGGAACTGGCCGGATGGAAGTTGAATGATGGTTCATAACCCCACGACCCATAAATCGCTGCCTCCTGTTGGCCACCTCCATAACCTGATGGATGCCCATATTGACTCTGTGACTCATGTCCCTTCTCACCCTGACTGTACCCTCTGCCTGTGTCTGCGTGGAAGGAGGAAGGACCACCAGCATCCCCACCGCCAGTAGTAGCACCTGTAGCACCTGGCACATACGAAAATATAGAATTTATTTCCTACCAAAACATTTTCTGATTCGAACTGATAATAAGAATTTAAGTTACTTTCAAAAACAAAAAATCAAAGGATCACGAAACCTGCAGTCTCCAGTCGCCTTTTGGCCTTTGGGGATGCTTTTTCCTGTGCCGGTGTGCTTTCTTCTTGCATCCTTGACATGAATCCTGTTCCCCTTGGCGTGTGCCTCAAATAAATCTGCTTCAACTGTTCAATTGCCGGGTCCTCTCGAGCAGCAACATTTGTTCTCTCAGTTTGTTTATGCACTGATGTACTTCTTCTTAAGGATGTAGGTGCCTTGCCCATTCTAGGAGTGACTGGCCTGCTATCTGAGTCGGAGTGTCTAGCTGGCTGAAAATCATGCTGCTCCTCAGTGTCCTCAACAACCCTAGACATGTGGGCATGAGTATCTTTGACCCTCTTTGATTTTCTTCTTAATTTGGGATCTCTTGGCTCATCTTCATCTAGTATGCCCTCTGCCCATCTTCTATCATCATCATCAAAAACATGCTCATCAACCTGCTCTCGTGTCTCCACCCAAGACTGCAACGGATTCTCATCATCAAATAAGGCATCCACATCAATTTCTGCGGCGGCATCCCCGGTGGCGCGTTTGTCTCGCAGCTGTTGTCTCAATCTCATATTCTTTATTCTCAACCTCATATTGTAGTGGCAGTACACTAATTTCTCTAACCGTTCAGCCTTTAGCCGATTGCGAACCTTCGAGTGTATAAGGCTGAACGTGCTTCAATTTCTTTCACATTGGCTTGCTGATGTTGTTTGACTGAGCACCCTAACTGCAATGGAAGCCAATGCATTGCTGCCGACATCTCGGTTGTTCACCATTATTCACCAGTCAACTGTTCCACCAACCATAAACAAATGCATTTTAGTTGTAGAAATATATATTCATCAGGTTAAGAAATTCAAAAAATAAAATATACCTGGGTTCACTCTTCCCACAGCGTATTGCAATTGGGAGTCAGCATATGTCCCAGTCCTCATTCTGTAATGGTTCATCTACAAACATAAAGTAATACATTAACATAACTACTTAAATAAATTCTATACATGTTATTGAAAGTATCAAATAAAGGCGAACCTCTACTTCGGCCTCTAGTCTCTTTTCTGGATTCCTCGATAAACGACCAATGACTTTTAAAGTCCTTGAAGCACCTCGCCATCAACATGTGCATCGGCCCCGTACATAAATCGAGGGTTGAGGAAATAACCTGTATTTGTGTATAATTAACTAAATAAAATTTATAAAATAACATAAAGGCATTACCCCAATTTCAGTACAATTAATCACTCACCAGCTGCATGCAAGTCGTGGTGTAATATGTTGTCCCATCTCTGGTCAATAATTTTCCACCATTTTGCATAATGTCTTGGAAGGGAATGCTGCAACTCCAATTTGGCACGGTCCATGGCCTCGTACAGATAGCCCATATCATTCTTCTCATCGCCATCCACCATTCTTAGGACCTTCACGAGGGGTGTGACTACTTTCAAGTACCGTGACACCCTGTCCCAGAATTTGTTGTCGTCCACGACGTGGCAGACATTCAGATAATCCATCTGTGCATCAACTGTGCCCTTGTCGATCTAGTCTCGCAGGACATTGTGGTACATAAAAGCTTTCAGCTCATTCTTGTACCTGTGCAGATAAATGAAATTTGAAGCTGCATCAACTGTTACATATCAGTAAGGATTAAGTATCAAGAATTGAGATCAATCTTATACCTGTGCAAAGACTCCAAAGAAATAAAATTGGAAGCAAATCTGGTTGGGCCTGCACGGATGATATCTCGCCCTCCACTGGCATGCGCCCTGAACATATTTAGTATCCTAGGATGGCCATAGATATACTGTGTGACTTTTTGTGCCTTGTCAATTGTCTTCTTCACATGCTTTTCCTTCCCTATGTCTTCAAGCATAAGATCCAGACAATGTGCTGCACATGGGAGCCAATATAAATGACTACGCTTCTGCATCAATTTCTTCCCTACAGCCTTGTAACTGGCTTCATTATCAGTCACCACCTGCACAACATTCTCCTCTCCAATTTGTTCTACCATGCCATCCATCAAATGAAACAAATAATTTGCATTCTTTTCATAATCTGATGCATCAACTGATTTCACAAACACTGTACCTTCGATGCAATAGACCAAAAAGTTTATCATGGACTTTTTCGTGGTACCAGTCCAACCATCACACATGATGGTGCATCCTCTCTCCACCCATATATGTTTGAAGCTTTCAACCCAATCATGGAGTTCCTCAACCTCTCCCTCAAGGCCACGCCCGTATATGTCTCGACGTGAGGGGGCCTTCAAGCCAGGGCCAGCATCTGCTATGGCATCTATCATAGGTTGGAAATATTCACTTGAAGCTGCATGTGCAGGGACACCTGCATGAAAAAACCATTTGCAGATAGATTTAAATGCATGCCCTGCCGATTCTACTGATTTTTTGACCCCTCTCAATGCTTGCTTGATTTTAGGTTGTGTAGCTTGGGGCCTTCTGTGCAGATAGTTGTCCATGGGACCTGTTCCCTGCGTATGTGGGGCAGCACCAACGTCAGGACGTCGTGTAGCTGTACTCTCATAGGTCGCTGAACCCATGGCTCCCTTCTCTTTCCTTCCAGCGGCTTGTTCACGCTCCCTTGCTTCAGTCAGCTCTGGATCAGAATCCTCAGTGCCTTCCTCATCATCATCCCTCCTAACCCTTCTGCCAGAAATCTCCTCAGCAATTTCAACCTCATCCTGAGCCCTTTGTTGCACCCTCTCCCTTTTCCCCAGAAGGCACTGGCGCATCTCTTCTCGCACCTCTCGGGGACAGTTGTCACATTGTCTCACCTCTCCTCTTACCCCTGTCAAATGTTGCTTTCCTCTGGTAATTCCGCCATACATCTCCCTACCACAGTAATTGCATTTCACCTTTCTTCTCTTAGCATCAACTAAGGACATGTGGACTCACCCCGGATCCTCCTGCCCTTGCTGCTCCTGTGTTTGCTGACGTCTAGGCATGATGCTGTATTAAGACAGTCAAAGACAATCTCTTGTAAGTACGATGAAAAAAAGGCTAATCAAGCATGATAGACCTCCAAATTATTGAATGAAGCTTAATTGAGCTGCAATTGTGGATAATAAAGTCGAATTAGACGAAAATCCCAATTTTGATAGACTAATTAGGGGTTAATTACCAAATAACCCTTAATCACCCTTCATAAAAAAAAACTCAGCATGATCCCACCCCAATTTCGTCAATGAAGCTTAATTGAGCTTCAATTGTGGCTAAGAAAGCCGAATTAGACGAAAGCCCCAATTTTTATGAGATAATTAATGCTTAATTACCAAATAACCCTTAATCACCTTTCATAAAAATGACATCCCAGGATGATCCCACCCCAAATTCATCAATAAAACTTAATTAACCTTCAATTGTAGCTAGGAAACTCGAATTAGACAAAAGTCCCATTTTTTTGAACTAATTAAGCCTTAATTACTAATTAAGCCCTAATTATCATTCATAAAAATATAATCCCAGCATGATCCCACTCCAAATTCATCAATGAAACTTAATTAACCTTCAATTGTAGCTAGGAAACTCGAATTACACAAAAGCCCCAATTTTTATGAACTAATTAAGCCTTAATTACTAATTAAGCCATAATTACCCTTCATAAAAATATAATCCCATCATGATCCCACTCCAAATTCGTCAATGAAACTTAATTAACCTTCAATTGTGGCTAAGAAACTCGAATTAGACAAAAGCCCCAATTTTTATGAAGTAATTAGGGCATCATTAGCTATTACCCTCCTTGCTCACCCCAAAATTTTGACCCAAACAAAATAACACAACAAAACAATCAAACCCTAAATTATGACAGTCAAAATAACCTCAAACAAAACAATCAAACCCTAAATTATGACAGTCAAAATTTTACCCTCCTTGATGAATGATCCTTCAAGCTGTTGGCAGCCCGCAGCAGCTCCCTCTCCCTAGTCCCGCAGGTGCAGCTGGCTTCCTGTCCACCTCCAGCAGCAACCAGCACCCGGCCACCCGCAGGTGCAGCAGGCGCAGCAACAGTAGCAGGCTCGCAACAACAGCAGCAGCAGGCTCGCAGCAGCAGCAGCAGCTCACAGCAGCAACAGCAGCTCGCAGCAGCCACCTTCTTCGGGCGCAACAGCAGCAGGCTCGCAACATCAGCCACCTCCTGCGGGCGCGCGCGTGCAGCAGCAGCAGCAGGCCTCGGCGGCTCGCAGCAGTAGCAGCAGCGGCATGGCAGGCAGCAGCGGCGGCAGGCAGCAGCGCAGGTAGAGGGTTTGGGCTGAGAACACCCGATCGGGGGTGGGGAACTCAACTTCACGTGGGTTTCGCCCGAAACCGGACGGTTTCGGTCCGGTTTCGGGCCTAAACCCACCGGTTTCGGGCGAAACCAGTATCGATTTCGCCCGAAACCGATACACTTATACCGTTTCGGCTAAGCTACAGTGATCATGGGGGTTTTCGTATCGGGTCTGGCCGAAACTGCCAACCGTGGATACCAGAGTGTGGATTTAGGTGGCTGGGAACTGGCTCCTTGGGAACTGACTCCCTCTTCCTGCGGCTCGGGGAGCTGGAAAGCTACTGCAGCATGTATAACATTGACGGAGAAGTGAAGACTTCTCTGTGTGTGCGGCTGCGGTGGGTCGACTAGAAATTCACCCATATTGACCTTCCCTCGCCTGATTAAGTCTTCAGCGAGGTCCTTGAATGGTTCACAATTATGGATGATATGGCCTATCACCTCATGGTAGGGGCAATAGCCCTGATGAAACGCAGCACCTGGTGTCTGCTCCATGGGTGACGGGTTAATCAGTCCAGCCCGCTGGCATGCGAAGAAGATGTTTGGAGTCTTCTCGCAAGGGAAGGAGTATAGCTTTTCTGGGAGCTCAACTTGAAGTGGAGCCTCCTCGCCTTCCGGTGAGTCCTCCTCGTCTTCGGATGAATCTGAGGATTCTTCGGAGAGCCAACCCCTGAGCGGAGCCCGGCTGGTAGGTGATACACCCGTCTCCCGTATGTGGGCTGGAGCTAACCCCCTGGCAAATGGACCAACGGGGAAAGTGGCCAACTGCTCATCAATGCTCTCCAAGAACTGCAGCAGGCGCCTCTGTTCTAGTTGCAATTGCCGGACTTCCCATCAGATCTTCCGAATAGTCCTCCGCAGTGTTAAACATTCTGGGAATGAAGGAGGAGTGGCTCTGGGACCACCATTGGGCTGTTGACTTGAGGGCCCGGCTTCGGAGGCATTGGAGCTTGAGGCCATCGCCACCATATGGACCACATTAGCCGACCGGTTCGATCGGCTCCAGGCATGAGGCTGGGGTGGGTCGACTGCATGGCACAGCATATTTACCAAGTCCTTTTGAATGAGCTCTTCTGCTATATTCTTGAAGACATAGCAGTCCCCGATAGTATGACCCAACCTTCGGTGATACACACAATAGGTAGGATCCTCTGTCTTGTCCACCTCTGAGGGCTTCCGCGGATCTGGCAGAGTGACGAGCTGCTCCTTCATACATAGATCAAAGGGCATCTTGGTATACTCCTTTCTGAAGGAATAGGGCGTCTTCATGCGCTCCGCTAAGAGAGACGCATTTGTCTTATCATCAGACTTCTTGCCCTTTCCTTTGGACTTTCCTTCCCCTTTATCTCCATTCGTCGGGGAGAAGTCCACGGCATTCACCTCTTTACCGCTAGCCATACGGTCTTTGGAGGATTTGCCTTTGGCAGAAGCTTGTGTAGGGTGGTCAGCAAAGAACATTTCAATCTCCGCCACCACTGTATTCAACTGGTCAAAGCTTCTGATATTGGAGCCCCGAAGCTTTTCACTGATTTCTGCCGAGAGACCCCTGCGGCAGATGGTGATCGCATCTTCAGGCGTCGGAGGGTTATCGCAGCGCATGCTGACGTCCCTCCATCGCTTGATGAAGTCCAATGCTGTTTCACCCTTCTTCTGTCGAAGGGAACAAAGCTCTGCTAGGGAGACTTTGCGTTCGACCATTTGGAAGCGGTCGACAAACTTCTTCTGCATATCAGCCCAATCAGACACTGAGTTGGGCTTTAACCTTGAATACCACTGGAAGGCGGTGCCAGTCAAGGACGTGGCGAAATACCGCAACAAATATGCCTCTTCCAGGGCTAATTCACCCATGGCCGTCATGTAATAGGCCAGGTGTTCATGCGGAGAGCCCTGCCCGTTGAACTTCTGGAGCTTCGGGGCTTTCGGGCAATCAGGCGGAAGCTTCTTGAATTGATGGCGGAGGGGACAAGGCACACTGTACAAATCAACGGTGGCCACTCCCTCCCCATGTTGAGCAAACTTCGCCTCTACAATGCGTTCAATCATTTGCTTCTGCGCCATGAGGCTTTCTGCGGCAGGAGTAGCAGATGACCGCGCATTGGTTTCATGCGGCGGGACTTCGAAGTCCACCGTCAGTGGGAGTCTTGCAGCCGTGACAGAGGCATTGGCTGCTGCTGGAATGGGAGAAGGCTGCTATCCGCTCCAGCCGGTGCCGCCTGAGGTGGGGCAGGAACCTCCTTTTCGCGCAAGAGCGACTGTAGCAGGTTCTTAAGCTCTTGGTTCTCCCGTCGAAGCTCTTCCAAAGCGGGGGCCCGTGGCTCTTCCCCCAGCTCTTCTTCATGCCAGGAGTGACTGTCCTCATCAACACTGTGGACGTCTTCCTGGCGCTCTTCTTGCCGTGCCGGCTCTGGTTGAGATGTACCGGCAGCCGGCGCTTGGTGTGTTTGTGCCAGGCCCCGGGACCCGGACCTTGACCTCCTCGAGTATTGAAGAGGCTGATTGAGTTCCCCCAAGGTGCCTTCGGATTGCTTGTCGCCGGAGGTGGCGTAACAGGTGAGCACTTTGACGGTGTCATCGGTCACCTGGACCACCCGCTTTTTCTTGGGCGGTTGTCGCTCCGGCTTGGGCGGCATCCCCAGTCTGTCGAAGACAGACACTCGGGATGTAGATGTTTGAGGTGAGCGATCCTCTTCCGTGTGAGTAGAACTAGCTCACGGGGAGGTCGGTCGCACCTTCTTGCCGGCTCCTCGGCGCTTTTGCCTCCGTAGGGGTTGAGATGTAAATCTCGCAGACGTCGAGGCCTCAGTGCTTGGCGGACTCCACATTCGCTGAAGCTCCGACATACGGAAGGGCTCCTCCGCCCTGGCATGCCTTATAATCCGGGCCTCCTCCTTGGTGACCCAAATTTTCTTCAACTGGAGGTGGCGCTCCTCCACTGGGTTGCCCCCTGTCTTAGACCGGGGAGCTCGAGACTTGGGTCGCTACAAGGGACCCTGAGTTGCCGCCGGTACAGCGGGCCTCTTCTTCTTCACTCCGTCCTCCCGAACTTGCCAGAGGAGCTCGAAGCGGTTGGAGGTAGGAATAGTCGGGACATGACGATCCCGAGGCAGGATCGGCTCACCTCCGCCGAGCCGGATGCGGATATCTCCGACAATTACAGTCTTGCCGAAACGAGAGACAGCCGTTTCGGGTTTTGCCCTCTTGCGGCTACGGCGTTGCCCCCGTTGAGCAGGGGCAGCGGTGGTGGCGCCTGCCTTAGGCATGGCGTCATCCTGATGGCGGCGGCGTTGCCCCCGTTGAGCAGGGGCGGTACTTCTGAGGGTAGCCGCGTTGGAGTTGGGGCCGTTACGGCGACGGCGTTGCCCCCGTTGAGCAGGAGCAACACCGACAGTAATCTGGTTGACCGAGAAAACTCGGTCATTTGCTGAGACAGAGGGCCTGACACCCTTGGTTTGTGAAAAGTTGACCGGACGAAGCCGGCCGGCTGCTGCAATAGAGGGTCTGGCACCCTCAGAAGCTGGTTCGTTGGCCGAGCTGACTCGACCAATTTTTGAAGCCGAGGGCCTGACACCCCCGACGGCTGGCTTGTTGACCGGGCAGATCCGGCCGGTTGAAGCGGAGGGCTTGACGCCCTCAATAGTCGGCTTGTGGACCGGATTGACTCGGCCAGCTACTGGGGCCGAGGGCCTAACACCCTCGACGGTTGTCTTCTCGACCGGGCGAACCCGATCAGCTGAAGCGGAAGGCCTGACGCCCTCTGTAGTCTTCCTGGCCGAGTGATCCCGGCCCATTGATGGGGCCGAGGGCCTGACACCCCCGACAGTAGTCTTGCTGACCGGGCGAACCCGATCAGCTGAAGCGGAAGGCCTGACGCCCTCTGTAGTCTTCCTGGCCGAACGATCCCGGCCCATTGATGGGGCCGAGGGCATGACACCCCTGACAGTAGTCTTGCTGACCGGGCGAACCCGACCGGCTAATGGAGCGGAGGGCCTGACACCCTCAGTAGTTGTCTTCTTGACCGGGAGGACCTGGCCAGTTGCTGGGGTCGGGGGCCTAACACCCTCGATGGTTGGTAGTGCAGGGGCGGCTGAACCGACTTCAGCCACTGGCACTACGCCCAAGAAGAAGGGCGAGCTGATGACCACTGGGAAGTCGCCGAAGACGATTGGCGTTGCCAGGTAGCCGACCCTGGCATGGATAGCAATGACTTGAGGGCCATAGGTGACGACTGCCATCACTGCTTGTTGGTGTTGGTGGTGGTGCGTAGCACGAACAGAGAAGGGCGCAGAAGACTCTCAGATGAACAGAGAGACGTGTACCCCTCCTCTTCACGTCTTGTAAAAGGAAGAGGAGGGAAATCCGAACCTTATAAAAGGTTTAGAGACTTTCTTTGACAGAAAGAAGAAAGGCGGGAAAGGTCCCACCGGGTGTGCCTGTCTGTGAGCACCGGGCGTGGAAGGAGCATTGTTTGTTTGTCTGGCCGTTCGTCGCCGCATAGGGAGGAACTTTTGCGCCCGTCTGTGCCGTGTGATACACTTGCTCGGCTACTCTGACCGGTATACGCATGAATCTTCGCCGCTAATCTTCTTGCTGCGACGTCGACCATAATAATATTGTTGGATCGATAGACCCTGAATCACGGAGATACTCCGTAGTCCGACGGTGTTGACGATACGTCGCTCTTCTCGTCGAACGTTGCATAGCAACAATTTCTCAACATAACTTGAGATAATTTTGGGTGCAACAACAATGTAACTACCAAAAATGACATAAATAACTACCACACAACACCTGTCTTACTCTGCCTGAAATTGAAACCCTGGCCATTAAAAAATCCCAATGCTCAACGCTCAAACTGAAATCCTTACCTGAACCACGATTGGCCCTTCACAATTGGTTCAAAGAGACCCAAACTGTATTCTCCCCAATAAAAATTTACCACGCATACACAAGAATCTGAGGACAATAATAAACTCTTTAGAGCATTAAATAATCTCACAAAATTACAGCAAAAATGACACAACAACATTCTTAACCCTAAACCCTAAACCCTAAACATACAAGACAATGTACACGGGGTGCGGTGGTGGTCGGAAGGCGCAGTTGGTGTACACGGGGTGGCCCAATGCTCAACGCCCAAACCCTAATCCCAATGCAAATGGCTCAAACTGAAATCCTTACTCGAACCACGATTGGCCCTTCACAATTGGTTTTAAATAGCCAACTGCAGTCCTCCTCCTCAGCGCTTCGCGGTGCTAAGACCGGTCACTCCATCGACTATACGGAGCGCACGCACGGTGGCTACGGACACATGCTGGCGAGACTCCTGAGCGGCGGAGGATCGGAGGAGACCTGGGACATCTTCTCCGTGGTCGACGGTGACTTCTCCTTCCTGAACCGCCGCAGTGGCGGAGGACTGGGGGAGGAGCAGTAGGATGGCGACTACGACGGGTACGTTCTTACGGGCAGCGCCGTTGACGTGCACGCCACCGATGTTGAGTGGATCAACCGCCTCTCCGACGCCCTCGTGCTCCTCCACCGCCGGATCCTGGCGTGACCCTAATCCTTGCCTCGTTCCGTCGCAGAGAGGAGCAAATGGGGAGACGTCATCGAGGTACCAACCAAGGGGTTGGTTGGTATTTTCGCAACCTATGGTCAAAGTAACTTCAGTTGGGTTTATTGTCGTCGACAGTAAAAAACGGCCGGGATTTATGTGTTTAACGGCAACGATTTCAAGGGTTTTTTAAATAATAGTGAGTTTTGAGGGACTAAAAAGTAATTCGTCATGTTTATAGGGACTAATATGTAAAAATCCCTATAATTTATCTAGAAATGTGTCATATTTATGTTTCCTTTTAATATAGAGCATAGCTATTTAAATACTAAATTTTTGATTAAAATTTTCATATTGATTGACAGGTATTCACAAATTCTTATTGGTTTTTTCCTTATTAATTTGTTATGGTTTGTCAGTATTCTGTTTTTGATTTTTAAAATATAGGTATATGTTGAAGATTTGTGAATATCAAATTTTCTATTAACTAAAAATAGAACTTTTATGTAGAAAATGTATAGTAATAGTTCTCGTTAAATGTACTTAAGCGCCTCGCCTTGTCGCCTAAGTAGTAAGGCTGTGGGTCACTGCCTTGGTCGCCTTGGCAACCATGAATAGGAAAAAGAGTTCTTGTAACCAGAAAAAGAAACAGACAAAATAGTTCTCTTGCGCCCGTGAACTATAGAAGAAGATATGTTCCATATGTGAACAATCCTAAGATTTTTTTTCAATCCTGAATGTTATTTATTATTTTTCATTTCAAATAAAAAAATTAGAGAGCAAAAAATGTTCTGTGAATTATAGGACTGAGGTTGCAGTGCAAGAAAATGCTAGTCTAACATTTCTGAGGTAGAGAGCATTGTGAGAAAGAATGGTGGTTCATGTGAAACGAGAAATGAATGCATTTGGGAAGTAGTTTTAGTAGTATGTCTTGTTCTGGGTATCTATCTGCAGATAAATCATAATCATATAACTTCAAAGAAACCCTTTTTGCACACAATTAATAACTGTTATTCGTATAAATTTTTATTTACCTTGTAGAGGCTTTCTTCTTAAGGTGCGTGCACTAAGATTAGGCAGGACATCCTAGATTTGCGTGATATTGAAACATTACTGTCTGCTGAGTGTGCTTTTAGCACTAATTTTGTGTTTTTGGTTAACTGACAGTTCTCTTCCTTGTTTTCATTTTATACAAAATGAAAAATGCCGGGCTATATTTAAGGGAAAAAAGTTAGACTTTGACATTAGCCTGTGCTTCATTACCAACAGAAAAGAGAAGAAAAATATCCTATGTTGATTCCATAATTCTTATCTATTAATGCACAAATAATTCACCAGAAAAAGGATGAAAATGTCTCAGGTGATTCCACAACTCTTTTGTATTAATGCGCAAATGATTTTGTTCATCTTTTTTGTTGACCAAAACTTGAAATACTAAACTGATTCTGTGACATTTACAGGTTATCCGTTCTTATTTTGAAGGATGCTACAGTGGCCTTCCATGCATCTATTTTGTTTTGCTTCAATCCTGCTTCAGTTTTCTATTCATCAATGTACCCATCTCAATTATCTTTCTTCTATTAAACAAATGGATTCCTTTAGTGTTCAAAAGATTAAGAATGTCTCATGTCCTTGGCAGATATTCGGAGAGTCTGTATGCCTTATTTTCACTGGGAGGGCTACACCACTTATTTTCTGGTTCCAATATTATAGCCATGCTCCTGCTTGCTCTGTCTGGTTCAACCAGATCAAATGGAGTGCTGAATGCTGGCTATTTTTGTTTTCAGGCAATGTATCAGGCTTATGATGCTCTCTCACGGAAGCAGCCTGCAGTAAGTTTCTATCTTCTTCTCTCTGTTCTTTGTGACTATAGTTCCAATATTTGTTATGAAAAATGTATTGTAGTCAGTTAAGTTAGAGATGTATGATACTTCCCTCTCATCACTGTCTTTATCCTGATTGAAGTTGGCAGCAAAGGATATTATTGCTGGAATCATGCAATCAATGTTTGTCTTTGGTCCATTTGTTGCTTTTCAAGCTTACGGATTCATTAATATATGCATGGGGAGTACTGTCGAGCTAAGGCCTTGGTGCAAAGCAAGGATTCCACGAGTATATGATTACATTCAGAGTCATTATTG
Organism: Amorphophallus konjac; assembly: GCA_022559845.1. NCBI lineage: Eukaryota > Viridiplantae > Streptophyta > Magnoliopsida > Alismatales > Araceae > Amorphophallus > Amorphophallus konjac. Next base: position 271,566,366 of record CM040123.1, on the reverse strand, counting down.
GTACTCCCATTTCACTTGAGTTCCATGCCTCCTATATTTAAATCAACAAAATATTTTTTCACTGGATTTCGTTTATTTCATTCAAGTATCATAGTTAATTCATTTTTCCTAGTTATTCTTGCTTTGCAAAACATTTGTATAAATACGAAGCCATCTCTATTATTGTGCATCTAGGAAGTATATACTCTTGATGCCAGCAAGATGCCATGGACAGTAGTACTTGTGGGGTTGATGTAACCTGTCTGGACATGCCCAACCCTGGTGATGCAGTGGAAAAAAACTTTACATGCATTGTAGATGTGTATTGTTGATAAACATCCCCGTGTAGTTCTCTGTGTTCATATTATCACATGGGGTGTCCAAGAGACATTTGGCCTGCCCACAGCTCCAGCTAGCGGTGATCGGGCTTGATCCTGGGCAGGTGGGTTTACTCTTGGTATTCAGGGGAAATTTTTTCTTCTCTATTTTCCAAGATGTCTACTTTACCCATACCTAATACAAAATTCTATGGGAACCATTCTTTCATGTCAGTTCCTGAATGTTGTAAAGAAGGATTTATCATAGCCAGTTGATGTGAATATCCATTTATTGTACTGTAGTTTGCATCATACAGTTTAGGTGATGTGCCTTACAGCCATTCACAGCTGAAATCAGCTTTAAAAATGATCACTTGTTATAATCTAGTATGGAGTTGCATGTGTCCTTGGGTGATATGTGGACCATGGGGAAAGAGTTTTCTCAAACATTATCTGCGTTAAACTGTGAATGGAAACCTTAGCCATAAGCATGGGTTGCTGGATTGCACCGTACCAGTGTGGCCAGTATGGTGCATACCGGCCGCGTCATTGGAAAACAGGCACGGTGCGATTTGGTCACCTTATTTTTAATATAAAAATCATTTTTAATTAAAAATAAATTTTTTGACCCAATTTTTTTTGTTCTCGGCACAGTACCGTACCATACCGGGTTGTACCATTGGAAAACCTCAATCCGGCGGTACGGCAAACCTTGGCCATAAGTGACATGTGAATTACACCCCCCCCCCCCACACACACACAGCCACGTGCCAACAAACAAAAAAGCACAATTACATCAAATACTGTACATATCATTCTTGCATGTTTACTGAAAGCTGTAATGAAGGATTGATCACATCAAATTGATGAAGTTTCATTTTCTGTCCCGTTTCTGTAGCATACAATTTTGTTTATGCATCTTACAGTTATCTCCTTGATGAAACAAGTTCCAACAAGTCATCACTTGTTATATTCAGTTGTGAAACTGTATGCATTCTCGGTTGTTGTCTCTAGACTGTGGAGAATGAGTTTTCTGAAAGATTTTCTGCTCAGTTATGATGCGTGTATCGATAAAGTTGGTGGTATAATCTACCTTTCTTTTGAAAAAAAAAGTTATGGTGCATGTACAAAAACCCGAGACATAACTGATGTGTGAATAAAACTTTTTTGTAGTCATGGCATTATACCCTTATTTTAACTTCTTAGCACAGTGTTGCAAATGCTATGCAGATATCCGTTGAGAGCACTTCAGCTTTAAATTCTATGAATGCAGCTTATTCCTAATGTCTCAAAATGGGAGGGGTTATTATATGTGCTTATGCTTGAGGGTTTCTGCATATTTTGGCTGGGAGGTTTATGTATACAATAAAGTACTTTAAGCTGAACCTGCATAAATGTTGACTTTGTTGATCATGTGTTGTTCTACACTTCACAGTATTTATTGGGCACAGGGTTGGGTCCTGGAGTATAGTGAAGCTGCGAAAGTAAGTTCAACATTGTTTCTGAGGCATGGCTGATGAAACATTCAGTAAACCAAATACTGACTAACCATTTATCTAGCCAATTTTGAAGCTTATCAGGGACAGATGGGTATACAACTTTTCCATCTTGGTGGAATAAAGTACGTGTATCTGATTCTGACAGTCTGTTTCCTAGATGAAAGATGTATTTATCAATCCATTGAGTTCTGTGTTCTCCATTGCTTCCTTCCTGTGGTTGACCCTCCGCTCTCCTTCTGACCGGATAAATCTGTACCTTACTAGGGATTGAGAGACATGTTGAGAGGTTGTAGAAGATCAGATGGCTCGAGGTTTATGACCTTTTCTGTTCTGTGGACCACGTGGTGAGAATGTAGCTGATGAAATTTAGGGGAAACCAATGATGTGATTGAGTATGGAGGTACAAATTCTCTAATGTAATGAAGCAAAATGCCATACAAAATCGATTGCTATTATCTGACTTCAGGTCTTGAGAAAGCTGGATGTCTTCTCTGGAAAAATTAATCTAACTACCTTCCTGCCTTGGTTTGAAGTGGGTCTTAAATGGTCCAATGACTTAGTTCCCCCCTTCACAAGCCATTCTATGTATTCATTCATGCAAATTGCCAGTGATTACTGTAAATGTATGCTTGAATATTAATACCGTTTTATAATATCAGAAGAAATACCAAATGTTAGTTTATTCCCTCAGCTTCTTTATCATCCTTCAGTATAAAAGGGCGAGCAATGGATTTCTCTGTACTCCTGAGCATACTGTTAGTAAAAAAAAAAGGTTATTATTGGGAAATACATGGAACCATGATTGATTCTTGAATTTTTTACTCTGAAGTTCTTTCCTTTTGCAGTTCTCTTCCAACAATCTGAGGCATGGGAAAGGAGAACAAAGTACCACTTTCTTACTTGGAAAGTAGAAAATAATGACCCACAAACTCAGAATATCTATAGTTCAATTAAATTTCTTGGATTTTCTTGTGTAGAGTTCTCTTGGAACCAGTAGAAAAAAGAGACCAATGAACTTCTCCGTTCTCCTGAACTTGCTGTATATATTGTTAGGAGGAAACAATTTATCAAGAAACATATAAAATTGTGATTGATCAATGATTTTCTGGCTGTGAACCTCATTTGCTTTTTCAATCTAGTTCTCCTCACATTTTTATTACTTAACAATTTTTTTGCTTAGCTGAATGCTATGGTCGCCCTGTGACTATTACTGTTGCTTTGTTCCAGGAATGTTGGATTCTTGAGATATTTTCAAGTGAAACAATTACCCAACTTTCTTCTGGCATCTCCAATAATTTTGTTGGCAATTTGCTCAATTATTGAGTATGTGAAGCTACAGCCAGAAGTTGTGTTCTCCTTGGGCTTCCAAGCATCAATTGAGGAAAAAAGAATTGCTGGCATGCTTTACCAGAGGACAAAAAGCAAACCAGATGTTATTTATAGTTTGAATAAAAATGCTTCCTCTAAGGACATGAAAGGTTTTTTCCCCCTTTATTTTCGTTAATACTAGACCTTCCATCCTATGTAGCTTTATTACTTGAAATTCCTTATGTGTGTGGTTCTGTATCTTCTCGGCAATATTTGCTAAAATATATTTTTATTTTGTAGTCTGCTAATGACCCCAAAATTGGGGACTGCTCTCTTGGAAGAGGTGTGTAGGTGCCTAGCACAAATAAACATCCCCACCTCTTGTTTCAGTGTAATAAACTGGCCTTTGGGTAGACAAAATGGAGATAGACGTCCATCTTCAGCGTAATAAACTGGCCTAGAGGATGCCATCATTGGAAATTTCAGTTTCACTTTGTTTAGGACATGTGGTACAACTATTTATACCAGAAGTGTTTTGGCCTTTTGAAGAATGCAGGACTCCTGTATAAATTATGATTTACCATTTTATTCTGATTGTCTGGGGCATATTTATCATTGATAAATGAAGTATACTCTGACAGCTCAATGGAAGAAACTAGAGAAGAGAAAGTGAGAGATTGATGAAATTTGGGAAAGAAAATGTAGATAGGAGTCCAATCCCAGGGAGGTTGATAAATATTGGTATCGACTTCCCTTTATGCTCAAGGAATTCACATCCATATATAATAAATCTTAACTCACCAATTTCAGTGATCACATTTTTGTGATGCTAGGACTATAATTATAAGCACTTGGACATGGCCCCCCGGAAAGACACATTGAGGAAAAAAGACACCCAAAAGCTAAAACCTCATAGTGAGACCAAAGGGCATGTGGGAATTTTAAGAGAAATCTTGGAAATATTTATGATCTTGCACCTGAAACAACTATTAATAATTATTCAAATAAGAATATTACATGGGGATGATCCCACATTCCCACATCAATCATCACAAGCTACTTGCTAAAAGTGAATAATGGCAAAGGGGGGTGTGCTACAATGGTGAGCTTGAAACTCGAGTGTTGGATACTTGAACATATAGTTTAGGACCAGCCTATCCAGCTTTGGCTACCCTTCTCTTGCAGGGCAGAGAGGGTTTATTCCCAGATAGGCTGGTCCTACCATATGTTCAAGTGTTGAACACTAGAGTTTCAAGCTCACCATTGTAACACACACACACACACATGTACATATATGACATTTAGTTTTTCTTTTATTCATTATCTTAGTCAAATATGCAACATGTTAACAAAGATAGGATAACATTTTGATTGTAGACATGTGAATTCTCACACTTGAGTTGGTTTTAAAGCAGGGAATCTTATGCTTCGTCAAAGAAAATGTGAGAATAAACAGAGCCCTGTTTCTTCCCATGATGAAGGAGCTGATGAAGTGGTTCTTTCACATGCAAAGGAAGGATTCTCGTCCATCTTGGTCCTTCCTTTTATTTATCATCTTGCTTTCATGACGACAACAGCATTTTTTGTTATGCATGTACAGGTCAGGCTGTTATTTAACTTCCAGTCCTATTATTGGACTGGTGATATTCATATTTCGTGTTGCATTTTCTGGATGCAATTTTTTTCTTTATGAAAAATTGATTATTTCGGCTTATTGACCAAATTACGCCGTCTGCTTAGAATGCTTCACTTTTTATGTCCAAGTCTAATGTTGGATTTTATTTTAAAAGCAGTTTAAGAAGGATCTATTAATTTTTTTGTCAAAGGTCATGAAAATTACATCTTTGATTCGTTCAGTCAACACAATCAAAACTTCTTTGTACTCTCAGTTCACTTTCCCTTGCTGGTCAGCTACATCACAACAGTCCAACAGATCTTGGATGGAATTACAGTACATAATTTCAATAAAAGTCTCCTGGCTCCATCCGTGGAAATATCATAATGTTGGTTTCATGTGCATTATTTTTGGCTGGAGGCAGTGTGGTACTTTTCTTTTTCTTCTAATTCTTATGTAAAGTTTTAATTCCAATTATTTGTATGACATGGCTGCTTCAAAGTGTTCATAACGCCATCTTAACATTTTTCTTTTTTGGACTGATTTCATGATTGGATTCATCTATGCCAAGTTCACCAAATTGTATTTTACATTTTCTGGTGCTATTTGCCTGTGGGCATATCCATATCAGTCACTTTTTGCTTCTCTAATTCCTATTGTTTTTAGTTGTATTATCAGGCGCTAGTGAATGTGGTCTTAAATATTGGCATGGCCTATTGATCCTTACAGGTTGCGACCCGCTTCTTGTCAGCCAGTCCCCCAATCTACTGGTTCGCTGCATACCTGCTGGACAGACCTGGCACCTCCTTCAGAAGATTGAGTCATATGATCTTGGTGTATTTTGCAGCTTTCATTCTTTTGGGCAGCTTGCTCTTCTCAAACTTCTACCCTTTCACGTGAGAAGCTGTGCAGTCCTTAAGTCTGCTCTTTGGGTTCTTTTTGTCTCATTGAGCAAATCAACTTGTACATTGACCCATATGGATTATGGTTATCTTTGGCAAATGAACACTTTCTCGTAGGGTTCTACCCCCTTTTTTTTCCATGTATGTTTTCTTTTTCTGTGTATATTTTTGGCACGTGTACCACATTGTAATACTATTTTCTTATCACTATTTTGTTATATGGGCAGCTTCTGATTTTGTGATTCTTTAGTTCGTGAGTTGTACTCTCTTTATTTTCCTTTTTGTATTAAGAACTCTAGTGATTTCATGGATATTCTTAGGAAGAAACGAGATTCTGAGTCTCGAAGGGCCCAGCACGGAAGCAGGGCCCACGGAAGCAGATTATCTACGAAAAGTAGTCTCGTAACGAAGAGTAATGTTTAGTGCACACCCGGGTTATTTTTGACCTAGGGCGTGCACCAAGCAAATTTATTTTTTTTTTGAGTTTTTTTCTTTTTTGTGCCGTGGGACTAATGTCACGATGCAAGAAACATCTCCATCTGAGGTTCAATTTATTTTTAGAAAAAAAAAACAGATTCGATGAATATTGTTAGGCCCAATTTATTTTAAAACGTTTTTTTTAGATTTTTTTGAGCCATCAGATAGAGATGTGTTTTGCACCACAAAGTTAGGGTGATTTGGGTTCTACGTCACAAAAAAAATTAAGTTTGTTTGGTGCACACTTGGGGTGTGTAATTAATCCCGAGAGTGTGTGGACTAAGCATCACTCATGTTGGCACGCATGTATATAGACTTTTTTTTGCATCAATACTTTTGTTAGAAATGAAATTGCATGAGAATCTGTTTTGGATCCGGAAATCCATGAATATCCTTCGTACATAAATCTAATGTCATATATTCTGTCAAAGTATTCGTGTAATGTTTATTTTTCTTCAACAATTTTTAGGAGATTTTCACGAGTTTCTAACAGAAGTTGATGACAAGGGTGTACATGTTTCTTAGTTCAGGTATGAAGGGCATTCATGTTCACCCGCTTCTAAGATGAATGCTCTTGTAATTTCATTCTAATAGAGATGTGATCCTCTTTGTTTCACTTGAACCACCGCGTCAGAATCCGAATAGTCTTGTTAGACATTATACCCTCTCATGGGATAGGATCATCTGATATGAAGGCACAGCCTCGAATATGGTACTAATAATGGCTTCAGAGAAAAAAGTTTGTACGTGTGTGTGTGTGTGTGTGTGGAGGGGGGGGGGTATTGGTTGGTGCAGTTGCTCCCTCTTCATTTTCGTATGTCTTACTCTTATAATGATTGGCCCACTAATTTTCTTAAATTAAGGCATTATCATGCTAAAAGTAAAAAAATATAGGCTGATTACATATTCTCCTCTAAAAGGAATCTTACCATGCCTTCTACAATATATTGATTCCACCAATATTTGGTTAACATGATCATGCATATTTAAGACTTGGGACATTGCGGGATTTCATTTATACAGGTGTCTGTAAATTACGTGTTTGTTAGGACAAATATTTTTGAAATATTTCAGTAAAATCTATTTACACTTGAAGGTAAATACACATCATTTTGTTGTCATGTGCATAGGCATTGACAATATTTGAGAAGTGCCAATTCAAACTAAGAGGAATTTACATTGAAGAGGCGAGATCTCGTGCTAAGTTGCAGGCCGTCAGATCTAAAGACAAAACGGGTCTCACATCAATCGTACGAAGTCACCTCAGGACGGTATGCTGCAAAAGGGAAAGAAGCGATCAGGGGGCCTGGGATTACTATCTCAGAAAAAAACCTCCGATGCTTAAGTCAGTAAGGGCAAGAGAAATGTGTGAAGGGAGGCGAAGGAGGTGCAGGGCACGAGACTACTCTTCACCGGTTGAGGAGGCTAAGATTGGCTTACCTTTTTGGAGGGGATCCCTGGGGTTAAATAACTGCAAGCTCCCTCTTCAGAGTAGTGAGAATCTCAAGAGTCTTGGGACATTATGTCCACGACATGAACTCTTACCGTTCTGGGACACTTTGTAACGACCTAAGATCCGGATACCTGGACGTACCCGATACCATTCGAATCCTGGCCCGCCACCCACGAGCCGGAGGGCTCGGAAGGGTTAATTGTAGTGTTGTGGTTATGCATTGAAATTCTAAACAATAGCAGTAAATATAAATTAACAGAATTAATCTAATATTATGACAAGAATAAAATTATATTTTATAATAATTATAACAACTACATAGTCTAGTCCATAAATACAGTCAAAGAAAGGAAACGCACACTACCTCGGGACATACACCGGTAACTTGGTGAGCTGGTAACTAACGAACCACCGACTGGGACGCGCCACCCTGAGGAGAAACATCGCACCTGAAAAACATGGAGTGGGCCTCATCTTAATGGATCAGTAGGGGTCCTGCGGATCCCCACCACAACTAAAGCAGTAAACAGGAACAGCGGTAAGAGCAACAATAAAAGAACAACAGCGGCAACAATAATAAAATAACAACAATAACAACATAACGAAGGTGACCGGAACCAGAAGGCGGTAAATGGGGAGACACACAAGATCTCTACACTACCCCGACTCCCATGGTCGGACAGTCCATCTTCACAGACAGGACCACTGACAAGGCCACGCGGTCGCACGTGGAAATAACACCCTCGAGAGAACCTCTGAACACCAGTAACCCTCGATCCCGAGCTAGAACCAGTGAAAGAACCACGCCCAACACACAGGGCGACACCAGACCGTCTGCCGAAAGGGCCACGACAACGCTGTCGGTACCTCAACCTTCACCGGCATAGGGTCTGTTACTTGAGTAAACACAACATAGTCAGATGCGTCCACTGACGTCTTATACTGCGCCAAGGCCTCATATGCGCGCACACTACTTATACCCAGGTCTCGAGAGGAGCAAAAGAGACACTCTCACACACCACACCCTCGGACTAGCTAGGATCCGCACCTCTGCACCCAACGACACGATCGTGTCCAGCTACCTGACACGGGGTGCGCGCCACTGCACTCGTCAGCAACGTACACTTGTCCTAACCAAGGTACATACGCTCAGACGATCTCGCCTCTATAGGAGCATTGTACACACAAGGCGCTCTCGCCCGGTCCAGCCACGACAAGCCCTCCACATAGTGAAACAATGAAGCACTAACATCCGCGCACTCGCGGGAAACCAGAGGATATGCGTACATATGCGCCTGAACCATAGGGAACCTCGGAACAACACTACTAGCTACGGGTAAACCATCTAAGGCAGATGACGGGAACCCAAGAACCTCGGCCCACAACTCCTGCGAGGATGTCTAGCCGCGATCATAGCCCTCACGCGGGGATACCCTCTGTGGTCACGAAACTCTTGCGGGGCAGTCGACACGGGTAGCCTAATCACATGAATGACTGCCCACCCCACACAAAATACACAAGGATGGCCCACACCACCCATCCGGAATCGGCAGAACCTCCGGAATCACGCGAACACACATTTTGCAAAGCCACGCCTCCCACAGACACCCTGAGAAACAAACCCTCGGGACACGGCAACCTTCGGGCTGAAGGGAGCTGGGTGGCCAAAGCTGTTTTATCCCGGACCTTTCGGATCTTTCTTCGTGGGTCCCGGATCTAGTTTTCGGAGCGTCTGGCTCTGTTGTGTCCGAAATTTCGTTTCGGACATCTTTCGTGTTCGGATCGGCGCGATCCGTAGTTGTTTCGGAGGCCCGGAGGCGTTCCGCGGCTTTTCCGCGTGTGTTTTCCGATTCCCGGTGTGTGTTTCTACTTTTCCTTCGGAAGCTCGCTGCAGGCGAACCGGGCGGTTCCCCCAGGCACGAGTGGTACCGTTGCGATCGGTGCGTTCCGAGGATTCCAGAAATATATTTTTCTATTTTTTGGTATTTTTCCAAAAATTCGGATTTTCTATATAGCCCTAATTCTTTCCTTTTTCTTTTTCTCCTTTCTCTTTCTTCTTCTTCCTCCTTCCTTCCCCAACCGTGACCGCCCTCCTCTCTCTCCCTCTCTCCCATTCGGACGCGGCGAGCCCCTCTCCGGCTACTGACGGCGGCGGGGCGACGGCGCGGACGCGTGGGCGACGGTGAGGCGATCTCGTGGGCGTGCGGCGAGCGTGGGAAGCGTGGGGAGTTCGTGAAGCTTCGAGCATTATTCGTGATTCGTGATCGATTCGGCGGAGCATTCGCTCCATTGAGGTAGGGTGACGTTCCTTAGCCTCATGCCGTTCTTTTCCGTGATTTATAGGCCGCGGGGAGGCCGAGAGGGGATCATTTGAGCGTTTTTGGGTTTTTCCATGATTTGGGGAGAGCTCGCCCGATCTATGGATTCAATGCATGGATTCGTGTTTTGAGGGCCTAGAATCATGCTAGGGGTCCCCAGGGGTCTTCCCCTTTGTTTTCCCCCTCTCCTATGGAGGTATGGGGGCGTGGTTGGGTTTTTTGGGCGTTCTTACCGTTTTCGGCCGCGGACTGAGAACGCGCTATACTCCAGTAGTGCGTTCTTGAGTGTCGCGCTGCCCCGACCGAGCGCGTTCATCGGAGAAGATGAACAGTTTGGCGGTTCGTGTCGCGCTATGGGGTCCTAGCGCGATCATCATTGTCGCGCTAGGAGGACCTAGCGCGATGGTCCTTGTCGCGCTAGGGTTCCCTAGCGCGATAGTCCGTGTCGCGCTATGGTGCCATAGCGCGACAACCCTTGTTGCGCTAGGGGACCCTAGCGCGACATGCCCTGTCGCGCTAGGTATCCCTAGCGCGATTTGGTTCGTTGTTGGGTGTTCCCCTTGGGCCGTGTGTGCGTCCCGGGCACCCCGTGGAGTTCCGTGACCGTGTCTTTGGTGTCCGGAAGTCCCGTTTGTCTCGGTCAGGCGTTTGACCGTGGGCAGTGCGTCTGTTTCTCTTCCGACCGTGGTTACCGTGCGACGGAGCTAGTACGTGGGGTGATTCCCACACGTTGTCGGTTCGGACGTCGTTTTCCGTTGACTTGAGAGTCTACTCCTTTAGTGACCCTCCACTAGTCGTAGCCCACCAGTACGAGGTGCTGGTCTCACCTGGGAGTGGTGTACGGGCACCCACCTTTCGAGACGGTTTGTGGACCGGTTACCGTAGGCCCCTCGTCGGTAGCCAGAGTCCGGCTACGGGGGAAAACCGGTCAGAGGACCAGACCTAGTGACGCAAGGTCTGTGTGTGCACACATGGTTGGGGGCGGTTGGACCCACGTCGACGGGCGTGACCCCAGCTAGTTACTTGTTTGTGGTTACTTGTACGGTGTTTGCGCCTCGGGTAGGACCTACCACGTCAGGCGGTTCACCTGCGGTGCGGTGTAAGACGTCAGGGGACGCTACCGGCTGTGCTTCTAGTGGGTGGTACTCCTGTCGAGTACGGAGTGTCAGACTGTCAGTCGTGTGTTTCCGACCTTCTGGTTTTACGGTTCGACCGTTGATTTCGGTCTTCTCGTACCGTGGCACGTGTGTCGGTTTGCGTGCCGTAGGGTCTAGTTCTGTAGAGTGCAGGGCTTTCCTTTCCGAGGTACTTTCCTACCGCTAGAGTAGTGGTTTCTCGTTTTACGAGGTAGGGTTCGAGTGATCCCTACTGAGTCTTGTTTCGAGACTCATTCCCTGCGTGTTTTCACCGTGTTTCAGGTGAGACGCCACCTTCGGGGAGCGCGTCAGGAGCGCAGCGTGGTGCGGGTGCCCAGAGGTAGTGCCAGAGGTCAGAGCCGGGGTATGCCCCGTGTAGCTGTACTTTTCTTTCTTGTCACTGTACTAGTCGTGGACTGTTCTTGCTATTGTTGTTCTTTATTGTGGACCATGTAAAATGTTAATTTATTTCCTGCTTAATATTATAACTGTTTAATTTCTGCAATTATTTGTGATGCTTATGTAGTTTCCACACCATCCTTTTAACCCTTCCGAGTCTTCGGGCTCGTGGGTGGCGGTACGAGTCTCGGGTTATCGGGCCTTCCCGGTAATCGGATTCTCGGGTCGTTACAAAAGCACTGGAAACCCAGAGGCTGTGCGGCCAGACCTGTGGCCGCCCAACAGAGCTGGGTGGTCAACTCCCTGGCCGCCCACCCTGGGCACCACCTGGCCCGGGTGGCCAACACTCTGGCAGCCCAGAGCCCATAAACAGGGGAGTTGGGCGGCCAACCTCTTGGCAGCCCAGAGGGCCTGGGTGGCCAGCCTTCTGGCCGCCCACCCTGGGCAGAGCAGGGTCATGGCGGCCACCTCACTGGCCACCTAGAGGACCTAGGCGGCCACCTCTTTGGCCGCCCACACCACGGGCTATAGGGGATGAAGAAAAGGGTAGGACGGCCTGTAACGACCCGAGAATCCGATTACCGGGAAGGCTCGATAACCCGAGACTCGAACCGCCGCCCACGAGTCGGGAGGGCTCGGAAGGGCTAAAAGGAGTGTGGAGGCACAAAGTGTCACGTCCCGAGCGTTTATGATAGCGGAAGACTTGCTCGAGAAACGTGAACAGCCGGCATGGTAAGCCTCTTGCAAGCAAGAATAATCAGAGCGCAAGATAATCACACACATAAATACAATTGCACACTATTTTAACCAAACTCCAACTTATTTCATTGATAATCAATATTCAAATACAATAACTTTCAACTTCTTCCAATCTATCAGACTCAAGAAATAAAAAAAATTACATAGACTCAATCTAAACAATATAGACTTTCCTAAGTCTTCACTCTCATCTTGATATGACTTTCATTCGCTCTCAGACCCGCTACTTGTATAACCCGAATCCGAATTCGAATCACTTTCATTTCCTGAAAAGATTGAAAATAGGTAACGAGCACACTTGCCCAGTAGGTATCTTCGCATCAACATGATTAGCACTATTAAAGTAATTAGCATTTTAGCTCTAAAGAATATAAGGTAAAATCATGCGAATGCGATAAGTCATGTGATCGAATCAAAGTAATAAGACGATCATGTAAGATAGGATGAGAGCAAGTATGAACTAGCAAGAATGTAACAAGTATGATCAAGAATGTAGCATGGCCTTTCACGAACAAGAATGTAACGAGAATGCACTATCACTTTTCACTTTCATAACCATAAAGGTTACGCACGAGAACGTCAATCATGTAGCAATTCACTAGATTTTCACGAGTGCTCATGGATTTCACTTATTTATAAAGAAAGTACTCCCAGCGTAATGCGACGCCAGTAGCATCATATCCCATGGTTTATAATAGTATGTTTCTGGCAATCAGCCGAGGAGAGTAGCATAGAGCCCTTGGACACAATCAGCGCCCGAACTACATCTTCACGTATAAATCAAGCTACTTCCATGAGTGTAACAATAAAGTATGGCCATGAATGTAATAAGTTAAACAAGTTTATTATAATAATAATTCAATGAAGGAATGCTTTAATAAGAATCATGAGAAATCAAGAATGACTTATACTATGTTTGCTCATGGAAATAAATCGATAGCATAACGGTACATTCTTTATTTTCCATTCATTATATTAGGTTTCTTGATCAATATGATAAGTTCTAGATCATCAATAGTCCATCTAGAAACCTTGGAATATCAACCCTTGGTCAAACTTCAGGTTAAAATACTCAAGCAGTGTGACGGTCGTGTACTGAGCCGTTACATGATGTGACGCTCCATTGTTGGACCGTTACATGATGTGACGCTCCAGTATTGGGCCGTTACATTAGTCTGAATCTAGAATCAAGAAATCAGACTCAGTTGAATGTGACGGTCGTATATTGGGCCGTACATGTGCCTGACGGTCCAATATAGATCCGTTACACTACTGATAACCAGAAACATCGATAGTGTAATCTAATCAATTGGATTTTAATGGTACAACCAACTCGGCGTCCTAGTGGGAATCCCAGGCTCGCGGAGAATTACAGAGGCCTTGAAACAAGATTTCTTAGTCCATTGGAAGGAATATCCAATAGAGAGGTCCTCATGTCCAAGAATAATGTTGCTATAGTGCAAAGTGTAAACTAATAGACAACATACCAGAATATGTGCCATGTACTTAAAGAAATGACTCTATTGACAGAGAGGATGTGTAACAATAGGAAATCATGATAAAACTCCGTCAATACATCTTTGGAAAATCATGATTTAGATACAAAACTATAGAATTTTGACACATGAAATTAACATAACTTAAAGTAACTTAAGATACCTAAATTATGCAATTTCTATCATGAATCAGTTAAAATTTTTTAAAGACATGAAATCAGGTCAAAACTTAGATAACTAGGCTTATTTATAAGTTAAATTAACTAGTTTCCCATTCTGTCTACAGTTACCCTGACGGTCTAGAATGGGTGCGTCACAGTGACTGTGACGGTTTATCGTGAGGCTGTTACAGTAATGTAACGCTCCATCAATGGTGCGTCAGAGACAACAGATAACTTCAAACACCAAAGAAGGTGTGACGGCTTATCGTAAGGCCGTTATATCATTGTGACGGTCTTACCTTGATGCGTCAGATCGTCTGCTGGCAGTAAAATAAAGAAAAGTTTACGAAAACATAACATACCTGGAAATCAAAATACTACAATTATTCTAGGCATGATAAATGAAGTATGGGCCAACTACATGCATGGGTTTTAGTGAATAGACAAGATAATATCTTTGATCTTTGATTAGGGCTAAGGATATGTATGTATGCATGAACCCACTAAAACATGAAATCCATGATCTATAGTACATGAAATAAAACACAAACATAGGGCTTTTATCCTTAACAATATGTTTTTTGCCAATCATGAGATAACCTACCTCTTAACTAGGCTTTAAGCTTCTAATTTGAGTCTGAAATTCGAGCCCTAGCTCTCCTTTTCTAGCAACTTCCTGCTGCTCTATCTCTCCAACCTCTTGTCCTAAAGATGTAAAATTTTGAGGGTAAGAAGATGAAACTAAGGTGATCAAAAAGTTCTAAAGGATTGAATTCTAATTACCTCGTTTAGACGTCCTAACCTCTTGATCTTCAGGGGTCCTTTGCTCTGAATCTGGGTTACTATGGTCGAACCAGTAACTTTAGAAGCTTCAATCTCCTTGGTTGCTTGATCTCCTAGCACGAAATTTAGAGAACTATTAGTCTAAAGTATACTAAACAAAAGCTTCTAAAGAACATACCCGAAATTATGACTCCTTACCTTGATTCCACGCGAGCCAAAAGTAAGGGTTGTTCAGTTCAGAACTAGGTCCTATTTATAGGGTTTTGGCTAGGGTTTGAAGATTAGATCGATTCTAGAGTCCTTAATTTGCCAGAACCTAATCCCTAAGAGTCCTTAGTAACCTTACAAGCTCTCCCAATTAGGTCTCTTGTAGATAGGATCCTAAAGTTCCAATCTTTCTACTCGTTATTTCATTCACGGAACTATCAGGGTGTAACGCATCAGTCTAGGTGCGTTACGTGGCTGTGGCGGTCGCACGATAGACCGCTACATCCAACGTGCACAGAGTTCAACATAAATCAAACTCTTTTGTTATTTATCTATATTATTATCCATAAAAATGGTATTTATCCTTAAAATACGTAAATAGGCTAAATAACCTTCTAGAATATGGGCCAAATTTAATGGGCTTGATCTTTTAACCTTTTGGGTTTCAATTATCGAAGCTAGATTACTTACTTAACATAAATTGGGCCTTATAATAATTTATTTAATCCTATATTTATTTATTAATCTATTTTGGGTCTTTAAAATTCACAGAAAATAATTAAATATACCAAAAATAATTTATAAAAATTCTGGGGCCTTACACCCTCCCCCACTTAAGAGAATTTGGTCCCCAAATTCAATAAATGAGTTTTTTATGGAGAGTGTACGTATTTTAATGTATTAAGAATTAACATAAGGCGAATGGGTTAAGAGGGTACCTTTTATCATCTCACCTCCCTCGTCTAGAATGGCATTTAATCGACCTCGCTTCCCGCGTCCGTTGTTATCCCTTGATGATTGTCCGTTGATGAAAGGACATAGGGGCAAGCGATGTTCCCGGCTTCCACATTTGAGACAAGCGCCGAGACGCTTCCAACATTGTTCTGCCGAGTGCCCAAACTTTTCATAAAATGAGCAAGGTGCCACGGCTTGCTCCTTCTCTTCTTTAACTTTCTCGTTCTTTCCATTTCCATTTCCATTTCCATTTCCATTTCGGAACCTCTTAATGTGACGATCTTCATCCTCATCCACTTCTTTCTCTTCTTGCCTATCATGTTTTCGGCTTGACCTCTCTCCTCGGAGCCTCTCCACTTTCTCCATGGTTCTTTCACATAGATGCACTCTTTGAACCATCTCGGTGTAAGTGCGGATATTCTGCGTTCCAAGTTGTTGGATAAATCCAGACCTTAAACCATCCATAAATCGGTTGGCTTTCAATAAATCTGTGCTTTCCAAGTGAGGAGCATAAGGTGCTAGTCGAGAGAATTGTAATTCATATTCTACCACAGACATCGTGCCTTGTTTTAAGGAGGCAAATTCCATAGCTTTTCTCTCCTTTACATGCTCGGAAAAGTACTTGGCACGAAACAGGGTAAGAAAACCCTCCCATGTATGAGGTGCGTCTGCAGGTGGCATTGGAATTGATTTCCACCATATACGAGCATCCTTGTTGAGTTGGAATGTGACAAGTCAAACTTTCTCCTGGTCGGTGCATTGCATGACATCGAATATTCGATTCATTTCATCGATCCAATTTTCCGCTTCATACGGGTTAGAAGATCTAGAGAATCGTGGAGGATTTAAACTTCAGAAATTGCCGTGCAAGTTACCCGCGCCAGCCCTTCCACCGGCTTGGGCCATTGTTTGTAGGGCTTGAGTAAGTCCCGCAACAGTTTGCTGCATCTCATCCCAATTTATACGATGAGCCATTGAGAATCAAGGTACCTGAGAATCATGGACATTTTAGTTATTTAGAGTCGGGAAGATTTATCCTAAGATAATTTCTATATAACTATCTCATCCCGGGCTCTACCCAATCCTTGCATGGGTAAGGAAATTTCCTCCTTAGTTCATAGATAGGGGTCCTTAAACCTTGGACTTATCTTAGGACATGACTCTTTTCCCTAAGTCCTGAGACTTAGGCTCTGATAACAACTTAACTGTCACGCCCCGAGCCTTTATGACAGTGGAAGATTTGCTCGAGAAACGTGAATAGCCGGCATGGTAAGCCTCTTGCAAGCAAGAATAATCAGAGCGCAAGACAATCACACACATAAATACAATTGCACACTATTGTAACCAAACTCCAACTTATTTCATTGATAATAAATATTCAAATACAATAACTTTCAACTTCTTCCAATCTATCAAACTCAAGAAATAAAAAAATTACATAGACTCAATCTAAATAATATAGACTTTCCTAAGTCTTCACTCTCATCTTGATATGACTTTCATTCGCTCTCAGACCCGCTACTTGTATAACCCGAATCTGAATTCGAATCACTTCCATTTCCTAAAAAGATTAGAAATAGGTAATGAGCACACTTGTCCAGTAGGTATCTTCGCATCAACATGATTAGCACTATTAAAGTAGTTAGCATTTTAGCTCTAAAGAATATAAGGTAAAATCATGCGAATGCGATAAGTCATGCGATCAAATCAAAGTAACAAGACGATCATATAAGATAGGATGAGAGCAAGTATGAACTAGCAAGAATGTAACAAGTATGATCAAGAATGTAGCATGGCCTTTCACGAACAATAATGTAACGAGAATGCACTTTCACTTTTCACTTTCATAACCATAAAGGTTACGCACGAGAACGTCAATCATGTAGCAATTCACTAGATTTTCACGAGTGCTCATGGATTTCACTTATTTATAAAGAAAGTACTCCCAGCGTAATGCGACGCCAGTAGCATCATATCCCATGGTTTATAATAGTATGTTTCCGGCAATCAGCCGAGGGGACTAGCATAGAGCCCTTGGACACAATCAGCGCCCGAACTGTATCTTCACGTATAAATCAAGCTACTTCCATGAGTGTAACAATAAAGTATGGCCACAAATGTAATAAGTTCAACAAGTTCATGATAACAATAATTCAATGAAAGAATGCTTTAATAAGAATCATGAGAAATCAAGAATGACTTATACTATGTTATGCTCATAGAAATAAATCGACAGCATAACGGTACATTCTTTATTTTCCATTCAATATATTAGGTTTCTTGATCAATATGATAAGTTCTAGATCATCAATAGTCCATCTAGAAACCTTGGAATATCAACCCTTGGTCAAACTTCGGGTTAAAATACTCAAGCAGAGTGACGGTCGTGTACTGGGCCGTTACATGATGTGACGCTCCATTGTTGAACCGTTACATGATGTGACGCTCCAGTATTAGGCCGTTACATTAGTCTGAATCCAGAACTAAGAAATTAGACTCAGTTGAATGTGACGGTCGTATATTGGGCCGTTACATGTGCCTGATGATCTAATATAGATCCGTTACACTACTGATAACCAGAAACATCGATAGTGTAATCTAATCAATTGAGTTTTAATGGTACAACCAACTCGGCGTCCTAGTGGGAATCCCAGGCTCGCGGAGAATTACAGAGGCCTTGAAACAAGATTTCCTAGTCCATTGGAAGGAATATCCAATAGAGAGGTCATCATGTCCAAGAATAATGTTCCTATAGTGCAAAGTGTAAACTAATAGACAACATACCGGAATATGTGCCATGTACTTAAAGAAATGACTCTATTGACAGAGAGGATGTGTAACAATAGGAAATCATGATAAAACTCCGTCAATACATCTTTGAAAAATCATGATTTAGATACAAAACTATAGAATTTTGGCACATGAAATTAACATAACTTAAAGTAACTTAAGATACCTAAATTATGTAATTTCTATCATGAATCAGTAAAAAATCTTAAAGACATAAAATCAGGTCAAAACTTAGATAACTAGGCTTATTTATAAGTTAAATTAACTAGTTTCCCATTCTGTCTACAGTTACCCTTACAGTCTAGAATGGGTGCGTCACAGTGACTGTGACGATTTATCGTGAGGCCGTTACAGTAATGTAACGCTCCATCGGTGGTGCGTCAGAGACAACAGATAATTTCAAATACCAAAGAAGGTGTGACAGCTTATCGTAAGGCCATTATATCATTGTGACGGTCTTACCTTGATGCGTCAGATCGTCTGCTGGTAGTAAAATAAAAAAAAAGTTTATGAAAACATAACATGCTTGGAAATCAAAATACTATAATTATTCTAGGCATGATAAACGAAGTATGGGCCAACTACATGCATGGATTTTAGTGAATAGACAAGATAATATCTTTGATCTTTGATTAGGGCTAAGGATATGTATGTATGCATGAACCCACTAAAACATGAAATCCATGATCTATAGTACATGAATTAAAACACAAACAGAGGGCTTTTATCCTTAACAATATGTTTTTTTGCCAATCATGAGATAACCTACCTCTTAACTAGGCTTTAAGCTTCTAATTTGAGTCTGAAATTTGAGCCCTAGCTCTCCTTTTTAAGCAACTTCCTACTGCTCTATCTCTCCAACCTCTTGTCCTAAAGATGTAAAATTTTGTGGGTAAGAAGATGAAACTAAGGTGATCAAAAAGTTCTAAAGGATTGAATTCTAATTACCTCGTTTAGACGTCCTAACCTCTTGATCTTCAGGGGTCCTTTGCTCTGAATCCTGGGTTACTATGGTCGAACCAGGAACTTTGGAAGCTTAAATCTCCTTGGTTGCTTGATCTCTCAGAACGAAATTTGGAGAACTATTAGTCTAAAGTATACTAAACAAAAGCTTCTAAAGAACTTACCTGAAATTATGACTCCTTACCTTGATTCCACGCGAGCCAAAAGTAAGGGTTGCTCAGTTCAGAACTAGGTCCTATTTATAGGGTTTTGGCTAGGGTTTGGAGATTCGATCGATTCTAGAGTCCTTAATTTACCAGAACCTAATCCCTAAGAGTCCTTAGTAACCTTACAAGCTCTCCCAATTAGGTCTCTTATAGATAGGATCCTAAAGTTCCAATCTTTCTACTCGTTCTTCCATTCACGGAACTATCAGGGTGTAACGCATTAGTCTAGGTGCGTTACGTGGCTGTGGCGGTCGCACGATAAACCGCTACATCCAACGTGCACAGAGTTCAACATAAATCAAACTCTTTTGTTAATTATCCATATTATTATTCATAAAATGGTATTTATCCTTAAAATACGTAAATAGGCTAAATAACCTTCTAGAATATGGGCCAAACTTAATGGCCTTGGTCTTTTAACCTTTTGGGTTTAAATTATCGAAGCTAGATTAATTACTTAACATAAATTGGGCCTTATAATGATTTATTTAATCCTATATTTATTTATTAATCCATTTTGGGTCTTTAAAATTTCTAAAAAATAATTAAATATACCAAAAATAATTTATTAAAATTCTGGGGCCTTACACAAAGAAATATGAAATAAAGTAGGATAATTCAATAATTAACCGAAATAAATAAACAACTACTACTACAACAGAGTCCAGTCCAACAGAAAGTATAGTATAAAGTAGGAAAAACATACCACATGCCGAGTGAACACTCGGCCCGGCGAGCTGGCAACTGAGAACCTCCGAACAGCACCCTCGAACCTCGAGGAAGAACCGCCACACCTGAAAAGTAGGGAATGAGTCTCCAAAACAGAGACTCAGTAGGGATCCCGAGGAACCCCAACCGGAAACGACGGCGGTAGGGGAAAGGAAAGCTACAACGATAGCAGGAATAGCGAACCGGTGTCCGGTCAAAACTCGGCACTACAGCTACCCCTACTGTACCAGAAAACACACCCCGATCTCACGGTCGGGGGCTACTGAACTACTCTAGTACCGCATACCGAAGTAAAAACCCATGGCAACCACGCCGTAGAGGCCTGTCTCCCAAGACACGGCCAACCTGGACACGCTATCTAAGGTGCAACCCCAACCACCCGATCGCGGATACCGCACGATAAAACGCAACCTCGGTAAAGCTACTAGCACCAGTCTCACGGCACGAAAACCGACACACGTGCGACGGCGAAACAACCGAAACTCAACGGTCAACATGACCAAAACACGAAGGTCAAAGTCACGGAAACTGACAGTCTGTCACTCCCGACTCGACAGGAGTACCTCCCACTAGAAGCACAGTCGGTAGCGTCCCCTGACGTCTTACACCGCACCGCAGGTGAATTGCCTAACGTGGTAGCGCCTACCAGAGGCACGGACACCAAAGAAGTAACCACAAAGCAAGTGACTAGCTGGGGTCACGCCCGTCAGAGTGGGTCCAACCGCCCCCAACAACGTGTGCACACACAGGCCGTCCGCCCCTGGCCTGGCCTCTAACTGGTTTTCTCCTCAGCCGGACTCTGGCTGCTAGACGCGGGGCTCGACGGAAACCAGTCTAAAAATCATCCTTAGGGTAAGCCCGTACACCTACTCCCAGGTGAGACCAACACACGCGTACTGGTGGGCTACGACTAGTGAAGGGTCACTAAAGGAGTAGACTCTCAAGTCAATGAAAAATAACGTCCGAATCCGACGAAGTACGGGGACCGTCCCATGTACCAGCACTGTCGCACGGTGACCACAGTCGAATAAGAAGCGGGACTCACAGTTCACAAAGAAACGCATAAATATGGTTCCCAAGGCAGCTCACAGGCCGGCAAACCGAATCCCACTTTCAGGGAACAATGGGAACCTTCCAGCTCTAGGCTGGACAACTGGACTCGCGGTCCAAGGCCACACACATGGCCCACACGGAAAGCACATGAGCACGATTCCCTGGGCAACACACAAGCAGCCACGCCGATAACTGGACTCGCTGTCACGCCCCGACGCGTAATATCGGGGGCGCGACGAGTCGTAAACAAGCGTGTCGATCAGAGCATGTACAATTTTATTTCTAAAGTCAGAAATGAACGGGAAAATGATACTTTTATTCAATCAAAATGAAGTATTACAACACTAATTCATAAGCCATAAAGGCAATTTACAACTTCCAATCCCAAAGTACAACATTCTTGTAAAATCACTAGTTGATCTACATAAACCTAGGTAAAAAGAAAAATCACTCTCTCACTCTTGTCCATTCCCATGTTTAATGTCATTTCCTGCAACAATTAACCAAAACGTAGGGTGAGCTTAAAAGCTCAGTAGGATTTTATATCTCTATGAACCAGGCAATCTTTAAGTGTTAGCAATTTAAACAATTTTCTAACTTGTATTGGGAAGTGTATAATCATGAATAGAATTTCTAAGTAATTGAGATGATATGATATGAAGATGAATTTCCAAGTAATGACTTTGAACAAGTAAAGAATTCCGTGTAATTGGCCATTTTCACGCAAGTCAAGTAATTCATGTAATTTTTAAGTAAACACGTACGAATAGTGGAATGCCGTATCAAGTAAATCTATCATGCACTTCGGTGCAATGCCACACCGTTGGTCAATCAACTCCCATGGGCACAAGTACTTTCGGGCGCTCCCCCCAGGACCAGACCGGGCCCCATTAATGCCAGGCATTGAGTCATATGGATCCGAAGATCCCAAGTACGTTTAGACATCCACTTTAATGTATATGGCCAAGAATTTTCAAGAATATGCTGTTTGTAATAAGCACAGATTTGACACAATTTCAGAAGTTGCAAGAAAAGTGGATAACAATTTAAGGCATAATGTTTAACGACATTAAGTCGTGGAGTTCAAAAATGAACGGTAAGTAGGAAGAAAATCAAGTAATTAGAGTTTAATAGAATTAATTTGATTCCATGGTTTAATCTTATGTGCATTTGATTTACAAGTGTTTAGACATGTTTACAGGAAGTTTTTATTCATTAAAAAAGCATTAGTTAGCCAAAACGGTGATTTATTATAATAATCAGAATTTTATTATGAAAATAACTTTTTATGTTGAAAATAATTCTAACTTGCTGAAAATAATATTAACATGCTGAGAATGATTTTCATATGTTACCTTACTGGTAAGATGATAAAAATAAAATTTTCATGCTGGATTTAATTTTTACATGCTGAAAATTAATTATTAACATGCTAAAATTAATACTTAACATGCTAAAATAATCAACTTACTGATAAGATGATAAGATAAGTTTACCATGCTGATTACAGAAATTTTCTGATAACAACATAATTTTTATCATGCTAAAAATCATTTTCTCCATTTATTTGCTAATTATTTATAGGAAAATAGAATTATATGCTGAAAAATAATTTTAATACACTAAAAATAATTCTAACATGCCAAAAATAATTTTAACATGCTGGAATAATTT
The DNA here is from genome assembly GCA_022559845.1 of Amorphophallus konjac. NCBI lineage: Eukaryota > Viridiplantae > Streptophyta > Magnoliopsida > Alismatales > Araceae > Amorphophallus > Amorphophallus konjac. The sequence goes on along the minus strand of CM040123.1, from coordinate 271,543,407 downwards.
TACTATACTAGAAGAATTTTTATCATGCTGGAAGTAATTTTCATGCATCAATTTACTAATTATTTAATAGGAAATTAAGTTTTATATGCACAAAAATAGCTTTAAATAGATTTTAACATGCTGAAAATAATTTTTATATCTCAGTATGTATAAAATAATTTTATCATATTGGAAGTCACTTTTAACATGCTGGAAATAGTTTTAACATGTTGGAAACAATTTTTAGTATGTATAAACTAATGTGGTGAAAATTAGATTTTTACATGTAAAAATAATTTCATTCTACAAAAATAAATTTTTAACATGCTGTAAGAATTAAAACATGCTAATCTTACATTTTCTTACTTTTGGTGACTAATTACGTACAATTAACGTGGACTTCCAAAAGATATAGTTCCTATTGTAAAGTGATTTAAGTTTAGTCCCATATTGGAAGTTACAAAAAACTTGCATAGCTTTATATGTTGGAGAGCTCACCCTTGGGTCAGCACCCAAACGCATAGGATGTGGGTTTGAATTGTGAGTTGATACAAAACCAGTTATGTATATTTATTTATTTGTGCCGAGCCGAGCCGAGCCGAGGTGCGGTGCGGTGCGGTGCGGTCAAGGCCAATTATATATATATATATCGTTCTGGAAATATATATATATATTTTTTAAAAAAAATTGTTTGACCCAATTTTTGTGAAAGTATAATTTTTTTTTAAATGTTTGACCCCAGAGGGGCGGGAAGAACACTGTGTGAACGCGCTATGTCGGGCCGGCACGTTCAGAACGCGCTACTGAGGTATAGCGCGTTCTAGACCTGATAAAAAAACGGGAATACACCTCCAATAAAATGACCATAACTTGCTCATTTCAGAACGGAATTTACTAAATGAGCTATCAATGGAAAGAGGACAGAAAAACGAACAAGATGGCATGATTTTATTGAAATTTAGCCTGAGAGACACCTACCTTTAGTCGGATCTAAAGAAATATCCCCAAATATAAGAAAACCCTTTGATCTTCCAAATCCTCCTTCAAATCTCCACGAATCTTTGCAACAACATATACTTAACCTCCAGGGATGATTTGAGGGTCGAATGGGCTTCTATTTATAGCCAAAACTTGGCCAAATTTGTCAAGATTCCTTGCCTAACAATGCCAAACTTTCCAACTCCGAATTAGAAGAAAATTCTAATTTCTCCTCTTAACCTAGCCTCCATTTGGTGTGAACCAATGTAAAAACGGCTGGTCCAAGGTGGGCTGTTAGGTAAGGGTCGATTTTTGAGTCAAACTTCTATAAATTGGGTTATTATAATCCCTTAAATATCATATTAAACACATGTTACGAATTTAAGACTATTTATCCTTTATTGAATCCTTTAACCATTAATTCAGCCCATTATGGATTATCCAATGGGCCAATTGTAAACCTAATCCATTACATGGACTTTTATTGGGCTTACTATGATTTATCTAAGGTTTGAAGCATTTAATCTCTATTTATTTCTAGTTAATTCAAGTAAATTCAATAAACTAGCTTATTTCATATAGTAAAAATGTAATTTGATTATTTCATGAAAATTTTAATTACATAATCAAATTAAAAAATTTATTTCTCATTTTTAAATTTTGGATTTCTACATCCTCCCCCACTTAAAAGAATTTGGTCCTCCAAATTCACATTATATAACTAAAATTCAAAATTTCAAGTAGAAAGGTCGAATTTCTAACCTGAGAATAAATCGGGTACTTCTTCTTGATGGATTCTTCCAATTCCCAGGTTGCTTCCTCGAACCCACGCTTGCTCCATTGGACTTTCACCATCGGTATGGCCCGATTTCTCAGTTGGTGTAATTTCTGATCTAGTATCTTGATCGGTCTTTCTTCATATGATAAGTCCTTTTGGAGTTTCAATTCTTCAAATTGAATCACATGTGAGGGATCATAGACGTATTTCCTTAGCATGGATACATGGAATGCGTCGTGTACACCAGCCAGTTGAGGAGGTAAGGCCAGCTTGTATGCTACCTCGCCGATTCTCTCCAGAATCTCAAAAGGGCCGATAAATCTCGGACTTAGCTTTCCTTTGATGCCGAATCTTCTAATTCCACGGGTGGGTGAGATCTTTAAGAAGACATGCTCCCCCACTTGGAATTCAAGATCTCTCCTCCGATTGTCGGCATAACTCTTTTGCCTTGATTGGGCCACCTTTAGCCTTTCTTGTATTAACTGGACTTTGTCAGTTGTGTCTTGGACAATGTCGGGACCAATCAATCCCTTGTCACCAACCTCGCTCCAGCATAGAGGCGATCTGCAACTTCGGCCATATAATGCTTCGAATGGTGCCATTTGAATACTCGACTGATAGCTATTGTTATAAGCGAACTCAGTCAGCGGTAAATGTTCATGCCAACTACCACCGAAGTCAATCATGCAGGCTCTCAACATATCTTCAATAATTTGATTCGTTCTCTCGGTTTGTCCATCCGTCTGAGGGTGAAAAGCCGTACTAAACCTTAGTCTAGTACCCATAGACGATTGTAAACCCTTCCAGAAATGAGAGGTGAATCTCGGATCTCGGTCCGAAATAATAGAGCTTGGAATACCGTGCAGCCTTACGATCTCCTTGATATATAAGGCGGCTAGAACATCCACGGTCCATCTAGTCTTGATAGGTAAAAAGTGAGCGGACTTGGTTAACCGATCCACAATTACCCATATAGCATCAAAACCACTTCGAGTTTTCGGTAATCCAACTATGAAGTCCATACCGATACTATCCCATTTCCATTCCGGTATTTCGAGAGGCTTGAGCTTGCCAGCCGGTTTGAGGTGTTCGGCCTTGACTTGTTGACAAACCAAACATCGGCTTACGAACTCGGCTACCTCTCTCTTCATATTAGGCCACCAAAATGTTCTCTTGAGGTCTTGGTACATTTTTGTAGCACCGGGGTGAATAGTGTACCTTGACCGATGTGCTTCTTCTAGGATTTTACCCTTGATAGTAGAACAATCGGGTATACAAGTTCTTCCTTTGAATAATAGCCTTCCATCATTAGCCAGAAGGAAATCCGGTCGTTGATCTAATTTGTCTTTAATTTCCACGATCAACGGATCATCAACTTGCCGTTCCTTGATTTCCGAGAGTAACTCAGGTTGGAGTCGAATATTTGCAATAAAGACTCCGCCTTCCTTCTCCTTCATATTGAGGTTTAAGTTGGCCATTTCTTCAAGTAGATGCCATTCTTTAACCATCATGCTCGATAATAAAGCCATCGGCTTCCTGCTAAGTGCATCAGCTACGGCATTGCCTTTTCCGGGATGATATTGTATAGAGAAGTCGAAATCCTTTAAATATTCTAACCATCGTTTTTGTCTCATATTAAGCTCCTTTTGAGAGAATAAATATTTGAGACTCTTGTGATCAGAATACACCGTAAAGGCTTCGCCATAGAGATAATGTCGCCAGATCTTTAAAGCAAAGACCACAGCTGCCAGCTCTAGGTCATGTACGGGATAATTTTCCTCGTGTTTCTTCAATTGCCGTGAAGAATAAGCTATGACCTTACCGTGTTGCATTAATACGCAACCTAGGCCAATTCCCGATGCATCAGCATACACTTCGAATCCTCCTCCTTCCGTAGGTAATGTGAGAATAGGAGCAGTCGTGAGACAATCCTTTAAAGTTTGAAAGCTTTTCTCGCATTCCTCGGACCATATAAAAGGATTCTCCTTCCTTGTCAATCTTGTTAAAGATACTGCGATCTTTGAGAAATCCTTGATAAATCTTCGATAATATCCAGCCAATCCCAAGAAGCTTCGGATTTCCGTCACACTAGTAGGTCTTTCCTAGTTCTTTACGGCCTCGACCTTTGAAGGATCGACGGCGATACCATTCCAGGAAATTATGTGACCGAGAAAAGAAACTTCCTCCAACCAGAAATCACACTTGCTTAATTTGGCATAAAGCTTGTGATCTCTTAATAATTGAAGGGCCTTCTTGAGATGTTCCTCATGTTCTTCCTTTGACTTGGAGTAGATCAAAATGTCGTCAATGAAGACAACCACAAATTGATCGAGGTACGGCCTGAATACGCTGTTCATCATTTGCATAAATGCGGCAGGCGCATTAGTTAAGCCAAAAGGCATAACGGTGAACTCGTAATGTCCATACCTACTCCGGAATGCAGTCTTGTGAATATCACTTTCCTTGATCTTCAATTGATGATAACCAGATCGAAGGTCGATCTTTGAAAAATATTGAGCTCCAGAAATCTGGTCGAATAATTCATCAATCCTCGGCAATGGATATTTATTCTTGATGGTGAGTTGATTCAGTTGCCGATAATCAACACATAACTTCATCGAACCATCCTTCTTCTTGACAAATAAGACCGGGGCTCCCCAAGGTGAAGTACTTGGTCGGATAAACCCCTTCTCCAGTAATTCCAATAATTGATCCTTTAACTCCTTCATTTCCACGGCAGACATCCGATATGGAGCTTTAGAAACTGGTGCCGCTCCCGGAATTAAATCAATAGAGAAAACCACTTCTCTCTCGGGTGGAATACCAGGCAACTCGTCCGGAAATACATCAGAATAATCCCGAACGATAGGAATGTCCTTTAAAACGGGTTCCGTGTGCTCGGTCATAGTGATAGAAACTAAGAAACCGACACAACCCTTCCTTAAGAATTTCTCGGCCTTGAGGGTCGAAATTAGAGGTATGTGCTTGGAATGCCTGATACCCGAAAATAGAAGGTCGGGGTAACCCATGAAAGTTACCGTACCCAACTTGCAATTGACACTAGCACCATGTGTAGATAGCCAGTCGGCACCCAAAATAACATCATATCCTTCCATCTCCATGCATACCAAATCAGCGGGTAAGTTATGACCACTAATTAGAATTTCACTATCAGGATAGAAGTGTTTAATCTCCGTTCCCATTCCAATAGGGGTAGTGATAGTGAGTGTAGAATCTAACGGAACAGGCTTCATAGGTAAAAGACCAGCAAATCTTTGAGATATAAATGAATGCGTAGCTCCGGTGTCAAATAAGACAGAGGCAGGCTTGGAGTATATGAAAAGAGTACCTTCCACGATGCCTCCTTCCTCGGTAGGTTCCTTACCCATAAGGGCTTGAAGTCTTCCTGGCTTCTTAGCAATAATAGGAAGCTTTGCCGGTGATAGAGCTTGCTCGTTGAGAAGAGGGCAATTCGGGATCCTATGCTCCCGACTCCCGCATCGAAGACATGCACCGAGCTTTCTCCAACATTCCTCAGCTTTATGTCCGGGCTTCTCGCAGTATTTGCATAATTCCTTTGATGTTGCCGATATAGGGACAATTTGCTTGTCGAATGTCCTCGATTTCTTGTCCCCTTGAAAATTACGTCGACCTTTGTTGAAATTTCGCCCATCCTTGATGAAATTACGCCCGTCATTGGGCCTTTTCTTCCCAAAGGAAGGTTTGAAACTTCCGGACCCAGTAACTTGCTCTCTCTTGGCTTCCCTTCCTCGGATGCGATCCGATAACTCCGTTGCATCTTCTAGGAGTTGTGCTCTCCGTACCACATCAGAATAAATTTGGATATCCATCGGGGCTAGTTGAGTAATATATTGAGGCTTAAGGCCATTAAGAAATCTCCGTGCCTTCATCTTGTCAGTACCCACGAGATGTGGAGCGTACCGAGATAACCTCAAAAATTGAGCTTCATATTCCGCCACCGATAAACCCCTTTGCTTCAAAGCGGAAAACTCGGCAGCCTTCCTTTCTTGTACTCGGTCGGAGAAGTATTTACTATTGAAGTGTTCCACGAACTCTTCCCATAATACTTGGTCGTGCGGTAAAGTATCTTCGACCGATTCCCACCAGGCACGTGCATCCCTTTCCAGTTGGAAAGTAGCAAGTAGGACCTTCTCCTCGTCAGCGCATTGCATGACTCGGAATATCCTCTCGATCTCCTTAATCCAGTGTTCGGCTTCATCCGGATCAGTAGATCCAGCGAACTTGGGAGGGTTCATGCTTCGAAAATTCCTATGCAAATCTCCGGCTCCTCGGTTTGCTCCTCCCTGAGCAACCTGTTGGAGGGCTTGTGTTAAGCCTTGAACGGTCCGCTGCATCTCACGCCATTGAGCTCTCTCGGCGGCCATTTGCGAGAATTAGCCTGAAACCATAATTCCAAGGTTTATTATTTTTGTTGTGGTATTTATTTCTTGATAATTCTCATTTAACCCGTGTTTCTACCCAATCTTACCAGGAAGGTTTTGAGACCTATCCAATTTCTAGATATTGATCTAGAACCTATGTTTGAGGGAAACTATGTTTTAAGAATGAACCTATAATTGTGAAACCTAGGATTTTATGTAACCTAGGCTCTGATACCACAAAGACTGTCACGCTCCGACGCGGAATATCGAGGGCGCGACGAGTCGTAAACAAGCGTGTCGATCAGAGCATGTACAATTTTATTTCTAAAGTCAGAAATGAACGGGAAAATGATACTTTTATTCAATCAAAATGAAGTATTACAACACTAATTCATAAGCCATAAAGGCAATTTACAACTTCCAATCCCAAAGTACAACATTCTTGTAAAATCACTAGTTGATCTACATAAACCTAGGTAAAAAGAAAAATCACTCTCTCACTCTTGTCCATTCCCATGTTCAATGTCATTTCCTGCAACAATTAACCAAAACGTAGGGTGAGCTTAAAAGCTCAGTAGGATTTTATATCTCTATGAACCAGGCAATCTTTAAGTGTTAGCAATTTAAACAATTTTCTAACTTGTATTGGGAAGTGTATAATCATGAATAGAATTTCCAAGTAATTGAGATGATATGATATGAAGATGAATTTCCAAGTAATGACTTTGAATAAGTAAAGAATTCCGTGTAATTGGCCATTTTCACGCAAGTCAAGTAATTCATGTAATTTTCAAGTAAACAAGTATGAATAGTGGAATGCCGTATCAAGTAAATCTATCATGCACTTCGGTGCAATGCCACACCGTTGGTCAATCAACTCCCATGGGCACAAGTACTTTCGGGCGCTCCCCCCACGACCAGACTGGGCCCCATTAATGCCAGGCATTGAGTCATATGGATCTGAAGATCCCAAGTACGTTTAGACATCCACTTTAATGTATATGGCCAAGAATTTTCAAGAATATGCTGTTTGTAATAAGCACAGATTTGACACAATTTCAGAAGTTGCAAGAAAAGTGGATAACAATTTAAGGCATAATGTTTAACGACATTAAGTCGTGGAGTTCAAAAATGAACGGTAAGTAGGAAGAAAATCAAGTAATTAGAGTTTAATAGAATTAATTTGATTCCATGGTTTAATCTTATGTGCATTTGATTTACAAGTGTTTAGACATGTTTACAGGAAGTTTTTGTTTATTAAAAATGCATTAGTTAGCCAAAACGGTGATTTATTATAATAATCGGAATTTTATTATGAAAATAACTTTTTATGTTGAAAATAATTCTAACTTGCTGAAAATAATATTAACATGCTGAGAATGATTTTCATATGTTACCTTACTGGGAAGATGATAAAAATAAAATTTTCATGCTGGATTTAATTTTTACATGCTGAAAATTAATTATTAACATGCTAAAATTAATACTTAACATGCTAAAATAATCAACCTACTGATAAGATGATAAGATAAGTTTACCATGCTGATTACAGAAATTTTCTGATAACAACATAATTTTTATCATGCTAAAAATCATTTTCTCCATTTATTTGCTAATTATTTGATAGGAAAATAGAATTATCATGCTGAAAAATAGTTTTAATACACTGAAAATAATTCTAACATGCCAAAAATAATTTTAACATGCTGGAATAATTTTACTATACTAGAAGAATTTTTATCATGCTGGAAGTAATTTTCATGCATCAATTTACTAATTATTTAATAGGAAATTAGGTTTTATACGCACAAAAATAGCTTTAAATAGATTTTAACATGCTGAAAATAATTTTTATATCTCAATATGTATAAAATAATTTTATCATATTGGAAGTCACTTTTAACATGCTGGAAATAGCTTTAACATGTTGGAACAAATTTTTAGTATGTATAAACTAACGTGGTGAAAATTAGATTTTTACATGTAAAAATAATTTCATTCTACAAAAATAAATTTTTAACATGCTGTAAGAATTAAAACATGCTAATCTTACATTTTCTTACTTTTGGTGACTAATTACGTACAATTAACGTGGACTTCCAAAAGATATAGTTCTTATTGTAAAGTGACTTAAGTTTAGTCCCATATTGGAAGTTACAAAAAACTTGCATAGCTTTATATGTTGGAGAGCTCACCCTTGGGTCAGCACCCAAGGGCATAGGATGTGGGCTTGAATTGTGAGTTGATACAGAACTAGTTATGTATATTTATTTATTTATTTGTGCCGATCCGAGCCGAGCCGAGTCGAGGTGCGGTGCGGTCAAGGCCAATTATATATATATATATATATATATATCGTTCTGGAAATATATATATATATATATTTTTTTTTTAAAAAAATTGTTTGACCCAATTTTTGTGAACGCGCTAGCATAAGCTAGCGCGACTTTGAAGATCGCGCTACCCTTGGGTAGCGCGTTCTGAAAGTATAATTTTTTTTTTAAATGTTTGACCCCAGAGGGGCGGGAAGAACACTGTGTGAACGCGCTATGTCGGGCCGGCACGTTCAGAACGCGCTACTGAGGTATAGCGCGTTCTAGACCTGATAAAAAAACGGGAATACACTTCCAATAAAATGACCATAACTTGCTCATTTCAGAACGGAATTTAATAAATGAGCTATCAATGGAAAGAGGACAGAAAAATGAACAAGATGGCATGATTTTATTGAAATTTAGCCTGAGAGACACCTACCTTTAGTCGGATCTAAAGAAATATCCCCAAATATAAGAAAACCCTTTGATCTTCCAAATCCTCCTTCAAATCTCCACGAATCTTTGCAACAGCATATACTTAACCTCCACGGATGATTTGAGGGTCGAATGGGCTTCTATTTATAGCCAAAACTTGGCCAAATTTGTCAAGATTCCTTGCCTAACAATGCCAAACTTTCCAACTCCGAATTAGAAGAAAATTCTAATTTCTCCTCTTAACCTAGCCTCCATTTGGTGTGAACCAATGTAAAAACGGCTGGTCCAAGGTGGGCTGTTAGGTAAGGGTCGATTTTTGAGTCAAACTTCTATAAATTGGGTTATTATAATCCCTTAAATATCATATTAAACACATGTTACGAATTTAAGACTATTTATCCTTTATTGAATCCTTTAACCATTAATTCAGCCCATTATGGATTATCCAATGGGCCAATTGTAAACCTAATCTATTACATGGACTTTTATTGGGCTTACTATGATTTATCTAAGGTTTGAAGCATTTAATCTCTATTTATTTCTAGTTAATTCAAGTAAATTCAATAAACTAGCTTATTTCATATAGTAAAAATGTAATTTGATTATTTCATGAAAATTTTAATTACATAATCAAATTAAAAAATTTATTTCTCATTTTTAAATTTTGGGTTTCTACACTCGCAGTCCAAGGCTAAACACATGGCCCACTCGGGAATCATCTTCCAGGAAAACTCACGGCATGCGGGGGAGACCCCACCGCACACACACCGATACACGGTGACTTGGTCAAGCGTAACACAAAAGTCCGGCACGTGAGGAGTCACCTGGACTCTCAAACCCTTGGGCATGCTAAACGAGGCAGCACGGTCCTCCCGACACCCTCAAAACATGGTCACAGAATCCCACGGGTGTCTGGGGCATGCACAGGACCGCAAGTCGACCACTGGGTCGCAACTGGGTCAACTAGGGACCTACACAATGTGAAACGATCACGGCAAGCACGAAGAACCACTTCGGCATAACACAGTGCCTGGCGATCTATCTTTGGGCCGTTACAGACCGTAACGGCCCAAAGGTAGGCCGTCACAGCACCCTGACGGTCAAACTCAGGAGCGTCAGACACTCGGTGTGAAATGAACTGTAACGCGCCCACGCTGGTGCGTCACAGCACCTGACGGACCTAAACAGGTGCGTCAGGTCACGAGTAAAAACTAAATGTAACGTGCTCCTCTAGGGGCGTTACGTCACCTAACGGACCGACGCCGGTGCGTTAGGCCACGGGACAACACAGGTCGTGACGCATGCCTCCCGGTGCGTCACGCTCTCTAACGCACCTACTCAAGTGCGTTAGGGAGAGGGGTGGGTGCGTTGACTCTAACGCTCCTACCCAGGGGCGTCACACTACCCTGACGTGCCACTCTGAGTGCGTCAGGCATCTATGACCCCCAACGGACATAAACCACGGTCGAAACACTGTAACGGTCTAGCATGTGGGCGTCACAGCCCTATGGCGGTCTATCGTGGGGCCGTCAGGCCCACGAACGCCAATACCCAAAACAAAGGGAGCGTAACGCACCTTCCCAGGAGCGTTACACACTGTGGCGGTCATTGGAATGACCGGCATAGCGTCCTGATGATGAAACGGCGAACTAACACCAAAAATGACAACCACGCCCCCATACCTCCATGGGAGAGGGGGAAATCAAGGGGGAAGCCCCCTGGGGACCCCTAACATGATTCTAAGCCATCAAAATGCCGAATCGCGGCTCTAATCCATAGATCAGGCGAACTCTCCCCAAAACATGATTTTGCCCCAAAAAGCTCAAATTGGCCCTCTCGGCTCACCACGGCCTACAAAACTCGTGGAAAGGAAGAGCACGAGCTGGGAGTCCATCTCCCTACCTCCACCGAAGAAATGACGCGCCGTGGACGCCGATCCATTAAGAAATCGCCGCGAAACCCTCGCCGGCTCACGGACGCGCCCCCGAGCTTCCACGCGCCTCCACTGCCTCGATCCTCACCCGTCCTCGCCCGCATCCTCACCCGCGTTGCCTCCACCTCGCCCCCGCCTCGCTCCGTCGGCCGCCGGAGAAGAGAGGGGAGAAAGAGAGCGTGAGAGAAGAGAGAGGGAGAGAAGAGAGGAATGAGAGATGGGGAGAGAGAAAAAGGGAGGGGGGTTTATATAGAAAATCTGAAAATTCTGGAAAATATCAAAAAATAGAAAAATACACCCACGCGATCCTCGGAACACGCTGATCATCGTGGTAACGTCCTGGCATCGGAGAACGCAACTGTTCACCCTGTACGGGGTTCCGAAGGTTCGACAGACGAAAAACAGGCGTAAAACCTAAAACGCAACCCGGGACCCACAAAGGTGCTCCGAAAATTACAGAAAATTACCGGCGTGCTTCTCACCACACCACGGACCTAAGGAAACTCACGGGCACACCACCCGTGGGTCCGACAATCCGGTAAAAATAGTCCGAAGCTCGATCGGACAAAATCTAAAATCCGCGAAAGATGATCCGAAACCCACAGATTCAGATCCGAAAAACCCGGGGCATTACACAGCCAGAGTGCTGGCCGCCTGCAACACTGGGCGTCCCAAGCTCAGCCGCCCAGCAGACTTGGGTGGCTAGACCCTTGGCCACCCAGTCCTAGATGTGACGGCCACCCATGTGGCTGTCCCCTGCCGATTTCGCAGAAAACACCCGAACTCTACACGGAGTCCCATCGCGAGCCCCATTCATTGCTGGACGAAGGGGAAAACATAGGGAATCCATCTCCAGACATTCCTACGATCGGAAAACCACAATCTGACCATGAATCAAGGCCTAGATTGGCCAAAAACCGCCACTCAACCCCGACATGCATTTAACCCCCACACAAGAAGTACACCCGCTCTCGACCTCACCGGGGCATGGAAACGAAAACACGTGGGGAGAGTAGGGATCTGTCCCCCTACCTTAACCGAAGCTTTAACCCACCAAAACCTCAAAAAACGGCGATCACCCCACGCGGTCAGCTTCCCACGAACATAACCGCCTCCACCTCGATGTTCCTCACGTCCCTCGGCCTTGCCCTCGCCACACGCCGCTGCCATCGCTCAGCCCCGAGCCTCCCCACTGTCGTCCGCCGCCGAAGGTGAGAATGGGGGAGGGGAAAGAGAGACAGAAGAGAGTGAGGGAGAGGGTGAGTCTAGAGAGACGAGAGAACGGAGGGGGAGAGAGGGGGATTCAAAAAGGGGTTTTTAATTTTTATTTTTATTATATTTATTTTTTCTATTTCTTTTAGAAAATTCACAGGAACTCTTAAAAAACCCCAAAAAATAGATTCTAACCCAGAAATTTTTTGGGAAAAAGCGGGACCGCTCCACGCGCCACCATGGACCCAGAATAACCCACAGATGCACCATCAAAGGGTCTGAAAAATCAATATAAAAGTCTGAAACTCACTCAGACACGATCCGTAACTCGCAGAAACACGATCCGAAAATCCAGGGCGTTACAGTCCTCCCCCTTATGAAAATTTCATCCTCAAAATTTAGGACAGAGCACAAAACTCGGGGGAAATAACTCACCCAATGGGTAGGACTTCACGGTTACAGCACCACCATGCTACTCACCACACAACCATATCCGAGGAACACCGCCAGACCAGCACAATCAAGCTTGCGGCTCAGCCGTGGTTCCTTCGACTTTCGTCGTGGCAGCTGTTACTTCTGTTGTTGTTGTTGTTCCTACTCCTGCTGTTACTGCTTTACTTTTACTGCTTAGCACTGCTGTTACTGCGTTGTTTCGTGGTAGGGATCTACTGGACCCCCACTGAGCCAGAGAGACGAGACTCACCCCTGACTTTTCAGGTGTAGCTGTTCTTCCTCGTGCTTGGAGGTACTGTTGCGGTGGTTCTTAGTTGCCAGCTTTGCCAGTATCGGGCTTCCCCCGACTTGAGAGTATGTTCTCTTTCCTATTGTACTATACTTTAGTTGGACTGGACTCTGTCAGCTCTGTAGTTTAATTTGTTTAATAGAAAATATAATTTTATTTCTACTATTTTAGTAATCCTGATCATATAAATTTAATTGCTTACTGCTGTATCTGGAAGTTCAATGTACTTATACACTCCTTTCTATCCCTTCGGAGCTTTCCCACTCTTGGGAGGCCTCTCAGAATCCAAGTGGTATCGGGTTTACCCGGTATCTGTTGTCTGGGTCATCACAGCTAGTATCAGAGCGTGTGTTTATGAAAGTACATGGGAATTTGAGATATTGCAGTGTTTAGAGTCCATAAGGTCCAGTACAGTCGACAGCTGGCATAGGTTTTGTGATTCTTTAGCGCTTTGCTTCTCGCGTGAGAGCTTGTGTGCACTATGTTTGCGCTGTGCGAGATGGTTCTGCTCTCGTCAGGATCTGATGGAGCATTCTTCTTTCGTCAGGGTGTTTGTCTCGGTTGTGCTGCACTTGGCAGAGTTCGTCGGCAGGCGTGAATCTATGGTGCGGTGTTCAAGATTTTTCGGACTTGTTTAGGTGGCTGGTGGCATTATCGTTGGTGTGATGACCGTGCACATTCTCTAAGGAGATTAATGTTATTTTGGCCATCCCAGCTCGAGGTTTGGTCAGCCCCTGAGGTGTTAAGGTTGTGCTTTGAGGTGTTGTTGAATGCCTTGTTTGAGAGAGGGATCGGGCGAGCCTAGGATTTCCTTCCTGGTGAGCTGTTGTTAGTCGAGCTTGATCTTTCTCATCTTGTCTTGTGGCGTCTTTTCGAGGTAAGCTTTGGAAGTGCTGTCTCCGTGAAGCCTTTATCCTGTGTCTGCTTATGTGCAGACTGTGTTAGTTCTGAACCTAATCTGCTCTTGTTTCGGCGGTGGCTTGGCTTTGGACCCAGTTTGTGAATTGGGGGCTGTTGTGCACCGTGTTCGACGTGCCGTGTTTGGCGGCTGTTGAGATGTGAAGGTTCAGTGATTGATTCGGGATGTGAGGATAAGTTGAGACAAGCCTTCTTTGTGGCTTGTGCTGTGGCTCTTGGCACGATGGTTTGCACTTTGGCAACTTATGAACGGCTGTTAGTAGGATCGGTACTCGAGACGTGGTATATTGTAGATTCGTGAATTGCGATGGTGCCGAGTATGTGCTGGGATGCGGATGCCGAGTTGTTTATGATGCATGTGTGCGTTGTGTTGAGTGCGCAGCGGAAGCGTGTGGGGTCATAACCCACAGGTCGAGGATCGTTTGGTTGGAAGATTCTGACCGGCCGAGAGGATTGTTTCCTCGATGTAACTTTGTCTTGGCTATGTGTGCCTTGATGTTGTTGGTTGCCGTGCCGTTGCTTGAGGCATTGTGGTTGTTGGCACTGGCCGATTCAAGAATTGGGGAAATATGTCGACGTATATGTTGGTTGAGTACACTTTTTTCTTCTGTATTTCTTGGAAGTTGTGCTCTCGGGAAGGATCATGGTCCTCGAGATGCATTTTTTGAGAGGTGTTTGTGGGTCCTTGTTAGTAAGCTGCCAGCGGCTAGTATATTCTAGCCGTGTGTTCAGCTGTAATTTTGCCTTGATATGACCTAGCTTGCAGTTGTGTCCCATGGTTCTGTGTTGAGAATTGAGCCGGAGATCTACATGTGTTGTTTGAGGTTGTGTGTTGGATTGTGTTTGTGGTCAGCTTGGGAGGAGTTCCCTGTGAGTCTGAGTTTGATATTGTGTGGACCGAGATCTTGTCGGTTGGTTTTGCTGTACTCTTCTATCGTGGTAGAGTTGGCGTGCAACTCGAATCAGATGTAATGTCTAAGTAAGGACTGACTCGGTTGTATTTTTGGTCTAGTGCTGTCATTGGCATTCTGCGTGCCAGATTCGATCGTTGTTATGGCGCGGAAGCCGATGGTTGGAGCAGTCAGCTGAGATGATTGTTTTCCTCGAGAGAGCTGATGCTTGTTTTGTCTGCCGAGTATGAGATTTTATCGGTGGCGGTTTTCGTGGCATGGGTCATGTCTCCTTGCTCTGTGAGATGATAGTGATGATGCCATGATGTTTCAGAGGTGCCGGACTTGTGTTCCCTTGTGTGCCATGCTTGTTCTGCGGATCGATGTGCCCTGAGATCCGGAGCGTGTGCCTGTGATTGTGGTTTGGCAGTGTCCCTCTGAATTATGTTTTTCGAGGATTTTGTTATCGTGTTTTGTGTGTTCGAGGTTTGGCTGGTGCTTGGAGAGCGTAGCTAGCTGTTTGGTTTATTCTTCCCTTTTCTCTTGTTAGCTCCTTAAATTTTGAGGATGAAATTTCTTAAGGAGGGGAGGCTGTAATATCCTGGATTCTTTAGATCAGAATCAGAGAGCATTCGGAGCGCTTTCGTGGGTCCCTGATTGTGTTTTACGATCCACTTAGATTTTCCCCTTGTTTAACTTACGGAATCCCGTGGAGAGTGAACCGTTGAGTTTTGAGACTCCGGGACGCTACAGGTGCATTGTGCTCTTTCTGAGGACCGCGAAGACTATTTTTTCGTATATTTCTGAGTTTACAGAATTTCATGCCAAAAATTAGACTTTAGGAAAATTGCTAATTTCTTTTCCTTTTAAACCTCACCCTCTCTCCTCTCTCTTCTCACGTTCTCTCATTCTCTCGCTCCATTCTCTCTCCTCTCCCCCGGGCGCACGATCGTTGTGGAGCTGGATGAGGTGGTGACGACGTGGAGCTGACCTGGAGCGTGACGGTGCGAGTATTGGAGCGTGGCGTTGGCGCGATCCCATTCGTGGATTCAAAGCCGGCGTGGGTTGTCTGTGTGATGGTTTTCGGCGTGGTTTGGTCGTTTCGGTGCGTGAGATCTTCGGTGGAGGTAGGGGGATGGATACCCTACTCTTTTCATGCTTCCTCTCGTGATTTGGAGCCGAACGGTGTGAGTTTGAGCGGGTTTTCCAACTTTAAAGGCGAAATCATGTTTCGGGGGTGTAAGCCGTGTTCTCCGTTCCAGGCGACGATTTTTAGTTTTAATGGTATCATTTGAACCCTTGGCATGTTGGGATTCAATTCTCGCCAATTTAACTCCGTTTGAGCATGATTTGGGGCCCATATGAGGCCGAATGCTCGCGTGACTCGTTTTGGGTTGATTCATGGGAATCACCCGTTTCTTACGGTTTTGGGGTTGTTTGACCCCTTTCGGCTTGTGGATGGTCAGCATCGCATGTATGGGTGTTTCCCCGTCGTTCTGGGATAATTGGGGCGTGGAAATACTGAGTTTTGTGAGGTCTTGCGGATTTCGGGCCGGAGGATGAACGCGGTTCCGCAGAAACCACGTCCGACTCTCGACCTTGGTAGTGGTTGGTCTTGAACTACATCTACTTTTCAGTCCTTATCGATTTCATGCGTATGGCGATGGGAGAACGCGGTTAGCGTTCAACAGCGTTTGATGGCCGCGGTTAGCTTGAAACAACGTCTGCCTGTCTTCATCTCCACCTGCCTGGTTTTCCTTCTAGAAACGATTTATGGCGTACCGCAGCTAGGATGCCCGCAGTTAACACTTAACCGCGTCTGGATGACCGCTGCTATCTTGGAACTGCGGCTGTCTTTGAGTCGACTCCGCTTCGTGAAGCGCCGACTGCATCTTCTTCTTCTCTGAATCTTTGTTTTTCGTTCATGGGCTAGAAGCGGTTTGTCTGGAACCGCGCCCATGGAGCGACGGTTTGTTTGGAACCGCATCTGGGTTTTTCTTATGAGCGCGGCTTGTTGAGAACCGCGGCCCTGATAGCCGCGGCTAGCTCGCAACCGCGGCTACCTTTTGGGTGTTTTCTTCTCCTGTTTGGCTTCAGGTTGGCTTGGCTTGACCCCTTGGTTGGCCCATTGTTCTGTGGATGTCTTGGACATCCTATGAGAGCTGTGACCGTGTTATAGGGTGTCTGGGAGTGCCATTGTACCGAGCAGTGTTTCGTGTTGTTTCGGGGGTCATTATGGTTTCTAGTCAACCCGATTGTGACCCAATGGTTGACGTGTGACCTCGTGAGTGTCTCGGCTATCCTGTGAGGATCGAGATTATGTTTTGGATGCTTGGAGGTATCATCGTACCTATATTTACGTGTCCATGTGGTTTGAGGGTTTGGTAATCCCACATGTTCTGTGCTTCGTGTTATGCCGAATTATTAGTCCGATGAGCGGCCTAAGGGCTGTGGACTTTCATTAATGTGTGGATCTGGCTGTTGTGTGCCATCTTCCACTATGCTTTATCATGATTTGGCTTAGGGACTAGGCTGATTAACAGCATGTTGCCGTGATGTGCAACGATCTTGTCCCGAGTCTTGTGAGTCAAGGATCGTTGTGTCAGTAGGTCTAGTTGGCTGTCCCGAGTCTGACAGTTGTATGCTGCATTGTGTTCCGTAGTGCGTGTGACAGGTGTGTGCTTACCTTGTTCGTACTTCGTTGTTTTGAGTCTCTGTGTCTAGTGACCCTCCATTAGTCATAGCCTGGCGACACTTTCGTGTGTCGGCCCACCTAGGAGTGGTGGCAGGGAGAGTTCCCAATAGAGACGATTTGTAGGCTGGTTGCTGTGGGCCCCTTTGTCTAGCTGTTAGAGTCCAACGGGAGGGAAAAACTAGCTAGAGACTTGGCTCAAGACATTGAGCTTGTGTGTGCACACGTGGTCAGGGACGTTTGGACCAGCGCCGACGGGCCTGACCCTGACTAGTCACTCGTTACTGTTGTTCCTTGGTTACTTCCTCGGTGTCTCAGTTACCACGTTCGAGGCGAGTGGGAGAAGCTTGAGGCGCAGTGTAAGACGTCAGTTGACGCATATGGCTTTTCTACTAGTGAGGAGGTGCTTCTGTCACTTGATGCATGACTTATGGTTTCATGACTATTTTTCGTCACTGTTGATGTGACTTGTCGGGTAGTCTGTGTTTAGCTTTACCCGACGTCAGTGTAGCGTACATGACGGTGAGGTCGTGTATGTGTTGGTACTTTTAGACCATGTGGTCTTGAGTTGGGCTTTTATCTCGGTGGACGAGCCTGTACGACTGAGGTGTCGTGATGTTGTCCTGGCAGTGTAGCCAGAGTTTCCTTGTATCGATTTCGTGATTCTCGATTGCAAGTCTGGGGATTTGTGTTCTTACCGATAGGAGTAGCTTGCGGATCAGCCGTGGTTCCTTCGACTTTCGTCGTGGCGGCTGTTACTTCAGTTGTTGTTGTTCCTACTCCTGCTGTTACTGCTTTACTTTTACTACTTAGCACTGTTGTTACTGCGTTGTTTCGTGGTAGGGATCTGTGGGACCCCTACTGAGCCAGTGAGATGAGGCTCACCCCTGACTTTTCAGGTGTAGCTATTCTTCCTCGTGCTTGGAGGTACTGCTGCTGTGGTTCTTAGTTGCCAGGTTTGCCAGTGTCAGGCTTTCCCCGACTTGAGAGTACGTTCTCTTTCTTATTGTACTGTACTTTAGATGGACTAGACTCTGTCAGCTCTATAGTTTAATTTGTTTAATAGAAAATGTAATTTTATTTATGCTATTTTAGCAATCCTGATCATAGCTATCCTTTCTATCCCTTCAGAGCTTTCTCGCTCTTGGGAGGCCTCTCAAAATCCAAGTGGTATCGGGTTTACCCAGTATCCAGAGTCTGGGTCGTCATACAAAAGGATATGACGTACGAGCAAAAGCCAATCAGAATAATCGATCGTGAAGTACGTCACCTTCGGAACAAAACTCTTCCCATGGTAAAAGTCTGATGGAATAAGAATACTGAACAAGTGGCGACTGTTGACACCCGTTTTATACCCAATAAGTTGGGTCATCTCCTTTTTCATTCTATATGATGCCCCGAGTTGTTCGCTTTTTCATCAAGTCTCCTGATCAGTTGAAACCTATTTCTTGGGTCTTTTCCTGGATAAAGAATTGGCTCCCGGTGGCATTTCGTTGGATAAAGCTTAGCAAAGCCCTTCTCTTCTTTCTTGAATCTCAATGCTAAATAACGGTCCCAGACAGGTGCGTCACTTCCTTCTAACGGATGGATCTTAGACCGTTACTCTTTGAAGAGTCCTAAGGCTTAAGGCCACGTGTTCCGTGCTTATCCTGTTGAATCCACGTTGATAATAACGGTCTGTCGTGCAGCCGTTGCTTCCCTATGACGCCCTATGCCTTGGCCGTCACTTCCTTGAAGAGTCCAGCTTGTTGGGTCTTCCTTCCGTTGATCTTATCCTCTGGGATAAGGTTGAAAGTAACGGATGATCCTTGGTGCGTTACTTCCAAGTGGCGGTCTATCGTGCAGCCGTTACTTCCTTCCGGGAGTCCTGGCAGTTCAGGCCTTTTCTCTGCTACTCCGTGTTTGAGATAAGAACGTGGATTGACCTTATCTCTTTCTAATCCGATCCTCAGGACTTCCCGTTTGTTTCTGTGGACTCTTGGTGATATTATCCTCAAGGATTTGCTAAGACTTATCCCTTTTTCCTGCTGAATTATCCTCTACTCGACCTATGAGTTTTGAGGGCCTATAAATAGCACCCTTGAATTCATGGCCAAGGAGGAGGAGATTTCAATTCACGACGAAGTGCTGCCGAACTCAGGAACCATCTTCATCCAGGAGGAGTTGCTTCCCACGTCCATCTATCTCACAGTCAAGGGAGTACTTTTGGTTTTGTCTTTCAAGTTCATCTTTACATGCTTGAGTTCTTCCTTGGTTTTTTTCTCCAAACGAAGCATTGTCCCTCCTCCTCCTCCACGTTTTTCACTGTTGTTCTTTAAGCATATAAACATCCTCCCAACTTTTAAAAACGCCCAGAGGGGTTAAAAAAACCAAAACTCCCCGGTAATTCCCTCTCCTTTTGATGTTCTTAAGTTCTTTAAGAATTGATGCTATGCTTGTGAAGAGGGCTGATTGAGGTTGTTTTGTCTTGTCTTTTTTACTTCTTTGGCAGGTTTACAGGTTCATTAGCACGAGGTCCAAGTCTTCTAACCGGCTGGAAGAGTTGGAGTTAAAAGAATTCAAGCTTTACTACTGCAGGTTATCTGACGGTCTGGTGCAGGAGCGTCACTTTCTTCTGGCGGTCTAGGGTGCGACCGTTACTTCAAGCAACGCACGGGTCTCTGGCCGTTACTTCCAAGCTGATCTGCAGGCTTTCTTTGGTTTTCTCTCCCGTGGGCGGGTGCTTCATCCACCTATTTCCAAGGTATATTCGAGTCTTTGACTTGTGTTTACCTTGGTGGCGATCACATCTTTCCTTGGTACTGGGCAATAGCTATTTCCTTCATCAACATCTTTATTTCCTTGCTTGTTCCACCCCTAGTGGTGTGTTTTTATTTACTCCTTGCTCCACGCCCCGGCGTGTGTTTTTCCTTTTCCTTAGCGTAATTTGATTGAGATAGCATGCCCATGCTAGAGCTAGCTATGATTGCCTAGGTTCATGTTCACATGTTCATAGGTTTGAGCAGATCTTTGATTGCTTGTTTGTCATCTTGCCATATTACTTAGCAAACATCATAAGTAAGATCAAAGATAGGCAAATAAATATCAACAGATAATTTTTTGGCGATCACGGTGGGACATCTTGTGCCAATCGTGCTTCTGATTCTTGTTTAAACCTGCCATCATCTATTTGTTCAGTGGTCTTTTGTTTCCGTTGTTTTCATTGTTCATCCTGGTTTTCTGAGTCTTCTGACGGTCCTGTGCCCACGCGTCACAGAATTCTGACGCAGGGGCATTAGACCGCCGCTTTCATCTTGCTGTGTGAGCTTTACGGGCTTTCCGGTTACTTTTGTTGGTTTTTGGTTCCCTGGCTCATCTGACGGTCTCGTCCCCCTGCGTTATATATTTTCTGGCGGTCTGGTCTTCGACCGTTACTTATCTCTGACGCAGGGGCCTTCGACCGTTACTCTTCTGGCAGGTACGCATCCGAGGTGCATTTATTTTCGCAGTTTGTGCTGTGATTTGTTTGCTTGGGTGACACCTGGCTCTCCTCTTGCTCTGCTCATATCTGCATATCATGGTGTGCACTATTGATTGTTAGATTGTTAGGCTAGACTTTGCATGCACTCCGGTGCACATAGGGTCATTCATCTTTCATACATTAGATTGTATTTTCCTACCTTGTTGTGAGGACCTCTCGTCTCCATATTCCTTGGGGCCGACTAGGAAATCACAGCAGGGACCTCCATAAGTCCCCGCGAGCCGTGGATTCCCACACGGACGCCGGGCTGGTTGTACCTTTCCCACCCTGTGTCTAGGGTTGCATAAGTGATTGAGTGGTTACACTTAGAGTCAAACCAAGTCCTATATCCATCTCCTACTAGGGACCTATTGTTGAGAGCACATATCAATCAATTCACTAAGGTTCCAAAGGAGAAATCATAAGAATATTGTCGCATCATCCTAAACAACTTGCTTGATTCTTGAGTGTCTTCATCTCTTATCACTTGCATCTTGGTAGAACACCTAAGATTGATTGCTCATTGTGTGTTTTGTGTTGGTTGTTTTTGCATATTTCCAAGGTTGTCCGTTGCATGTGGAGTTGCTTTCGCCCGTTTGAGTCGTCTTCTCCAGTCGCTTCTTCCTTCACATTCTATTCCAATCCCCTCTTCGAATCCACCATGGCATCCTTCAATCCTCTGCGCTCCCAAGAGGACTCTCTTCCTCAAGGGCTCCTTGAAAACCCCCCTAGGGTTGCTACCTTTCCTTCCGGAGAAGGGACTGCCCCTCTCCCGTCCTCCACATCTGTGGGAGGTAGTCAAGGTACCCCTTCTCTCGCTACTCCTTCCGCGGGCTCCATCCTTCACATGATGGCCCAATTGGACCCGACCCAACTTCAAGTCCTATACCAAGCTATGCAAGGGTCCAACGCTTCTCCCTCCGCCGCTGTTCAGGGTCAATCTAATCCTTCCATTATTGGGCCGTCCGTTCAGCCCGCTCCGATTGACCTCACTCCGGTCCAACCTCGGACCATCACTTTCGCTGGCATAGAGATGGGCCAATCTTCCAATTCAGCCCATCAGTCTTTCGATAAAGGGAAATCGCCTATCCCTTCTTTTGTCCAGGTGGATCATCATAATTCTGGTTCGGTGGCTTCACAGCTTCTCATGAACCCTTCTGATTTCTTACAAGGGGTGGCCCAAACTCACTCCCATCCGGGTCTATCTCAGGCTCAATATCCTTCTTACGGGCCCCCTATTTCCACAGTCTATCCTTCTACTCATGCCTATGGGCCTCCCCCGTCTGCCACCGTCATTCCATCCGCTCCTCAACAATCGGCGTCCTTCGCTACCCCTGCTCCCTCCCAAGAGCAGGACTTGCTTAACAAGTGGGCCGCCATGCAGCAACAACTTGACTTCCTCCAGAAAAGGGTTGGCCCACAATCCTTGGCCGATATTCCTATTTCGAGCTTCCAAAACATTCGGTTCCCTCCGCAATCTGAGCTCCCTAACTATCGCAAGTATGATGGGAACATCAATCCCTTTATCCATGTGAGGGATTTTCTATATGAGTCGGCGCAGTTCCAGTATGATGATCGCCTCATGGCGTACTTGTTCCGCCGATCCTTAGATGGAGTTGCTCTGGAATGGTTTTATTCTCTGCCACTGGAAGAGGCCGAGAGTTTCAAGGTAGTTAATGACAAGTTCATTCAGCGGTTTCAAGACAGGGTCGGACCAGAATATTCATTTACAGATCTAGTAGCAGAGAAGATGAAGCCGGAGGAAGACTTCGCCACCTATGCAGACAGATGGAGGCAGATGGCCGCCAGAGTGCCGGGCCACATTCCGGAGGAAGAGAAGGTCAAACTGCTGATCTCCAATGCCACGCCGACTTTCCGCAACATCCTGGCAATGAATGACATAGCTAACATGCATCAACTCTACAGCCGGGCGCGCTTCATACAGACTCAATTCAAGGACTCCCCTATCCATTCTCTATTTGAAAACCAAAAGCCCAAGTACCACAAGAAACCACAAGGGCCGGTTACTGAGGGGGTCCAAACAAATGAGCAAGTACAGGCCGTTGCTTTTCCGTATCAGGCCGCACCTTTCCGCTACAATCAAAACCCCCGTAATCCACAAAACTCCATTCCGCACAACTTCCAGGCCACTCCACAAAACACTCCCCCCGCCTTCACCATTCCACAAAACGCCTTCACCACACCACAACAACCATCACCACCATCACAATACCATAACGTCCCTCCACCCAGCGGCTACAGCAACAACAATCCAAACAGCAAGCGCCCGGCTCCCAGGAGAGCCCAATATCCTCCATTGCCCGAGACACTTACGGATATTTTCTCGGCACTTATGTCAGTAAATGCAATTCAACTCCCTCCGGAACGGCCTGTTTGGAACCCGGCGGTTGACCAAACCAAATATTGCATGTTCCATAGGCAGCCAGGCCATACCATAGAAGGATGTTATCAGTTCCGAGATCTGGTATATGACCTTCATGAAGGGCAGAGAATCGACTGGGCCGAAATGCATAGGGCCATTGTGGAGATTAAAGAGAAGAGGAGACAGCCGCAGGGGCAGCAAGTGCAGCAGCATCAAGCACGACAGCCGCAGCAGCCGCCACAACAACAACAACCACACCAAGTGCAAGACCTAGGCATCCATCAGAACCCGATGCCGAATCATCCACCCGCTCCTCAGCAGCAGCCGCCGGCACCAGCACAAGTTAACATGGTTCAACCACCGGCTCCCAATGCCGGGTGGTCTTTTGATGATGATGGCGCCGCACCGCAAGTAATGGCCTTCCACCACAACCTCCGCAACCCTTCCTTCATCCTTCCCAGGCAACCAACACCTTCTCCGCTCATCCTACCATCCACACCCGCTCCAGCCAACCCTCTACCGCTCTCCATCCCATCATACCCTCCAACACTTACCCCCCTCGCCATCGTCACACCATCCCCTAATCCTTCACCCGTTCTCAAACACCCACTAGCCTTCCCGCCACCTGCATCGACATTCGTCACCACCTTGCCTTCCACCAATCCCTCACCTATCATCCACTCACCCCCCATTAACCTCGCTAACCCCACGCTCCACCAAAACACCTCCCCCACACAGCCTATCCCACTCATCCACCCTGCGGCACCCATCACACTATCTTCAGATGCTGCGGCAAACTGTGCCTTAAGGAGCGGGAAGATGTTCCATCGAAATTACATTACTGCCTCCAATCCCCAGTCCACCCAGCCAACGGCCGAGCAAGAAGAAGCTGAGCCCCTGCCGGGTACCCAATATGACTTGCTACATCATCTGGATAGAGTACCCGCTAAGATATCCGTGCTGGAGTTGATCAAGAGGTCTACCCTTCATCAGGATGCACTGAGGGACTTCTTGCAGAAAGTAATGGTTAGCGAAGACATGGCAGTCGACAGTTTACCAACGGCATTGGCAACTATTTCCAAAGGGCCGGCAATTACATTCTCAGAAACCGAGCTTGCACCTCTAGGGGCTCGATAAAAGCCGCTCTGCATAACAATTACCCTGAACAAAGTCGACATTGAAGCAGCATTGGTTGACACCGGGGCCTCAATTAATGTTTGCCCACTTAGTACCCTCCGAGCATGCAACATATCCGAAGAGTTACTATAGCCTACCCCCACTACTATAGCAGCATATGACAACTCAAGGCGAGCATGTCACGGGGTGATCACCATTCAGGCGGAGCTCGGTCCCCTCACTATGGCCGTGGAATTTTATGTTCTCGACATCGACCCTATGTTCAAGGCTATCTTGGGTCGTCCCTGGATTGACACGCTTGGCGCCGTACCCTCCACCGCACATCAGTGCGTCAAATTTCCCTTTCAAGGGAGGGTCGTCAAAGTTAAAAGCTTGCCCACGGTACAGACGGTCAAGGCCCTCTCAGATCAGGTTCTTCCCACACTATGGCCGAGTAGCCGGCCCATCATATCAGTGCTTGATTTGAACTTTCCTTGGGCTTACACATCTCCCAAGCCCATCACTACTCCAGTCAATGTCAAAGTGAAGCCACAGATCGAGATTCAAAAGGGTGGAATATCATATTGAAACTGGGCTATCAATCGGGGAGAGGCCTCGGGGCGCAACTGCAAGGAATGACTAAACCCATACCTAAGGGAAAGAAAATGGGCAGAAGAGGCCTCGGTTATAAGGAAACAACATTATCTATGGTGGGTGATTCTGGGCCACTTACATGGGATTATCGTGAGCACTTTGTCAGGGGGCCTCTCCAGCCCGGCACATTAGCTCCAGAACCGGTGCAGCCAAGAAGGGATATAGTTTGTCCAATTGCCAGTCCGCCTTCCCTGCCAGGAAGGTCAAATGGTGACATGCTCGACTACAGTCAGGCCTTGCAAAGGATCTTTTCTGAAGAAGATCGCCAGAAGCAGCGAGAGGTTCAGCTCGTACAGTGGAGGCCGAAGAAGCAACCCGCGGTTAAAATGCAAAAAGTGGGGAGCTCTCCGGTTGTTTTCTCTTGGTCTCCCTCACGCTTCCAATCCATCTTGCAACAAGGGGAGTCCATACCTCGCCTTCCTCCTATCATGATAAATCCCTCCATCATTGATCCACCGGAGATTCGATTCATTTCTTGTGCTTGCGGGAAATACCTGCGTATTGATTTGTCCACTCTACTCACTCCTCTCTCCCCTAATGCTCAGCTCCGTGAGATATGGTTGTCTTCTTCTGATCCTTTCTCCAATAGCATCCTTTCCGAGCTGTTCCCCATGCAGCTCCCACCTCCTCCGTCTTGCTGCATAGTCTCTACTGATCTCCAAAAAAAAAAAAACGTCAAATTTAAAACGGAGATTTCAGTGGAAGATTATGCTGTCCTGTCTCCATTCTCCTCCTCCCAGGGGCACGAGTCCCCTGCTCCTTCCCTTCCACTAAGCCTTCTCTCCCCTAGGTTAGGATTAGGGTCTAGTGAGTCTAAGGAAGTAGAGTCAGTTAGGTCTAGAGAAGTAGGGTCTTGTTCTAGGGCATCCAACCCTTCCCATTCTGAGCCGCGCTCGCTTGCGCATCCTTCCCGATCTGTTCCTGATAGGTTCTTGCAAGATTTGGCTCAGTGATGTCATGCTCTTCTGAAGTGTCCGAAATTCGTTGCCACAGCAATTGTGATTGAAGATGAAGAGGAAATAGAAGGGGAATGGAACGATGACGGATTAGGCGTCTATGAAGTTTTGGATGAGAAGGATCCAATGGATGAAGGCAGCAATGTAGATGACACTGCCGACTTATATGCACAAGGATTAAAGAGATTCGACCAGCCGTCGACGGCAGTGGATGAACCTACAAAGGAAATCAACTTGGGAATAGAAGAAGACCCAAGGCCTATCATTATTTCAGCTGATCTCCCTTCGCAGGTAGAAGAAGATCTAATTAAGGTTCTAAGGGAGTACAGCGATTCTTTCGCCTGGTCTTATGAGGACATGCCAGGTCTTGACCCCTCCTTAGTGGAACATCGACTCGTGCTTAAACCAGGGGCAACACCTGTTAAACAAAAGTCAAGAAGATTTCCCCCCCACATGGCCTTAAGGATCAAAGAAGAAGTCGATAAGTTATACAAGGCCAAGTTCGTCAGAGTAGTCTTATATCCCCAGTGGGTGGCGAACATAGTCCCTGTCCTCAAGAAGGATGGAAAGGTGCGCATATGCATTGATTTCAGGGACCTAAACAAAGCATGTCCCAAAGATGATTTCCCGCTACCCCATATAGACGTCCTAGTGGATAACACTACCGAGTATGAAGCTCTGTCGTTTATGGATGGGTACTCGGGCTACAATCAAATCTATCTCGCCCCGGAAGATCAAGAGAAAACTTCCTTCACCACGCCCTGGGGCACGTATTGTTATGTGGTTATGCCGTTTGGGTTGAAGAACGCAGGTGCCACCTATCAAAGGGCGATGATGGCCATTTTCCACGACATGATGCACATATACATGGAAGCTTATGTGGATGACATCTTGGTGAAGTCAAGGACAAAAGAAGAACACCCCTCTATTCTGGCTAAGGTGCTGCAGAGAGCCAGGGAGTATAAGCTTAAAATGAATCCGAAGAAGTGCGTATTCGGAGTCTCCTCAGGGAAGTTGCTAGGGTTCATAGTAAGCAAACGGGGGATCCAGATTGATCCTAATAAAGCACAGGCCGTCATGGACATGCCTCTGTCGAAGAACATTACGGAACTTCGAGGACTGATTGGTCGGCTGCAATTCATTAGAAGATTCATATCTCAACATTCTCAAAGGTGCCGCCCGTTCTATGAATTGCTTAAGGCGGGGGTCAAGTTCGAATGGAATCAAGATTGTCAAAAGGCCTATGAGGACCTCAAAGAGTACCTGTCCAATCCCTCGGTTTTGCAACCTCCTGTCCCTGGGAAACCCCTAATCCTATATATCTCGATTATTGAGGACTCCCTAGGGGCGGTCTTAGCACAAGTGGATGATGAAGGGAAAGAGCGAGCCGCGTACTACCTCTCTCGGTTGTTTAATCCAGCTGAATCCAAGTACACCGCTATGGAGAAGACTTGTGCCGCCTTAGTGTGGGTAGCTCAGAAGCTTAAACATTACTTTCTCGCCCACCCAGTTAGGTTGATCTCTAGAATGGACCCGATCCGTTATCTCCTAGAAAAGCCCGTCCTTTCTAGTAGGTTAGCTCGCTGGCAGAGCTTCCTCTCTCAGTTTGACATCACCTTTGTCGTTCAAAAGGCAGTCAAGGGATATGCCATTGCTGAGCATCTTGCACATCTCCCTATTCCTCATACCGATTCCATTCAGGACGATTTCCCTGATGAGCATCTCTCTGTCCTTTCTCATCATCCCTTCTGGTCCCTGCACTTCGACGGTGCACTCAACTCCCAAGGCCAGGGGATCGGGGCTGTCTTGCTTACTCCAGAGGGAGTAACCATCCCTTTCGCTTATCAACTTTGATTTCCCGCTACCAATAACATCGCTGAGTATGAGGCTCTCCTGGCCGGCTTGAAGCACGCCTATCTCCTAGGCGCGCGTTATCTGAACATCATAGGAGATTCTCAGCTCGTCCTACGGCAAGTTCTGTCAACTTACCGTACTCGTGATCCTAAGCTCAAGCCTTATCAAGATTTGGTCACGCTCCTTGCTAAGCGATTCCGTAAGCTCATCTATATCCATACTCCCCGTTCTTTGAACATTCTCGCTGATGCTTTGGCATCCCTTGCTTCCTCCTTATCCTTCCCTCTCAGTCGTAGTACTGAGACCATCGTCGTCCAGAGATTGGACGCACCCTCCATTCAAGATCCTTGGTTCATCAACCTCAGGAAATCCGTAGAGGCGAAAGTTGAGAAGGAGGATCTCAAGGAAGTTTCGTTAACAGAACTAGAGGAGATTCTGGACGAAGAAGAATTGCCTTGGTATCATGAAATCGAATTATTTTGCAAAGAAGGGTCGTTCCCAGAAGGGGCAAGGGCCGAGCAGCGTAAAGCAATAAGAAGAGCCGCCGCAAGGTACACTATAATTGCAGGAGAATTATATAGGCGTGCCACTAATGGAATGCTCATGAGATGCTTAGATGATGTAGAAGCTTGGAAAGTGGCTGAGGCAGCCCATTCTAGTGAGTGTGGAGGTCATGTCAATGGCCAGGCTCTAGCAAAGAAGATCCTTAGGCAGGGCTACTACTGGCCCACTCTAGAGGAAGATTGCTCCCTCTATGTCCGGAGGTGTCTTAAATGCCAACTCCATGCTGATAAGATTCACTCTCCAGCTTCATCCCTCCATCCTATGACTGCTCCTTGGCCATTCTCTATGTGGGCTTTCGACGTTGTCGGCCCGCTCGGTGATCCTAATTCTCAGATCAAGCAGAAATCCTTTATCCTCACCGCCACTGAGTACTTCACCAAATGGGCTGAAGCCGAGGCGTACACAGAGATCAAAGCTACAACGGTGTGCCGCTTTATCATGAAGAATATCATCTCGCGGTTCGGAGTACCAAGCAGCATCATCACCGACAACGGACCCCAGTTCGTCTCCCAAGAGCTTAAGGACCTATGTAAGAAGTTCAATATTGCACTGCATCATTCATCTCCATATTACCCTCAAGGCAACTGTCAAGCCGAGGCCACTAATAAAACCCTTCTTAAAATCATTAAGAAAACATGCGAAGCACATAAATTTTCTGATTGGCCTGAAAGATTGGTGGAAGCTCTGTGGGCTTACCGCACCTCCGTCCGCACCCCTACGGGACAAACTCCCTACTCTTTAACTTATGGGATGGAGGCGGTGCTCCCATACGAGATCTTAATCCCTTCCCTCAGAGTGCAGCTCGATAAGGAACTTAATCTCGATGAACGTCGAGAGGCGTTGCTGGTCCAGTTGGAACTCTTAGATGAGAAGAGGATGAACGCGGCCGATCACGTATCCGTTTATCAAAAGAGGGTTTCGCGTTATTTTCAAAAGAAGGTAATTGAACGAAAATTTTGTAAGGGTTAAATTGTTTTGAAACGCAAATTCATTCGGTCTGCAGGTCCCAGGTCCAAGTTGCAACCTAACTGGGAAGGGCCGTTTGTAATAAAAGAAGCTTATTCAGGGAATGCTTATCGTTTAGTAAACGCGGAAGGCGAGGAGCTCTCTCACCCGTGGAATGGGTTGTATCTTAAGCGTTTCTTTCCTTAAAAATCTAAACCATGTGCTTTTCCGGCAATAAGAACTGCCTCCCTATCTTCAAAAAAGAGAGTCTTGAGTAAGGCAAACACACACTACACGACGCCCCTGGTCGGGCTCATTGTTTAAAAGACACCGTTTTTCCTTGGCCATGCTTTGGGGGAAAGTCAAAGTCCCTGTACGTTTCATTCTTCGGCTGCATCCAGGGGCAAGGAGTAAATAAGGAGGAGACAACCAATCCAAACTCCCTAACGAGAAGAGGTCTCAAATAGGGGCAAGTCCGTTATGACCTGACGCCACAAGAAAGAAAAGAAAGGAAGAGAAAAGGAGTGCTCTTTACCATGCAATCAAAAGCATCATCTCAAAGTCTGTGAATGAATTCTCGAAAGCTCCAAAGGAAAAAGAAAATTAGGCATGACAAGAGTGGCAGTACAGTTCCCCGCGGGACGTTATGAGCCCGGTCGCATGCGTGCCTAAGTGGACAAAGGTTCGATGGCGGACATAAAAAGCCCCGGCACAACAGACCAAATCTCTAATAAGGTTGTACGGTGAGGGAATCAAGTTCTAAAAACTCCCATATCTGGCCTAAGCTTACCCCCATGTTCTTTTTTTTTTCTTTTAGGACTGAGACAAGTACCCTAGGTATGGCGTTGGTAAAAACACCGTCACAATGACCAGGTCTTGGCCAGGGGTTGTCACACTATTTGCACGCCGGTCTCGAGACTCAAGATAAAACAAGGGAGGTCTCGTGTTGCTAGAGAGGCACTGGTTTTTCAAAATCCAAAAACATCAAATATTTTCAAAATCCAAAAAAATCCAAAAACATCAAATATTTTCAAAATCCAAAAACAACAAATATTTTTAAAATCCAAAACATTAAATATTTTCCGAAACCCCCAAAATACCATCATATGCATAGCATGCATCGCATTTTCATTATATTTTTTGCCTATTTAATAAGGCTCCACCCCTTGATCAAATATTAAGAAATGGTCATTATCTAACTTGCCTCAAGGCAGGGGGTTGAGTCTAAGAACAGATCTAACTTGTTTCATGTCTAAGTGTGTGCAGAATACAGGGGCAAGCCCAAAAGTAAAAGTTCACAACTATGCAGGTTCATGTGTGTAACGCGCCAGCATCAGACCGTTACAGTCATGTAACGGGCCCATCTTTGACCGTCACTTCCTTCAGGCGTGGGCCTTCTTCCTTTCCATTAAACCATCATTATGACGGTCTGGGAACATACCGTTACTTGAAAATAACGGCTCAAGACCCATCCGTCACATCCTTCAGAGACTGGGCTCTTGTTACTCCCATTCTGACGGCCTGTCGCAGGACCGTTATTTCCATGTAACGGCCCAGTGCACATCCGTCATATCCTCCAGAAGCCCTGTCTACTCATATCAGTATAGCCTTTCAACTATGGAACTCAAAATCTTTTAACTATGGTAATCTCATCTCATTCAAGCAAATATTAATGAAATATAAATTCAACTTTGATTGTCCGTTACAGGATATCTCTCATGAACAAAAAGGAAAATCAAGATACATTCAGTTTCTTATCCGCAAGAGGGCGGATCTTCCTCAATTCTTTCACATAATCTCGGCGTGTTTTATCATCCTCTTCAACCTCTGCCTGCCACGGGCGCACCTTGCTGATCTCCCACATGGTCAGCGCGTTCCGAATCGCTCTTTCATCTTCCTCGGTCCCCATCTTCCTAGGTAGAAGGGGAGGGTAGTGTGATAGTGTAGAAACGCTAATTCGTGGTAATCCGATCTGAAGAGGGCATCGGTGCGGATTGTAGATCGCCATGGTAGTGCTCCCTACTAGCTGGAGGTCGAGGCCTTGGCGCCGCGGTATTTTGAGAAAAGCACTTCGGAGGACTCTTGGCCGCATGATGAACTTGTCCATTGGAAGAGTATTGAAGAAAAGGCGCCATTCATCCCGAGTTTTCTTATCCGCGGTCTTGCATTCAACCTGAGAAGAGTATCCGAATGCCCCTCCGATAAAGAAGAGAGGGTGGCTCCCGAAGATCCGGCTTGCTGAGATTATGTCTTCCTTAGGAAGGAATTTGACTCTCACTCCTATCCAGCACTCAAGGAGTATCATAGAACCAAACAAAAGCCCTCCTAGGCACGCCGAGCTTAGTCCTTCATAGAAGTATGAGAGGACCGCTTGAGAGATGGACATACCCCGCCACAGCCCACTAATAATATCAAGGTTTTGAATATCTAGGAGCTGATCGGTAGTGGTAAAAAGAAAGACTCCACACAAGCAAACCGCTACCGCCTTGGCTATGGCTTCATGTCTCTCCCACTTGTTTTTACAATGAGACACTATCCATTGTGCCAAGGGTATCAAGTGAATGTGGTGTGAGCTGACCATGGTTCTCACGTCCTTTGGATTGTGAATGAAGTCACTTAAAATTGAGGACGGGTCAATAGGCTCTATTGTATAGCAAACCCGGTCTTCATCCCCCGCCTTAATCTTAGGGAAGGCTAAATAGGTTTCTACTTCCTCCAATAGGACGGTTGCTTCAAAGGAAGGGAAGATGAAAGTATGAGTTTGTGGATGCCATAGTTCCACAAGTGCTGAAAGGCTTGGCCAATCAAAGGACAACTTCTGGAAATTCTTGCCTAAAACCAAGAGAGGTTGAAGGTGCCATGCTTTGAGGATGGATGTGACCTCTATGGGAAGTGCCTTTACCATGGGAGCCACCCACTTCAGATTGGAATAGCACCTTGGGCCGGGAAGGGGCTTGAGAAAAGAAAGAAGGAAGTCATGAAAAGAATAAGTGCAGCAAAATTCTGAACTTTGGATAAAGTTATAAGTACTTACCACTCTTTGGACATCAGAACTTAAGTGCTTGGGAATTGAGGTTAGCCGTTGGAGCTCTCCATGTTCCTTCCTTGCAGCTTTAGGGCCGGTGTGGGCTTTCTCCTCCATAGCCATCACCTCAAAGCTCCTCTTCATCATGTTTTCTGCCCTTTGGAGGAGCTCTTCAAACCCTAGAATAGGGGTTTTAGCAAAGCTGCGATTTTGATTAAGGTTTTAAGTTGCCAAGGCTTATATTCAACTTTGGAAGGGTAAGACTCGGGCTAGAAGGCTTTATCTTCAATTAGGATAAGTCCTAGCGGTGATTTAAGTGGCTAAACCTCGGGTTTTAGTTATCTCGGCTCAATCCGATTCGGATTGCGACCCAGATTATAACGGTCAATCGAGCGGCCGTTACTTCACTCCGACGCGCCAGCCCTCGACCGTCGCATTTTCTGTGAGTTTCAATTCCCCGAATCGTGTTCTGTGGAGAGTAACGGTCGTAGGGTCTACCGTCGCTTTCTGTAACGCTCTATCCCTGAGCCGTCACATTCTCAGCCACTCAGTTCCCTCTCTTCTGGGCTAAAACGCTTCCTAACGGTCTTTCTTCTGACCGTCTCTTGATTCTGACGCGTCCCCTTCAGACCGTCACATTTTCCTGCTAGTTGCCCTGCCCAACTAACATTCTGCCATGATCAACGGTCTGACCCTTGGCCGTTATCTGTCTCTGACGCACCATCCATTGGCCGTCATTTATCCTGAAGCCCCACAGCCCGTGTGGGCCTCTGATGATTAACGGTCTCTCACCAGAGCGTCACTTGATTATGACGGTCAGAGCTTAGACCGTCACTTTCTCTACTGCTGGGTTCAAGCTATTCCTTTAATCCTTGACTAGACCTGGCGGTCTTTCACATTTATACACCTCATCTTCTTCCCATTTTCATACATGCATTCCGGCATACATCTCATTCATTCATCCACATTTCATCCATCCTGTACATTTCACATTCATTCATGCACGCTCGCATCGAATTAAAACCAAACAGAAAAATGAAAAAGATAATTTCATTCCATTTTTGCTAAAAGTTATATGCAAATAAAAAAACATAAAAAAGGCATCATTCGGCCGGCTTATCCGCCGGGCCACCCTCATCCTCTCCACCCTCGGGTTTCCTGGGTGGCGGTGCTATGGAAGCACTCTCCTCCTGCTGTCCTCTCTCTGCCCTCTCATTCCTCCGCTGGGCGGAGGAGATGACGAGGAAGTCCCCTACTGAGCCGCTAGGGGCAGCGCTCCTATGTATCCCACTCTGGGAGGTACCTCGCTCCAGTCCTCGGCCGATCATCCGCACCGTCCGCTCCAATGTCCGCAGCTCGATCTTCAGTGTAAAGATCTGACGCCGCGTCTCTCGTGCCTCGGTCCGGTAGCGATCCAAGTCAGCCGTCCCGATCCGAAGCTCCTCCACCTCAGCTCGCGCCTGCGCTAACTCCTTCCGGAGTTGTTCCATCTCTGGATCATCTGGGCGTCGCAGAGTCTCCACTCTCTGCCGGGCCATCTCTGCCCGTACCAGCTCCGTCTCCGCTTGGGCTCGATCAGTCTCGGCCCTGCTTCTCTCTACCTCGGCTACTGTTGCTGCTAGATCCCTCGCCTGTAGATTGCATTTTCACATCATTAGTCATAAAGCATTTAATCATGCATAATCATAAGTTTTTTAGTCTCTTACCCGCTCCGCGAGGGTGGCCTCCGCCTCCTCGGCCCGGGCAATTGCCCGAGCAAAGTCAGCATCCCGCTTGGTCCTATCTCCCGCAGGCTGCGAGGACGATGATGGGGCATCTGGTCCTGCTCGTTGGGCTCCCTCAGCCCGCTGCATTCATAAGTTAGTTGACATTTGCATTTGCATCATGAACATCATTCCATAAATCATAAGCATTTAAGTTTTTAAGTCTCACCAGGAGCTCCAGGGCAGACCGATACCCATCCCGCTGTTGGATGGTGGAGTGGAGTAGCCCTTCTAGCTCGGCTATCCATCCTTCTGGGTCTAGCTGCATTTAGAAAGCATAAGTCAGCATCCATCATCTTGCAGGTTCATATAGAAAGGTTTTTAGGTTTAGAGTTGCATACCGGTCGTCGGGTACCTCGGTATACCCGGTCGCCGTAGTGTCGAGCGAAGGCCTTCAGGTAGGCCTCGTCGCTCTCGTCCCGCTCCTTCACGGCCCTGCCTCGCTGCCTCCAGTCGAGGATGTACTTCGCCTTCCGGGCGCGCCAATCCACACTGCCGCTGATGCCCCTCGCCGACTTGCCTGGGCGGTCATCGTTGCGATGCGGAAAGGCCACCTCGGGCTGGTGTAGTCCCCGAGTCCGCAGGATCAGCCTGTAGTGCAGAGGCTCGATGATATGGATGCAATGCAACCATATGTCTCGCCCCCGGTACGATAAGGACGCCTCCACCCACGGATGTCCTGTGTAGCCTTCGCTGCGGTACGGGGTCCATCTCACCTGAAAGCATGTTGCATTCATTCATTTGTCAGCATTTGTCAGCATTTGTCAGCATATAAAGCACATAGAAATCATTTTGGGTCTCGGGCTTACCGATGTGTGTGGGTAGGAGTCCAGGTCGTCCTGGATCGTCCGGGTCAATCTGAGGATCGATCCCGTGTCCCTCGCCACCGACCATCGCCTCGCGATTGGTATGAGGCCGAGATGGAGTAGCGCGCCTCTCCCAATGCCTGGGAGGTACATATAGCTCCAGACCTGCGTTTAGAAGTCAAGACATTTGCATAAATCATCATTGCATAAACATAAACATGGCATAATAGAAAGCATTTTAAGTGCATTTACCTGTAGGAAAGGCGAGAAGCCGCCCAGCATGGTCTGGCGATCCGTGGTGCTCAGGGAGTCGAACAAGAACGCGAGTATGGCTGCCCCCCATGCGTACTTCCTCACTCTGCTCAAATCCTCTATCAACGGCAGCAGTCTGCAGCTGATGACGTCTGCCCGAGTCGCGAACAGGAGCTTCCCGAACAGTAGCATCAGGAAGCGCCTGAGCACTCTATCTCCCTCTGCTCCTGCCTCTGCCGCCACGCGAGGGCGCACCTGGTCGACCACCCTGCCCAGATGCTCCTCCGGCAGCTCTCCTACGGTGATTGCCGCTCCCCTCAATCCCAAACTCTCCTGCAGCACTGATCTCGCGAGCTGGGAAGAGGACTGCCCCGGCCTGATCAGATCTAGCCCGAGCAGCTGCTGTGCTATCTCTCGGTAGTCCCCGTACGTCCATCCGGTCACTGCGGAGCCGTGGACTCTCAATCCTGTAATCCTCGCTATGTCTTCCAATGTGGGGATCATGTGGCCCCACGGGAAGATGAAAGCTCGGCTAATCGGATCCCATCTCTCGTGCAAAGCGTATAACAGTGGCGTATCCATCCGGATCACCTCGATGCTAAGCACCTCGGCGAATCTCATCTCGGCGAGTCTCTCTCTCTGGTAATCGGGCAATGCCTGGTACACTGCCCGGATCTGAAGCCAGGAGATCCGTGATCTCCTCTTTCCCTGCATTGCATATTAGATCATTAGTTAGTCAAATTTTCCATCATATAAATCATTGCATAAACATTCAGAATTGAAAACAAAACAAAAATTTGAAAATTAAAAACCCTAAAAAAAAAAGCTTAAGTCCCTGGCAGGAGTGACGGTCCTGGGATGGGGCGTCACTTGCGTGTGACGGCCTGGTCCTGGAGCGTCAGGGGAGTGACGGTCTCTGGTAGGACCGTCACATTTGGCTGTGTTTGGGAACTTTTTCCCTGCATTCTCATGGTCCCCCTTGTTGGCCAAATGGCCTACAATGGCTCCTAGTGGGTTCGTAGACCCATTTCTACCCTCATTCCCCGCATGCACACATGAATTAATAACAAAAAAATTAAAAAAATGGAATTTAGGGCGGGCGGCCTACCTCACGGTCCGTGCCTCTCTTCCTCTTCTTCTCCGGTTCCTTTGGTTCTTCGGCACCCTGTGGAGCTTCTCTTAGGTCCTCCTCGACCGTAGGGACTTCTTCTTCTTCTGTTTGGCTTCCCCTCGCCGGTTGTTCCTCTTCCATCGGCGGGATTACCTCCCGTTCGATCCGGCGGTGAAGCCGCCGTATAGCCATTCTTTTCCCCCTCTCTCTCTTCTTTGGTGGCGACTGGGGTGCCTCATCGCCGGCCATTGGAATGGTGGGGATGGAATCGCCAGAGCTTTCCTCGGGTTTTTTGGGTTTTTGGTTGATTGGAACGGAATGAACGGGCCGTGACCGTTCGGTTGTTTTTTTTGAAATCTCAGGAAATGTGACGGTCTATCGACCGGCCGTCACATCCTCCTGACGCTCCTGATTGAGGCCGTTACATGTGTTGAACTACTTTATCGAAGAATGTGAATCGCCTTGATTATGACGGACTGGGTATGATCCGTTACTTTCTGTGACGCCCCTACATCTGACCGTTATATGCTTGCAAGTTTCTTGATGAATTGGAAGGTCTAATTGATGCTTGAACAAACCCTATTGTCTATATGATGTTCCTATTTGATGCTTCTTATGGTTATGCCTAATTCTTATCATGATTATTGTCTGGCTAACCTATCTTTCATGAAGGATTATAAGCAAAAATCACGCTTGGCCGTCCGTCAGGCAGGTAAGTCAAGTATCGTATATCATTCCCTCATTCCCTTAATACATTACTATATGTTACTTGTGATATATTACCTCGAGAACCGGCTAGTCATTCATGAGTCCTAGGATCTGATGTTCCCCTTAAACAAAAATGATGATGATCTAAGTTCACATGTTTAATTGTTGGATAGGCCGTTAGATTGAAAAATTTGGGGACGATGGTTCTGTCTTGCACGCCGTGGTTGCAGATGGTGTCCTGACTCTGATTACTCCAATCTAGCAATATTATTCTCGAGTATTTGCTATTTTATCTTTCTTTGCATTTGTCTTGAAGATTTCTTTTTCCTTTAGCCCAGCATGCATCATTCGCATTTTTGAGCATTCGTGAAGTTTCATCTGTTCAAGATATCTCAGTAATGGTGAACAGCTGTGTTCTTAATCCCGAATAAGGAGAATCATTCCATTCTGAATTAGAAGGTTTCCTTCGATTTGTTCGCTTGATCTGGTTCACTGAAGATTCCTGTCTGGAGTTTAGTCTCTTTCCTTTCCGTTGCCTCCGGCGGCTAGCCGTGTTTCCTTTCCTTAGTTAATTAATTCCTCCAGACTTGCATCCTTTGGTTGGCTATTTCTTTGTGATCAATTTGAAGTTTTCCAGAAAATTCTTGTCGCTTGTTGGTAAAGAACGGGTGTCGTTTACCTTAACGCCCTCTTTTTTGATACACTCCGCTTCATCTCCGCTTCACCTCC
This sequence comes from Amorphophallus konjac, assembly GCA_022559845.1. Classification (NCBI taxonomy): domain Eukaryota; kingdom Viridiplantae; phylum Streptophyta; class Magnoliopsida; order Alismatales; family Araceae; genus Amorphophallus; species Amorphophallus konjac. The sequence continues at coordinate 271,505,767 of CM040123.1, read as the reverse complement.
ATGTCCCATTTCACTTCCGCTTCACCTCCGCTCACTCTCCTGCAAAGAGGACGTTAAGGAGGGGCATCTGTTGACACCCGTTTTATACCCAATAAGTCGGGTCATCTCCTTTTTCATTCTATATGATGCTCCGAGTTGTTCGCTTTTTCATCGAGTCTCCTGATCAGTTGAAACCTGTTTCTTGGGTCTTTTCCTGGATAAAGAATTGGCTCCCGGTGGCATTTCGTTGGATAAAGCTTAGCAAAGCCCTTCTCTTCTTTCTTGAATCTCAATGCTAAATAACGGTCCCAGACAGGTGCGTCACTTCCTTCTAACGGATGGATCTTAGACCGTTACTCTTTGAAGAGTCCTAAGGCTTAAGGCCACGTGTTCCGTGCTTATCCTGTTGAATCCACGTTGATAATAACGGTCTGTCGTGCAGCCGTTGCTTCCCTATGACGCCCTATGCCTTAGCCGTCACTTCCTTGAAGAGTCCAGCTCGTTGGGTCTTCCTTCCGTTGATCTTATCCTCTGGGATAAGGTTGAAAGTAACGGATGATCCTTGGTGCGTTACTTCCAAGTGGCGGTCTATCGTGCAGCCGTTACTTCCTTCCGGGAGTCCTGGCAGTTCAGGCCTTTTCTCTGCTACTCCGTGTTTGAGATAAGAACGTGGATTGACCTTATCTCTTTCTAATCCGATCCTCAGGACTTCCCATTTGTTTCTGTGGACTCTTGGTGATATTATCCTCAAGGATTTGCTAAGACTTATCCCTTTTTCCTGCTGAATTATCCTCTACTTGACCTATGAGTTTTGAGGGCCTATAAATAGCACCCTTGAATTCATGGCCAAGGAGGAGGAGATTTCAATTCACGACGAAGTGCTGCCGAACTCAGGAACCATCTTCATCCAGGAGGAGTTGCTTCCCACGTCCATCTATCTCACAGTCAAGGGAGTACTTTTGGTTTTGTCTTTCAAGTTCATCTTTACATGCTTGAGTTCTTCCTTGGTTTTTTTCTCCAAACGAAGCATTGTCCCTCCTCCTCCTCCACATTTTTCACTGTTGTTCTTTAAGCATATAAACATCCTCCCAACTTTTAAAAACGCCCAGAGGGGTTAAAAAAACCAAAACTCCCCGGTAATTCCCTCTCCTTTTGATGTTCTTAAGTTCTTTAAGAATTGATGCTATGCTTGTGAAGAGGGCTGATTGAGGTTGTTTTGTCTTGTCTTTTTTACTTCTTTGGCAGGTTTACAGGTTCATTAGCACGAGGCCCAAGTCTTCTAGCCGACTGGAAGAGCTGGAGTTAAAAGAATTCAAGCTTTACTACTGCAGGTTATCTGACGGTCTGGTGCAGGAGCGTCACTTTCTTCTGGCGGTCTAGGGTGCGACCGTTACTTCAAGCAACGCACGGGTCTCTGGCCGTTACTTCCAAGCTGATCTGCAGGCTTTCTTTGGTTTTCTCTCCCGTGGGCGGGTGCTTCATCCACCTATTTCCAAGGTATATTCGAGTCTTTGACTTGTGTTTACCTTGGTGGCGATCACATCTTTCCTTGGTACTGGGCAATAGCTATTTCCTTCATCAACATCTTTATTTCCTTGCTTGTTCCACCCCTAGTGGTGTGTTTTTATTTACTCCTTGCTCCACGCCCCGGCGTGTGTTTTTCCTTTTCCTTAGCGTAATTTGATTGAGATAGCATGCCCATGCTAGAGCTAGCTATGATTGCCTAGGTTCATGTTCACATGTTCATAGGTTTGAGCAGATCTTTGATTGCTTGTTTGTCATCTTGCCATATTACTTAGCAAACCTCATAAGTAAGATCAAAGATAGGCAAATAAATATCAACAGCGACATGGGAAACCGAAGAAGCTATACGCAAGAGATTCCTAGAACTGTTTGATTGTAAGTATACTCTCCACAAAAATCTATGCAATGAATTTGGGGACCAAATTCTTCTTAAGTGGGGGAGGGTGTAACGCCTAGAAATTTTCTAGGATTTTTCAAAATTAAATAGAATTTATTAAATATTTAAAAGGCTTAATGGACTAATTAAATGAATTAAGGGTTAACTAAAGTAATTTGAAGGCCCTATATTTACCAAATAAGGAAGCCCACTTAAATTAGGCCCAAAGACTAAATTCCAAGACCTTTAGGCCAAGTCCATTACTAGAAACGTAATTTGGGTAATTTATAGATTTAAAAAGGGATAATAGACCAATTAATGAGATAAATAGGAGATAATTAGAAAATATAAAATTTTTGGATTTAACTGCAAGAACGTGGTCTATCGCGTGATCGCGTTCTCATAGAAGCGGTCGTGGCCAGACCGCTATTAAGTTCCGTGAACGGAGGTTGAAGAAGCGTGTAAAAATGAGATTTTTCACATCCCAATCCCTATGATTCGAAGCCTGGCATGGAAACCTAGTTTAGGACTCTTGGGGATTGATCCTTCTCCAAATTAGGACTTCTAATCGATCTAATCCTCAAACCCTAACCAAACTCTATAAATAGGGTCCAAGATCGACCTGCACAAACCCTTGCTTTGGCTCGCGTTGTTCGACGGTAAGGCATGGGTATTTTATGTTGGTCCTTTAGACTTTATTGTTCCCGTTGGTATTATCTAACCCTCTGCAAAATTTCATGCAAGGAGGTCAAGCATCCAAAGAGTTAGGAGGATTAGAAGTCGCTGTTTCTACGCAGATTGCGTAGGAACGGACGCGTTTGGCTGGTGAAGATCGGGAGTTTAGGGACCCAAATTGAGGTATTTTTAAGTTCATCCTTTAGAGTTTACTGTTCCCATTTGTATATTATACCTACCCTACAAATCTCGTGAATTTAGGTCAAGAGGTTATGGAGATAGAAGGGCGAGAAGTTGCTGTTTCTACGCAGGACGCGCAGGAACTAGCACCATCTTCCAGTCAGAAATTCAAACTCTAGGAGCGTTCCCAGAGGTAGGTTATCTCATGGATGGCTAAAATAGTATGTTAGGAATAAAAGCCCTCTAGTTTCACAAGATTTCACGCTTCCTACACGTTGTATTTCATGTTTTACTATCACTGCGTAGGTAGATTATTTCTGCGTACATGATTCCCGCCCTTAATAGAAAAGATGATAACTTTGACTTAATCCATGCAACCCATGCACCTCGACGTTCTAAACATGTTCCCATATGATTAACCTTATATTATTTATGTTTTCATGTATTATTTGTCCTTGGATAGGCCTTGCATGCACCAATTAGCTTTTGCCTGTTGCAGGCAGAAGGTAGTTTCACAGAAACCGCTACTGTCAAGTAGCGGTTCCCGACTGACCGCTACTGTCTATTAGCGATTCCGACTAGACCGCTTTCATGTTTATGTGACCTGCTTCCTGTTAACTGTAAACAGAACGCAGATCAGCCCTATTAAATATATGATAAGCCTAGGTAATTAGTTCTTATCCCTAGTTATGACTTCATATTCATGATTTTGGTTATATTGTACATCAATCGTGATAGATTTCATACCCTCATGAATTCATAAGCTTATATTAATCCTATGCTAATTTCATGCCAAAACTATATAGTTTTGTATTAAAGTTAATTTCATATGGTTTATGGGACTTGTTTCATTGATGTTTGATCGCTGTTTTACACGATTCACAACCTTCTCTCTAGTCTTTCTTAAGTACATAGCACGTATCCCGGTACGATGCTATTAGTTACACTTGCATGTGATAAGCACACTCTCTTGGACTTGTGATCCTCTCCGTTGGATATTCCTTTCACCGGACTAGATGATCTTATTTCAAGGCCTCCATAAGTCTCTCCGAGCTTGGGATTCCCACTAGGACGCCGAGCTGGTTGTACCCTAAAACCCCAATGGATTAGAAAGCACTTGATTTTTCTCGCATTTTCTGTGAACTGGCATAGACGCTGCTTTACTGAGATCGCTACTTCATGATGTTGTGCCCCTTAGGCACAAGCATGTGCTATGTTGATTTGATGATAGCAATGCTGTTTTGTTTTGATGATAGCAACATAGTGAATGCTTTATCTCTTTCTAATCCGATCCTCAGGACTTCCCGTTTGTTTCTGTGGACTCTTGGTGATATTATCCTCAAGGATTTGCTAAGACTTATCCCTTTTTCCTGCTGAATTATCCTCTACTTGACCTATGAGTTTTGAGGGCCTATAAATAGCACCCTTGAATTCATGGCCAAGGAGGAGGAGATTTCAATTCACGACGAAGTGCTGCCGAACTCAGGAACCATCTTCATCCAGGAGGAGTTGCTTCCCACGTCCATCTATCTCACAGTCAAGGGAGTACTTTTGGTTTTGTCTTTCAAGTTCATCTTTACATGCTTGAGTTCTTCCTTGGTTTTTTTCTCCAAACGAAGCATTGTCCCTCCTCCTCCTCCACATTTTTCACTGTTGTTCTTTAAGCATATAAACATCCTCCCAACTTTTAAAAACGCCCAGAGGGGTTAAAAAAACCAAAACTCCCCGGTAATTCCCTCTCCTTTTGATGTTCTTAAGTTCTTTAAGAATTGATGCTATGCTTGTGAAGAGGGCTGATTGAGGTTGTTTTGTCTTGTCTTTTTTACTTCTTTGGCAGGTTTACAGGTTCATTAGCACGAGGCCCAAGTCTTCTAGCCGGCTGGAAGAGTTGGAGTTAAAAGAATTCAAGCTTTACTACTGCAGGTTATCTGACGGTCTGGTGCAGGAGCGTCACTTTCTTCTGGCGGTCTAGGGTGCGACCGTTACTTCAAGCAACGCACGGGTCTCTGGCCGTTACTTCCAAGCTGATCTGCAGGCTTTCTTTGGTTTTCTCTCCCGTGGGCGGGTGCTTCATCCACCTATTTCCAAGGTATATTCGAGTCTTTGACTTGTGTTTACCTTGGTGGCGATCACATCTTTCCTTGGTACTGGGCAATAGCTATTTCCTTCATCAACATCTTTATTTCCTTGCTTGTTCCACCCCTAGTGGTGTGTTTTTATTTACTCCTTGCTCCACGCCCCGGCGTGTGTTTTTCCTTTTCCTTAGCGTAATTTGATTGAGATAGCATGCCCATGCTAGAGCTAGCTATGATTGCCTAGGTTCATGTTCACATGTTCATAGGTTTGAGCAGATCTTTGATTGCTTGTTTGTCATCTTGCCATATTACTTAGCAAACCTCATAAGTAAGATCAAAGATAGGCAAATAAATATCAACAGCGACATGGGAAATCGAAGAAGCTATACACAAGAGATTCCTAGAACTGTTTGATTGTAAGTATACTCTCCACAAAAATCTATGCAATGAATTTGGGGACCAAATTCTTCTTAAGTGGGGGAGGGTGTAACGCCTAGAAATTTTCTAGGATTTTTCAAAATTAAATAGAATTTATTAAATATTTAAAAGGCTTAATGGACTAATTAAATGAATTAAGGGTTAACTAAAGTAATTTGAAGGCCCTATATTTACCAAATAAGGAAGCCCACTTAAATTAGGCCCAAAGACCAAATTCCAAGACCTTTAGGCCAAGTCCATTACTAGAAACGTAATTTGGGTAATTTATAGATTTAAAAAGGGATAATAGACCAATTAATGAGATAAATAGGAGATAATTAGAAAATATAAAATTTTTGGATTTAACTGCAAGAACGCGGTCTATCGCGTGATCGCGTTCTCATAGAAGCGGGCGTGGCCAGACCGCTATTAAGTTCCGTGAACGGAGGTTGAAGAAGCGTGTAAAAATGAGATTTTTCACATCCCAATCCCTATGATTCGAAGCCTGGCATGGAAACCTAGTTTAGGACTCTTGGGGATTGATCCTACTCCAAATTAGGACTTCTAATCGATCTAATCCTCAAACCCTAACCAAACTCTATAAATAGGGTCCAAGATCGACCTGCACAAACCCTTGCTTTGGCTCGCGTTGTTCGACGGTAAGGCATGGGTATTTTATGTTGGTCCTTTAGACTTTATTGTTCCCGTTGGTATTATCTAACCCTCTGCAAAATTTCATGCAAGGAGGTCAAGCATCCAAAGAGTTAGGAGGATTAGAAGTCGCTGTTTCTACGCAGACTGCGTAGGAACGGACGCGTTTGGCTGGTGAAGATCGGGAGTTTAGGGACCCAAATTGAGGTATTTTTAAGTTCATCCTTTAGAGTTTACTGTTCCCATTTGTATATTATACCTACCCTACAAATCTCGTGAATTTAGGTCAAGAGGTTATGGAGATAGAAGGGCGAGAAGTTGCTGTTTCTACGCAGGACGCGCAGGAACTAGCACCATCTTCTAGTCAGAAATTCAAACTCTAGGAGCGTTCCCAGAGGTAGGTTATCTCATGGATGGCTAAAATAGTATGTTAGGAATAAAAGCCCTCTAGTTTCACAAGATTTCACGCTTCCTACACGTTGTATTTCATGTTTTACTATCACTGCGTAGGTAGATTATTTCTGCGTACATGATTCCCGCCCTTAATAGAAAAGATGATAACTTTGACTTAATCCATGCAACCCATGCACCTCGACGTTCTAAACATGTTCCCATATGATTAACCTTATATTATTTATGCTTTTCATGTATTATTTGTCCTTGGATAGGCCTTGCATGCACCAATTAGCTTTTGCCTGTTGCAGGCAGAAGGTAGTTTCACAGAAACCGCTACTATCAAGTAGCGGTTCCCGACTGACCGCTACTGTCTATTAGCGATTCCGACTAGACCGCTTTCATGTTTATGTGACCTGCTTCCTGTTAACTGTAAACAGAACGCAGATCAGCCCTATTAAATATATGATAAGCCTAGGTAATTAGTTCTTATCCCTAGTTATGACTTCATATTCATGATTTTGGTTATATTGTACATCAATCGTGATAGATTTCATACCCTCATGAATTCATAAGCTTATATTAATCCTATGCTAATTTCATGCCAAAACTATATAGTTTTGTATTAAAGTTAATTTCATATGGTTTATGAGACTTGTTTCATTGATGTTTGATCGCTGTTTTACACGATTCACAACCTTCTCTCTAGTCTTTCTTAAGTACATAGCACGTATCCCGGTACGATGCTATTAGTTACACTTGCATGTGATAAGCACACTCTCTTGGACTTGTGATCCTCTCCGTTGGATATTCCTTTCACCGGACTAGATGATCTTATTTCAAGGCCTCCATAAGTCTCTCCGAGCTTGGGATTCCCACTAGGACGCCGAGCTGGTTGTACCCTAAAACCCCAATGGATTAGAAAGCACTTGATTTTTCTCGCATTTTCTGTGAACTGGCATAGACGCTGCTTTACTGAGATCGCTACTTCATGATGTTGTGCCCCTTAGGCACAAGCATGTGCTATGTTGATTTGATGATAGCAATGCTGTTTTGTTTTGATGATAGCAACACAGTGAGTGCTTTATGAGATTGTGTTTTGATGATAGCAACATAACTTGTTTTGTGGAGAATGCATGTGTATGACTGATATATTGGTTGTGCTTGATTTCTGCTCTGTGCGTTGCTTTTCTGTCTGCATGTAGTTTGATGACTAGCAAGTCTATACATTGCAGGATAAAGTATTTCAGAGTCTTTACATCGTTCATGCATGTGCACAGTTCGTGGACAAAATCTGCACATCGCCCTAGATTGCATTAGCAAGTCCATACATCATCAGGGCTCTTCATGCATGTGCATAGTCTATACATTGTGCATCTCGTTGTCAAGTCTGCACATTCATGAAGTCTGTATAGCCATCCACTTGAAGCATTTCTCAAAGTCCATACAATGCATCTCATTTAGAGTCTAAGGCATTGTCTATACACTGGACTTAAAGTGTGTACAACATCCGTCTCAGCCACCGTCTCATTCAGTGTCTTAGGCTTGCAAAGTCTACACATTGGTCGGTGGAAAGTCTGTACACTGGTGTGTCTCATTTAGCGTCTCATATGCATAATTGAGTCAAAGTCTGTACACCACTGTTCAGTGCATCGTCTCATTCATCGTCTCACTTGACGTTCAAGTCTGTACAGTCGTTTGCATTAGATCTCAAGTCCATACATTGGTCGGTGGCAAGTCTGTACACTGGTCGAGCTTTGAAGTATAAACATTGGCATATGCATTTACTGTAAAGTCTAGACAGTGGACCGTCTTTCCCAGCGTCTCAATTGGACTAAGTCTGCACAACATAAGTCTGTACACTGGACCGTCTTAACTTGCGTCTTATGTCAAGTCCAGACAGTGTCCATCAGCATTTAGAAGTCTATACAGTCCTGGATGTTCAGCGTCTCATGCTGCATCTTATGTCAAGTCCATACATTGGTCGGTGGAAAGTCTGTACATTTAGAAGTCTGTACATTCATCGTCTTTCTCAGCGTCTCAATTGGACTAGGTCTGCAACGGCTAAGTCTGTACACTGGACTCGTATTCACAACGTTCATTCAGCAAAGTCTGTACATTGAAGTCACGCTTCACAAAGTCTGTACAGACTTTCTCATTTGCATAATGCATTTCATTCATAAAGTCTGTACACTGTCCATGATTCATGTAGCGTCAACTCAGTGTGTCTTGTAGCGTCAACTCAGCAAGTGTGTACATTGCTTGGTTAAGTCTATACGCTGCTTCATATGCAGTGAAGTCTGCACATTGCTGAATGCTCTTCAAAGTCTGCACACTGGTAAAGTCTATACAGACTGTGTTTGCCCAAGTATGTACATCGTTCATTCATCTTGGCAAGTCTATACATCGTGAAGTCCATACATTGTCAGTTGTCTGTCCAAGTCTTCACATTGTCTAAGTCTGTATAGCTAGTGCCTTCATATATGAAGTCTGTACATCGCACAACACTGCATATAGGAACTCTATACATTGGGAAGAGTCTATACAGCATGCATCGTCTCATGCAGCGTCTTATTTGAAGTCTATACATTGGGTTTTTACCTACGTTGCTTGAAACGAAGTTTATACACTGCCTTTGGGTCTCCAAGTCTATACAGCCTTTTACTTTGTCAAAGTCTGTACATTGGTCTGCATTGCCCTTGGACATCAAAGTCTGTACAACCTTGTCTTTGGCAAGTCTGCATAGTGAAGTCCATGCACTGCACTCGAGTTCACAGTGTCTTCATGAAGTCTATACAACGCACTTTACATTACAAGTCTATACAGTGCACTTCATTTCAAAGTCTATACAGAGCTCTTCACTTAAACTGATGACTTATCCGATACTCTGTCTGACAGGTGCTCTGATCGTGAAGCTTAAGGAGGGCACGTGATCCGAGGCTGAAGGACTGACAGAAAGCTGACACGTGGCCAAAAGTTCTGGGCGGGAAATGTGGAAGCCACACGCGCCCAGTGCTGCCCTCCTGCTAGCTGCTGTTATAAAAGGAGGTCTTCGTCCACCGATGAATGTAGATCGAGTTGGCAAGAGGTGAAGTCCATACAGAGAGCCACGATCCAGATAGAGAGTGAAAGAAGAAGAGAAAGAAGAGAAAGGAAGAGATAGAGAGCTCGAGCAGAGAGTGAGAGATTAGCAGAAGAAGAAGAGAAAGAAGAGAAAGAGAGAAAGAAAGAGAGACAGTGAGATCGAGAGAAGAAGAGTGAAGTCTGAAGATTTGTTTACTGGACCGTGGATCAAATCCAGGCCAGTCTGCTCTGTTGAGAGCTATATTGTGTTTTTCATTTACAGCTTTCTGATTGCTGTCTTGTTCTGTTTTCATTTTCCATTTTATCCCTTCTTCAAGCTGTTAGTCAGCGGATGCAGTGGAGGTCTCCACTGGACAGGTAAAGCTATAATCCTCAGCTGGCGAGACTTGGTCTCGGACGGGTTAAGCTGTAATCCCCAGCGGGTTCAAGCTGTGAGTCAGCGATGGCTAAGCTGTATTGCCCAGCGGAAGCAAGCTGTGATGCTCAACGGATGGCAAGCTGTGAGGCCCAGCTGATGTATGGCAAGCTGTGATGCCCAGCTGTTCAAGCTGTGAGTCAGCAGGAAGCCACACTCGGGTTGAGTGTGGGGTGGATGTAGGTCTGCTGGACCGAACCACCTAAAAACCCCTTGTGCAGTGGTTTGATGTTTCTATCTGTTTGCTTCCGCTAGATGATTGCATAGGGGCGCTGCATGTGTTTGGCTTCTGGTTGAGCAGAAGAGTTAATTAGTTTTCTTAGAGTGTTTTAATTTGTCGAGAGAGCGAAATTCTAGTTGAGCTATATCTTGTTAGCATTCTAGTTGTTAATTGGGCGAGATTTTTATAGGCTATATCCATTCACCCCCCTCTGAATACTGTACCGAACCCAACACATGATAGCGGTTCTGGCGTGACCGCGTTCTGGATCCAGCATTCCCTGCGTCGACCCTTTCCCTCTCTGGCGTCGACTCCGTCAAGTAGCGGTTCCTTCTTGACCACAGTTTGATAATAGCGGTTCTTCCATAACCGTGTTCTTCTATCTTGTGCCCTAACCCGAGATTTGACGCAAGGGTTGGTTATACTCTATTCCTAGATGGTTTAGTGATTATCTGGAACCCAACATCTTATACATTAACTTATTAAGGAACTATGAAAATTAATGAATGTGCCGTGATGCTGCCAGATTCCTTCCATAGCATGACCTTGTCATTAATTCATTCTTGAACTCTCATGTTCTTATTTGGTGCATTCTTACGTTGATATTTGTTATCATAAAGCTATTGTTTGAACTTTATTATCACCCTACATTATTATTACTCGTGGAAGTAGCTTGATTATAACTTGAAGATGCAAGAGCTGGCACGGACAGTGTCTAAGGGCTCGACACTAGCCCCCTCGACAGATAGCCGGAAACATGTTGAAAACCATGTGGTATGATGAACACTGGCGTCGCATTGCGCCGAGAGTACTTTTTTTATAGATGAGTGAAAACCACGAGGCTCATCATGAAATTATATATTCTTTTTACATGACTTTCGCGTGTATAGCCTTTTAAGGTAATGAAAAGTACATACTCGTTACATGCTAGTACATTCTCATTATATGAAAGGTCACATTTTATTCTTGCTTGATCTTGCTATCATTCTACATGAATATTCATATCTCTATGATCTACATCTTGCTACTCGTGTTGTTACTTTGGTTTATACACATGTTTTATCGTATTTCATTTATCCTACCTGTTGTGCCCCGGGCTGTTTTGACGAAGATACATGTTTCTATGAAGAAGATGTGCATTATATATGTACTTGATTTATGTTGATAAATGATTCTCACTGTGATAGCTTTAATTGAATGGCATGTTGATTTGCATTGAAATTTCCCTAATGAATGTCAGTTTCTTGATGAATGATTTAGCATGCCTTGAGAATGTCAAATGTTGAATGAGTTTGCTTGCACAGACTCTGGTAATTCTTTGCACCGACTTTGTGCTTTCTTGCACTGACATTATTGAATGAATTAAGTGCATAAGGATGTCACTTTCTTTGGTTGAGTTGAGGATGAATGCCAACTTGAAAAGTGCAAGTTAAATGGGAAGTTTTTACTCAAATTTAGAAGGCCAATGGTAAGAACAAATGGTTAATTGAATTTCAATTTGAATGATATGAATTTTAGTTGGAGATTGGTTTTACACCTTGCAATAACTTCTACATGTTTACATTCAATTGATCTTGAACCTTGTTTCATGAAGTGTGGATGTTCAATGGTTTTTATTAAGCTTTTCCAACTGTCAGGAAAAGTGTCGACCCATGGGGTCGACACTTGTTTGGACTTTCTCTGCTTTGCGTTGAACTTGTTAACGCTAGCAGAAAGTGTTGACTCCTAGAGTCGACACTTTCACCAGGGTTCTATCAATTTGTTAAGTCAGAAGTCTCGTGAAAAAGTGTCAACTTCTAGAGTCGACACTTTCAGGTAAGTTTGTCTTAATCTGTGAAAACAGAACCTTCGGGAAAAAGTGTCGACCTCAAGAGTCGACACTTTTCACCACGAATGTTGTTTTGATTCACAGGCCAGAACACTCGTGAAAAAGTGTCGACTCATTGAAAAAGTGTCGACTCATTTCCTATGTGTAGCTTTTATGTGTTCTGGCAGAACACTCGTGAAAAAGAGTCGACTCTATGAGTCGACACTTTTTCTGAGCGTCCCGATCGTGAATTCCGGATCTATTTCGAACCCACTTAAAAGAGATCCGATTGCCTTGCTTGTTTACTATTTTAGCCTTAGGGCATCCACCATCTTTTGTATGTGATATGAAGAGGCTTTGGCAAGGGGTTTAATGTCTTATTGTCTTGTATATTGCCTTGTATATATGGCCGCCCCTTTGTCTGATCGCAAGAGACCTTGAGCATTCTAATGTGATATCTTCTTGCAGGTTGAAGAGGAGAGAAAAAGGGCTTTGCACTCTGTTGGAGGAGAAGGAAGGGAGCACCGAGGTCATCCCCTCACGAGCCCGAGCCAAGATCTGGAGGCCGCAGTCATCGTCCTCCTCATCCACTACTTTGGGAGCTCTAATCTTCAACACCGGCTTCTTCCATCTCTCGGTTCTATCATTCTAGTGCTACCTTCTCTAATCTCCATGTTTGGTTAAGGATGTATGGGGAAGATCATGTTGGTTATCATATCTTGTTCTTAGATTTCTATTCTCAGACTGGGCTTTGTAATTTCTATCTTATTTTTATCTTTAGACGATTTCAGAGCTTGCTCCGAGTGTGTGTGGGGTTTCTCGTCGTCGAGCGAGAACCCACGTGTGTGGGCCGTCGTGCCCGTGTGTGGTGGTTGCTGCCGTCGTGCAGTGTGTTTTAGTGAAATCCTCTCGAGGTGAGAGGGGTGGACATAGGACGACACTTGGTGAGTCTGAACCACCTAAAAATCACTGTGCCGTGGTTTGCTCTTTGTGTGGTTGTTGATATTTCCTATCCGTTCGTATTACGAGTGTGAGTCGGTGAGACGAGAGTTTCATTAACTGTCCGCTTATTCATTGTTATCCGAGTGATTATTTTTCTGCGCTGAGAAGTTGTGAGGGCTTGCTTGCTAGTCATTCATATATTTCAATCAAGCTTGATCTAGGGTTTATTTACCATCTCTATGGTTTACCTTAATTAGGTTTAAATTTGTCGAAATGGTGGGCAATCAATTCACCCCCCTCTCAATTGCCTCCTGACCGGGCCAACAATTGGTATCAGAGCCTCGACTCTGTTTTCATCTAAAAACCTAGCGGTTTAGAGAGATCTGTTAGGAATGGCCAACAATCTTAACAAGGGGTTAATGCCCAAAGGGCATTCTATTCATAGGCCACCTTTCTTTGATGGTAGTAACTACCCTTATGGAAGAATAGGATGACCGTCTTTTTACGTGCTCAAAGTCATGAAATATGGACTGTCATTAGGAATGGTCCATATGTTTTACACCCAGATGAAGATTTGTGGGATGATGATAGTATCAAGAAAGCCACTGTGAACTTTAATGCTTTAAATATTATTCAGTGCGCTATTCACCCTAATGAATATGCTCGTGTCTCCATGTGCAGCAGCGCTAAAGAAATATGGGATAAGCTCAAGCTGATTTATGAAGGTACCACAGAGGTAAAGGAGACAAAGGCGAATATGTTGATCCGAGACTACGAGCTTTGTCATATGAAGGAGGAAGAAAGTATCTCTGAGATGTTCGCACGTCTCATGGAGATCACAAATGGATTGAAATCACTTGGAAGAGAGTTCAAGGACACCGATTTGGTAAGGAAAGTGCTGAGGTCCCTATCACCAAGCTGGCACACCAAGGCGACTGTGATAGAGGATTCTAAAGATTTGTCTACCCTCACCGTGGATGCACTCATAGGGTCATTGATGGCCTATGAGATTAACATAAAGAGAACGGAAGAGGACACAAAGAAGAAAAAGTCCGTTGCGTTGAAAGCTTACCCGGAAACAATTTCAAGCCAAGAGGATTCTATGGGAACCACGGACGATGAAGAGGTTGCCATGTTAACAAGAAGAGTAAGACAGTTCTTGCGCCAAAGAAGATGATTTGGCAGAAAATTCAAGAAAGGAAGGAAGCAGCCAAAGCAGAAGAACGAACCATCAAAAGCGGCGGAAGTGATGTGTTATGAGTGTAAGAAGATGGGGCACATGCGAGGTGAATGCCCCGAACTGCAAAAGAAGAAAGGAAAAATGGTGAAAGGCAAGAAGCCCAAAGCGATGAAGGCCACGTGGAGTGACGAGGACGAGGATGAGCCTACGTCCGAGGAAGAAGAAGACATTGAAGAGCTGGTAAAGAACATGTGTCTCATGGCCAGGAGCGATCAGGAACAGGTAATCTCTGACTCAGAGCTTATCACACATGAACAATGGGAACTTGCATATGAGGAACTGGATGAAAAATATAAAAGAATGAAAAATGAGAACAAAATCTTGAAGAAGAAGATCCATGAAATCTTGCATTCATCCAATTCATGTGAGAAATGTAATCTGCTTGACATGCAAGTTAAAAATTTTAAAAATGCAAATGTTGTTTTGGAATCCAAATTGGCTCTGTTTGAAGATGAAATTGCATGCCTAGCTATAGAAAAGGAAAACGCTTTTAAACTCAAAGATGAAATCCAAGAAAGGCATGATTTGTTGAAAAATGAGCTGGAAAAATTGAATGCCAAATTGATTGAATGTGAGAAAGTGAAAGAAAAAGTAAACATCAAAAATGAGACTCTTGTCATTGAAATTGAGAAAGTGAAGAATACAAGTGAGAAGATGTCGAAAGGAAAAGAAAAACAACGTGTGAAGAGTTCACAATTTGTGCATGGCAACAAGAATGGTTTTCACTATGCTGTTAAAAGTTCATCTCATCATGGAGAATGTTCACACACACACCATGATGTATCAACTGTTAATTCTAGTTTCCCCTCCACTTTTAGGAATGTAAATAACTGAATAAATTTTGGTAGGAAGAGACCCACTTATTTTTATTGTGGGAAGATAGGGCATGACATGTACATATGCCAGTTAATGCAATATGATGATGACATGTTTTTCAGTAAATACAATCAATCTTTTGGAAATGCTAACATCACGGGACCCAAGCTTGCTTGGGTAGCCAAATCAAAATGAGCATGGTTGCTTATTGGTGCAGGTCTGCATGAAGGCGGTAGAAAATAAATGGTACCTGGACAGCGGATGCTCCATGCACATGACGGGGAATAAATAACTTTTTACAAACCTTACAGAGAAAAATGGCGATACTGTAATTTTTGGTGGACAGGACAGAGGTAAGATAATCGAAATTGGGAGAATTGGTAAGGATCTCAACCATTGTATTGAAGATGTTTCACTTGTTAGAGGTCTTCGCCATAACTTTCTTAGTATAAGTCAACTCTGTGACAAGGGTTACAAGGTTATTTTTGAGTCTTCTCACTGCACTATTGTTGATGCTAAGTCACTTGAAGTCAAATTCATAGGAGTGAGGAGTAACAATACTTATCAGGTTGACTTTGATGAAATTGCTTCTGAAAAATTGTGTTTAGTTGCTAACAAAGCTGAAGATGTTTGGTTGTGGCATCGCCGTCTTGGGCATGCTAGTCTTAATGTCATTAGGAAGCTGAATCGTCATGGTTTAGTTAGAGGTCTTCCTAGTTTAAATTTTGAATCATCAAAAGTATGTGATGCATGTAATAAGGGAAAACAAACCACAACGTCTTTTAAATGCAAAAATATTATTTCAACAAAAAAACCCCTTCAATTGTTGCATCTGGATCTGTTTGGTCCCACCAGGACTCGCAGTCTTGGAGGGAAGCTTTATGGTTTCATGATTGTCTATGATTTCTCGCGATATGCATGGGTTTTGTATCTAGCTAACAAGAGTGATGCATGTAATGAATTCATTGATTTTTGTGCTAGAGTTCAGAATGAAAAAGGATATTCAATTCAGAAAATTCAAAGTGACCACGGAAAGGAATTTAAAAATCATGAGTTTGATGCATTTTGCAGGAAGCAGAGGTACGAGCATCAATTCTCATCACCTAGAACCCTGCAACAGAATGATGTGGTCGAGAGGAAAAATAGGACGCTCGTGGAGATGGTGCGTACCATGCTTGCGGAGAACGGTCTTCCACGATACTTATGGGCAGAGACAGTGAACACTGCCTGCTACATCACAAATCAAGCAATGGTAAGACCGATCCTTAAGAAAACACCTTACGAGCTGTACAAAGGTAAGAAACCCAACATATCACATTTTAAACCATTTGGATCTATTTGTTAAATTTTGAACATTGGTAAAGACAATCTTGAAAAATTTGATGCGAAGAGTGATAAAGGGATTTTCCTCGGGTATTCTCTATCTTCTAGAGCTTACCGTGTTTATAACACTAGGACACTTGTTGTCGAGGAGAGTCCGCATGTTATTGTTGATGAATATACTATGAGGAAGTCGAATGATAATGATCATTTTATTGTTACAGGTGAGAATGTAATTGAAAAGGGAGAGTCGAGCAAATAAGGTGAGGCAACAAATCAAGATGAAGAAAAAGAGAAAGAAAAGGAACAAGAGGAGGAAGCGGAACAAGAGCAACATCCGAACCTTCCACACCAATGGACCACGCACAAGGACCATCCATTGGAGAATGTGATCGGCGGTGTGGATGAAGGAATTCGAACGCGGGCTTCAATGAGGGAAGTTGAAATTCACGATAACTTAGCTTTACTTTCTAGCATTGAGCCTAAGTCTTTAGATGATGTCTTGAATGACAATTCTTGGGTTCTCACCATGCAAGAAGAACTACACCAATTCCAAAGGAATCGGGTGTGGTTCCTTGTGCCCCGCCCTAATAACCATCCTATAATCGGAACTAAGTGGGTTTTCTGAAACAAACTTAGTGAAGATGGGGTGGTTGTGAGGAATAAGACAAGGTTAGTAGCCAAGGGCTACTCTCAAGAATTTGGTATTGATTTTGATGAATCCTTCGCTCCTGTGGCTAGATTAGAAGCCGTTAGAATCTTACTTGCTTATGCTTGTCATAGGAACATCAAGCTATTTCAAATGGACGTGAAGAATGCCTTCCTCAACGGGATTATCAAAGAAGAAGTGTACGTGGAACAACCACCGGGCTTCGAGAATGAAACATTTTCAGACCACGTCTACAGATTGGATAAGGCACTGTATGGATTAAAACAGGCTCCCCGGGCATGGTTCGATCGTTTAAGTTTATTTCTTATTATAATGGCTTCAAACGAGGTAATATAGATCATACGTTGTTTACAAAAACTTGTGATGAACACTCTTTAATTGTTCAAGTTTATGTAGACGACATAATTTTTAGAGCCTCTAATTTGAAGATGAATGATGAATTTGCCCAACTCATGCAGGGAGAGTTCGAGATGAGCTTGATGGGCGAGCTGAACTTCTTCTTGGGATTGCAAATAAAACAACTGGACGATGGCATTTTCATCAACCAAAAGAAGTACACACAAGAAATCGTGAAGAAATTCCAACTTGAGACTGCCAAACCTTTTGAAACACCTATGTCCACCTCACAGAAAATGGAAGAAGAAAAAGGTAACAAAGTCGATCAAAAACTTTTTAGGTGTATGATTGGTTCATTGCTATACCTGACTGCTAGTAGGCCTGACATCCATTTTAGTGTCTGTCTCTGTGCAAGATATCAATCTTGTCCCAGGGATTCTCATTTGTCAGCTGTAAAAAGGATCTTCAGGTATTTGAACGGTACACCTGACCTTGGTTTGTGGTATCCAAAGAATAATTCATTTGATTTACATGCTTTCACTGATTCTAATTATGTTGAATGTAAAATAGATCGTAAAAGCACAAGCGGTCACTATCAGTTTCTAGGGGGCTACATGGTTTCATGGGCCTCAAAGAAATAACATTGTGTGACTTTATCAACTGCCGAAGCCGAATATGTGACTGCCAGTAGTTGTGCGGCTCAAGTGCTTTGGATCCAACATCAATTGCTTGATTTTGGTTTTTATTTGAAAAACACTCCCATAATGTGTGACAACACGTCTGCAATAAATCTGTCTAAAAATCCTGTCCAACATTCTCGTACTAAACACATAGAAGTTAGGCATCATTTCATATGAGATCATATAAATAAAAGTGATTTTGAGCTAGTTTTTATTGACACAAAGAGCCAACTTGCAGATATCTTTAAAAAACCTTTAAATTCTGATCAGTTTTATTTTCTTAGAAGAGAATTAGGAGTGTGCAGGTTAGAGAGTTAAATCCTTTTGTGTTGGTTTATACATACACACTTTACACCTTTTCATAAAGAAACTGTTCATACTGTTTTATCTTTTGCACATAAAGAGTTTTCCATGGCTTTTACAGTACAAACTTTACTTTTTGTGCATATCTCAGAAAATAACAAATTGGTTCTCATACATGATTTTATCTTTTCGCATCCACATGTACATGAATGCATATACTTCATACTCGTGTGCATGAATGCCATGATTCACCGGTATATCAAATGTCGATTGCCGAAGGTTGGAACATGTCCAGCTGGAAGCTTCTGTTGGGTTCGGTGCGCTCCCCTCTTTGTCTTTGATAATGATTTTGATGATTATAATATATTGTGTTGTTTGTGTATGAATAAAAGTGAAAATATTATGTGTGAGTATTGAGGAAAATACTCATTGATCATTTGTGTTATGAAGCTTACTGTTGATATCTTGTTTTGTAGGTTTGGATGCTTGGACTTGTGTGGTCTGAAGAGTCAACCTCACCCACTCTAGGAGTCAACCTGTTCTTCATATTCCTTAACATGCAATCATGCATCGACCTATGTTTGATATGCTTAGACCTATGCTTCATGTGCATAGACCTCACCATGGGTCTCTCTCAATGCACTTCATTCTAAGGGTTTATCATGCATATTCTTCATGGGTTTTCTGGTTTCTGTCCATGTGCTATGAGCTTGAATGCTGACATATTTAATTTATGTGAATCATGGTAAAATAGAGTCACATATCTTTCTATTAAGTGGAGTTGATACCTCTCTTGATGTGTGTGTGCTTTAAGCACTTTCTGCATTGATTTTCCAAGGCTCATATGTTGCCAAGGTGTTTTCATCAACTTTGGTAACTAGGCTGCATGATGCTCTAATCTTGCCTTTTAGTCATTATATTTGGTGCTAAAAAGGGTGAATACAAAGTCGACTCCTGATGGGCTAAAAGTTGACTTTTGAGGTTTTGATTCTTTCAAATGCTTTGCAATAGATGGCTATCAATGAACCGAGTCTGATCTTGCTAAACTATTTTTGAACTGAACTCTGAATGGGTTTGGACTGAAGTGAAGATTCTTGATCTAAACTTAATTCACTTATATGCATGGCTGCAGTTCTAAATTCCGATTTGCAGATTGATGAAGAAATTACATGTGATGATCAATCATGATATTAGCTTCTTCATATACATTGGCTTAATGCTATCATGAGTATTTTGAGGAAGTAAATGGATCAAACTGTGTATGCATGCTCCTTGCTGAAATTAGCATTAATGAGTTTTAACCATTCATATGTCAATTGATGTTTGGGATTGAAGGAATTTCATGTACAGCAAACATGTCCTGTTGACTGAATTTTGCTTGAAGGTTTTTCAGATTGCTTTGGAATGCCTTTAAATGTTTTGGACTGAACTTGCTGTTACAAATGGTTCCGTTGTATTCAATTCAGAATTGGATTGTGTGAGTCTAATTGATATGTGAGAGTTGTGAAGGTTTAGTTTGACATGGACTGAATCAATGTATGGTTTGATTTGTACTGGAAATAGCTCCTTCATGTATGAAGATATACTCTTGCTGCATTGGATTAAGATTAACGTGACAGAATTATCTATGGCTAGTGCAGACTGGAAGATTTATGTGAAGTACAAATTGCAAGACCTCTATACTTGCTGTGATCAAAGTCTGAACTTGGCATTCATAGTTGGCTTGCTCGAATCATTATTGATATCTGAACTTATGAGGATATAATGAACAGGTTCCACTTTGCCAACAATTCTTTGGAGTCAATGGTAAGCTTCCACTCATGTTTACAATCCCTTGAATCTATGGTAAGTAGACATGGTTGAATGGATTTCCATGTGCCTAGATTGGGGTTGATTCATTAGTCATGCTTTCAATTGATTTCATTTGCTAGTTGAGGTCTTAATGGCTTGAAATTCAATTGCTTGTCACTTTCATTGGCTTGTGATGGAATGCGGCTTAATTCATGCCAATACCATGTTTCAATACATGGTTATTTGTTTTTAATGTTTGGGAGAGGATTTATAGAGTTTCATTTGAGTTTTATTGAGTTTTCAATTTTTTCAGTAAAAGTGTCGACTCTAGGAGTCGACACTTGTTTCAGTAGGTTCTGCCTGTGTTGATTTCTGATATGCTGTGTGAGTCGACACTTTTATCCTGAGAGTTGATTTTTATCTTCTGGCAGAACTCTCGATAAAAAGTGTCGACTCTGAGAGTCAACACTTTTGTCCTGAATGCTGTTTTGTGTTCGGGACAGAACACCTTGACAAAAGTGTTGACTCTAAGAGTCGATACTTTGTCTGGTTCATCCGGAACACTTTCTAAGATCCGATTGGCTTGCTATTTTACATCAATGACCTTAGGGTTTCTATGCATGTTTGGGTGTTGTTTTTAGAGGGTTTTGCATGGGCCTTAGTGTCTTTTAATCCCTCATATGAGCTGATATATATGTTGCTGCGATTTTCAGGCTTGGATGAGAAGAAAGAGGAGAGTAAGAGGGTTTGGCCGCAAGGTTGAGAGGTAGAACATTTTCTGAGGGTTTCACTCTTGTTTCATCTTGCAGGAACGTTCTTGGTCAAAGGAACTAAAAGCTACATCCATTTTATCAAGCCTTCATGTGAGGAAGAAGCTAAATCTGTAGCCGAGTTCGTGAGGCTTCATACCCGTAGAAGATCGACCTTCCCTCGCCTTGAAAGCTTCAAAGAGATCATCTCAAGGCCGTCCATATATCAAGGATATACTTCTCCATCCCTCTTTAGTTTATCTTGAAGATTCTTCCTCAGTCTATTCTGAGTATGAGCATGTATTGAATATTCTTATGCTTCATTGAACATCGGAATACTGTGTGTGGGTGTACGGAGCTGCGTCTCCGTGTGAGGTTTAAGCATGGGGTGTGTTCCCCGACGTGTGTGTGTGTGCTGCAGTGGTAGCGTTTTGAGGCAAGGCCTCGTGCCGTCGTGCATGTATTACTGCAGAAGCAGCGTGTAGTGTTGGGGTTCGTCCCCGTGTTGCAACGTAAGTAGCGTGTAGTGAAGCCTCACCGAGTTTCGGTGAGGGGTGGACGTAGGGAGCCCGTCATGGTCCCGAACCACCTAAAAATCTCTGTGTTACTTGTGGCATGCCTGTGTGATTGTTCATTTCTCCTATCTCCATTCACAGGTTATCTTATTAATTTTTATTTCACTGCACCACTACACTGCTACCTCTGCTATGTGTATTTGGGCATAGTCAACTCGTTCTTTGCGTTGTATATCTGTGTTAGGATTTATTTCTACAATCTATTGCATAGTTTATTCGAGTGAGATCGGAAAGCTTGAGAGGATGTTTTAATCTCACGTCTGTTTAGGCTAATCAACGTAGTTAATTTTAATTCTACTGTGATTAGTTTAGATAGTTCTTAAAATCCGCCATCTCGGCAAGGGGACAATTCAACCCCCCTTCTTGTCCGCCATTTAGTCTGGGCCAACAATTGGTATTAGAGCCTAGTCTCTGATTTTTTAGCGGACCTCACGGTCTAGGAGTAAAGATTGTTTTCAAGATGGCTAGCTTGAATTCTATTCCTATTTTCAATGGTTTTGATTATGCTTCATGGCTAGGAAAATTTTGTATTTGGATTACTGGCTTTGATCCGAAACTCATGAAATTAATCTCTCATGGTCCACATGTCTTACCCAAAAATGAATTAAGGTGGACTGATGAACATAAGAAAATGAATTCGGATAATTTGTTTGTTTTGAATGCTCTTAATGCTGCCTTGGACACTAATCAATTTCCATTTGTTTTGTCTTGTAGGACATCCAAAGAAATTTGGGATGGGCTAAGCGATGCCCAAAAAGAAAGCTGCAACGACAGTGAGTGTCTTGTGGCAAACAAAGGAAATGAATGCCAAAGTAAGGAAAACTCCAAGGTAAATTCTAACTCTGATTCCGAGGAAGAGGATGAACTTAGCTATGATGAGTTAATGGATGTTTACGATGAGTTAGTTGATAGATACAAAGCTTTAAATTCTGAAAATAGAAAACTGAAAAAGAAACTTGATGATTTCTCTCATGCTAACTCTCCATGTGTGAAATGTTCTGAATTTGAAAACTCCTATGTTAATAATTCTTCATGCGAAAAGTGCATTGAGTTTGAGAAATTACTTAAGTCGCATGTGCATGAAACTGATAGCCATAAAGAAACAATTACATGTTTGAAAAGGGAAAATGAATCTTTATTGGCTAAAATTTCAAAGCTTGAAAACATTGAAAATGATTTAAGAGGAAAATTGACATGCTCAAATAGTGATCAATTTTTACTAGATGAACTTGTTTAAAATGCAAGACTTGCTGAAGAAATTAAGGAATTAAAGAATCAAAACAATTTGTTGGTTGAAAAACTCAATTTATTTGAAAAAGGAAAAAGTGTAGTTAATGATGATTTTGAAAACATTCATATTTTAGAGCAGGAAGTTGCAAGCTATAAATTTATCAATTCTCTGTTGAACGATAAAGTTGTATTGTGTGAAGAACATCTTGCTAATTGTGAAATGCATATTTTATCATTAGAAAATGAGATCAAAAGTTTGAATGAGTCCGTGTGCTTGTGTGATAAAGAAAATGGAAAACAGAAAAATATTGTTGATTGCTCTTGTGTGCATGCAAAACCTCATGTTGTCAAATATAATCATGAAACAAGTAAAAGAAGGAATGTTTCATGTTATTACTGTGAAAAATTTGGTCATGACATGTATGATTGTTCCTTGATGAAATTTGATGATGATGAGGCATTAGAGTCGAGAATGGAATTTATTGATGATTCTAAACATCTTGAAAAACCTATGAAGAAAAACGTCAATGCTCATTGCTATTACTATGGATTGCATGGTCATGTCTTTGAACATTGTTTCTGTTGAGCTATGGTTTTGATGATAACTAAACTTCATGTGTGATGGAGATTGTTGAGCTATGACTTTGATGATAACTAAACCTCATGTGTGATGATAGTGGTTTTGATAATCACAACATATTGTGTGCTTGATTAGTGGAAAACATCTTCATGATAAATGAACTCACATGTGGCTATATTATCTTACAGGTTGCTTTACTAAAACATCTTCATGATAAATGAACTCACATGTGGCTATCTTATCTTGCAGGTTGCTTTACTAAGTAGGTTGATGATTGAATCATGCATGCTGCACATTAGTCTTTGGAGGTTTCATGTGAAGACTATGCTTCTCAGTGAAATGGTTGAGTCCTTATGGATATGAAATTGATTGTATGGCCTTGTGTTGTGTAAATGCATAGCCATTTCATTACATGCTCTGTTGAGGATTTCCTCTGGTTCTTGTATATCATGAATGCATGAGTGATGGCTCCTAGTCATTCTGATCATATGGCTTAAATGCTTTGAAATGGTTTAAGGGAGAACTGGGTTGAAGTTGGGATCTTCAGATTCATTGGTTGAATATTAACTTGCTTCTAAATTCCCGAAAGTGCAGGTTAATATTTCCCACATTATGATGGATTCAAGGTAAGAATTTATATTGGAATCCATGGTGACACTCTTCTAATCTTGAGTTGAAAAATGGGTTCTCAAGTGCTTTCATACAGATCTTTCATGTGGATTCTTATATGCCTCATGATAATACTTTCGTAATCATATTTCATGTCATTTGGGTCTTGGTCTCAAAACTAGCTTCATATGTTAATGCATGACCCATATATTTTGATCTTGATCTAACCTCTTGGTTTATCATGTTTTTCAGGATGCAAAATCATTGTTGATCTTCATGGGATTATGGTAATATTTAATCAATTGTTTCCCTTTAGTTTGATGGAGGTTTTAGTTGTTTTTCAAACTCAAACTGCCTTACAGTCTTCACCATTTTCAATCCAACCATTGGATCTCCCTTCTAAAAATTTTATGTTATAGCTCTGGGAGTCCTCTTTCCAACGCTTCCAGTCTCGCTTCGATCGGAGTTCGGACCTAGGAGAATTAATTCTTGCCGCCGAAGCGTGCAGAGCTGTTTTTATGAAGCTGCCTGAAAGGGTCGACCCTTAGGGTCGACCCCTCAAGAAAGGGTCGACCCCAAGGGTCGACCCCTGTAAACCAGAATCAAAATTTGTTCTGTTTGGGTTCTGGAAACCCAAGGGTCGACCCTTGGGGTCGACCCCTTGAATTCTGGAAACCCGAGGGTCGACCCCAAGGGTCGACCCATGTAAAACAGAACACAAAATCCATTCTGTTTGACTTCTGTATGCCCAAGGGTCGACCCCAAGGGTCGACCCATGCCCCGAGGGTCGACCCCAAGGGTCGACCCCTACAGGTCCTCTTGCTGTTTTTGTTGAACCAGAACCTGGTTCTGAGAGGGTCGACCCCTGGGGTCGACCCATGAACTTCTGGACCTCTAGCACAGCACGAGGGTCGACCCCAAGGGTCGACCCTTCTGTTCTGGGCGGCGCCGGTTTTGTTGACTTGTTGGTTTCGAGCCACATGGGCTTATACAGCTGTTAGGGTCTCCGGGAATCACTCCATAATATATGGATCTGGTCCCCTGAACGTCCCTTGACCTGTCTAGGAGTATAAATCATCTTGTTAAGGGTGTAAACCCTAAGGGATTTTCTTATACACTATTTTCAGGTTTCTTTCTAACCCTTCTTTGTGCAGGTCGCAGCAGCCACCTCCAGCCCTTGTTCCTCTTGTGTTTGTGCGTGAATGTGAAGGGAAGAAGGAGGATTCGAAGTTCCAATCAACCCTCTACTGCTGGCTGCGAGTGAAATCAAGATTCAAGCTCATCCGATTCAAGATTGTCAAGAACGTCTTCCTGCTGCACAAGTGTTCGATTAAATTCCGAGAAGAGAAAGGGGGAGCTTCTACAAGGATAAATCATTCTCTCTTCACACCTTTCATTCTGATTCTTTGAGTTTAAACTTCAGCATATGTTGTAATCTTTATCTCAGATATTTGTGTGTGTGTGGATCATTGTTGGATCCGTGGTCGTGTGTGTGTCGTGATTTATTCGTGTGTGTACGTAGGTCTTCCTAGATCTACGTTTGTGTGTGTGGGTGTCTAGTTAGATCAGTTCTGTATCTTGTGTGTGGTTTGCTGCACTTGTGGCAGTGTGTGTTCGTGTTGGTGATCCGGCCATCGGATCGTGTGTGTGTTGTTATTCCGGTCGTTGGACCGTGTGGGAGACTACGTCTCTGTGTGTGTGTCTGTGTTTTGGGGCGCGTCCCCGTGTGTGTGTGCAGGCGTCATCCTGCGTGTGTATTTGGAGCGTCGTCTCCGGTTGGGAATTTATTCCCGAGTGAAGCCTCACCTAGTTTGGTGAGGGGTGGACGTAGGGAGCCCGTCGTGGTCCCGAACCACCTTAAAATCCCTGTGTATTGTGGTTTGCTTTGCGCACTGGTTTGGTTTATTTTGTGTATCCATCTATATGATCGTGTGGGATCGGTGAACTTGAGAGAATCGGTTTAATGGCTTAATCAACTTCCTTAATTCTGTTATATGTCATTAACTCCACCGTGTGCACTCGTCTTGTCTCATAATGTTTGTTGTTATCAAGCTTGCCAGATCAACAGTTTTGGGTGTTTTAATTGTTGTCTCATTGCCTTTGATAAAAGGTCAAGAGTTTTATTTAAAATTGTAGTCACCCAATTCACCCCCCTCTTGGGTGTCATTGATCGAGGGACCCAACAATTGGTATCAGAGCTAAGGCTCTAATTTGATAGATCTAACGATCTAGAGTTATCCGAATCAATGACTACCATGATCTACACCTTGAATTCTCCACCCGTGTTTGATGGCTGTAATTTTGATTTGTGGTTAGGAAGGTTGTGTAGTCTAGTCAATTCATACGACCCTAAGCTATGGAAGCTTATTTCACATGGTCCTTATGAATTGCCTAAAGACAAAAGTGTTTGGACTGCAGATCAAAAACTTAAACATGATCAAAATGGTTTGACTCTAAAATTACTTATTGCTGCAGTTGACTCTAACTATTTTCCTTTTGTCTCCCATTGCAGATCCGCGAAGGAAATATTGGATGGATTAGCAGACCTCAAGGAGGAGCTTAAAGACAGATGTCTTATAGCGGGCACGAGTGAACAAAGGAGTGGTCAGCCAAGTGAATCGAGCTCAAGGGTAAACTCTGATTCTGATTATGAAGATGATTTTAACTATGAAGAATTGTTGAATGCTTATGAAGAGCTTGCTGAAAAACACAAGAAGTTAAAATCTGAAAATAAAAAATTGCAAAAGAATGTAGGTCAAAATAAAACTGATTCCTCTTGTAAGGAATGCTTACACCTTAAGGAATTGATTGATGGTTACATGTTTGACATTGAAATTCACAAAGATCAAATCTCTTCCTTGAGAAATGAAAACAAAGAGCTGAGAGAGAGAGTTAGTCTTATGAACAATGGTCAAAATGAGCTTGCTCATGATAAAAATCTTGAAATGGAAAATGAGAAACTGAAGGAATTGAACAATACCATTTCTGAAAAATTGCTTGTTTTTGAAAAAGGAAAAGGTTTGCTTGTTGATCAATGTAAAGAAATGCATGTGATGAAACAAGAAATGGAAACCTACAAAATCATCAACACCCAACTACATGAACAAGTCAAGACTTGTGAAAATAAGATGGTCTCCTATGAATTGCACATTTCATCACTTGAAAAAGAAATTTCTGATTTGAATGCTTCTTTATCTAGATTTGTCAATGGTCAAGAAAACTTGGATAAACTGTTGGGAATGAAAGTAAACTTTCAAAGAGAAGGGCTGGGGTTCAATCCTGTGAACAAAAAGAAATTTGAAAGTAAAATATATACTTCATTTGTTCATGACAATTGTGCACCTACCACCTCCACATCTTACTCCCAGCAACCCACTGTATCAAGAACCCAATCAAATCAGAAAAACAATGTGAATGTCCAAAAGCTTCAAAAAGAAAACAAAAATCAGAAAATCAACATGCATCAAAAATCCAAAAATGCTGCTAGCATCTCCATGCATGTTGAACATACTTCTTCCACACACACACAACCACCTAGAAAGAAATTCTCATGTTTTTATTGTGGAAAATATGGACATGCCATGCATGCTTGTTTTATGAGAAAGAATGATGATTTAGAAGCATGTAGGAAAAGAATGAAACCTTTTGCAAATGGGAAACAAGAGTGGAACAAAAAATCACATGCTTCAAAGAATCCTCGTGCTTTTAAGAACTCAAAGTCATGTTGCAACTACTGTGGTAAATTTGGACATATGGTGCATGATTGTTTTCTGAAGAAAATTGATGATTTGAATGTTGTTATGAAGTGGAAGCCACGTGCCAAAGATGCTGCTAACCCACAAGGACCCAAGATGGTTTGGGTACCTAAGAATGCCAAATGAGAAATTTGTTTTGCAGGTGTGCCTTGGGAATGTAAAGCATGAAATCTATTTTTCTCACGAAGGTAAGGCACACAAGTGGGATAAATCAGGTTAAAAGAAAAAACCAAAACTGAAATTTGAAAATTCAGGTGATATCCCTCTCACTCTCTTCAGTAATTATGTCATTGTTTGATTCATATTGTGCTGAATTGTCTTGTGTTAATGCACATGTTTGTTCATGCATTCCATCCATAGATAGTTGCATACACTTGTGCATATCATCCTCATATAGCATCTTGTTGAAGTGGTGCTTTGAAACCATCAATAAAGTTCACTACATTTGTTGAGCTTGCATGCACCCTCATGTTTGCATACACCCTTTCACATATTATCTTGCATAAGTTGAACATTGTGAAGTCATGTCATAATGCATAGCATTCCTCCTACCTTCATCACCCTTGACTACATAGTATATCAAATGGTGACATGTGGAAGGACAGGTTATGCCTGTCTGAAAGCTATCACTACGCGTGAGGTGATCTTTGGATCTAAGTTCTCCGCCTAGTACTATGAGTCGTTTACTTAAAAGGCTGCATATGACATTGGATTGTTACTGAACATCTTGCATTCTTGCACACACTAAGGGGGAGCAACCACATTCTTCATATGAGCTTAGTGTTTAAGGTTCACACATGAGTCATGCATTGCATCTTGAGCTATCTAGTGGATTTTGGTTGTTAAAATAATTTGTTATGCCAAAGTTAATAAATTTGAATCAAAATTGACAGATCAATTCTTGTTGTTCTTGGATACAGATTACACTCCCAAAATCCAAATGCTGATGGGCTGGCCGTGACCAAGTTTGAATCAAATGAGGAATACCTTGCAAGGATGAAAATGATAAAAATTTTCTCAATCCACCACTGGGAGATAGGAAGTGATTTTGATAGTACCCAAGACATGGTATGAAAAGTGCGCGTCTCTGTTAACAAAGGATGGGTTCAATAGGTGAAAGACTTGGAATAAAAAGGATTCTCAAGGCAAAGGTAAGAAAGCAAAATTTGAAATATCAACCCCTGTGAGGTTGGCAATCTCAGTGATTGAAGGCTTCCAATCTTGTCTCCTGAACCAAGGTAATTCAACCTTGTTAAATCATGCAATGATCTTTTTATCACTTGGTGATACCTTTAGATGACAAGTGTTGATTCTAAAAACTTGAGTTGTCATTTACTAGCATGCTGTGACAAATTGGTTGAATCTAGTTTGATGTGATGAACATACTTAATTGATTTAACAGAATGAATCCTTGAGATGAGTTATGTGACTTGAAAATATGTTTGTGATTATATGATCCATACATTTGACTTTTGGATGAACTCTCATTTCAAAACTTGTGAAAGATCTTTCAAAATCTATTTTTGAACAATTCTGAAATTTGGGTTGCACTGCTTACTTTTGATCATTTATGCACCCTCATTCATAAAGGTCTTGTCATAAACAATGTTTGCTGATTCATGGATTGAATGTGGATGAACTTAATAAGAATTCTGTCACACTGACTTGGAAATGAAAGCTCTCATCTTCTTTTTGCATCCTATCCTTCATTCTCATACAGTAATAGGCTGCATGCATCAGAATCCAATGCATTAGGTGCATTTAGTTCTCTCAAATGAAAAATCAAAAACACACACCTTGCACCCATGTTAATTTCTTCATTGCATTAGAACTCATGCATTCGTCACACTTAGTTCATTCGTTTGGCATCCATTCAATTAGTATCAAATTGACATCACATTGCTCGCATACATGTCATAGTGCATTTGCATAAACTCCCAATGTGTGCTTGTGTGTTATTATATGCTATTCACCCCCATCCTTGAAAATTCTATGACATTATGCATTCTTGATAAATAATGTTGCATTTGAGTCATTATTGGTGTGCTTCATGTTGTACACTTTGGGGGGAGTAAAGTGCATCTATTTAGGGGGAGTTGTATTGTTATG
Organism: Amorphophallus konjac; assembly: GCA_022559845.1. Classification (NCBI taxonomy): domain Eukaryota; kingdom Viridiplantae; phylum Streptophyta; class Magnoliopsida; order Alismatales; family Araceae; genus Amorphophallus; species Amorphophallus konjac. Next base: position 271,476,266 of record CM040123.1, on the reverse strand, counting down.
TATTCATGATATTTTCGGTATACATGCTGAATCAAATTCACACAATTCATGCACAGAATATGAAAATGAGTGTTAAGAATAAGGATATATGTTTTTCTTTTCAACACTCTCGAGATGTTAAACTTGCTGCATGTATGTTGAAGAGACAGTTGAGGAAAAAGCTGCCTACCTATCTTTGTTGAAAAATCTGAAATGAAAATGAACGGTAGAGCAATGCTTGGTCTCACTGAGTAAACTGGGCACATGTCACCTGAGACGTGATGTGGTTCATATCTGAAAAGTGTGGACTAGTACCTCTGTTCAAAATGAGGTGAGATGGTTCAGTATTCTAAGTAACCGGGGATTCTGGCATGAGCTCCATGCGTCTACTCGCGTAAAAAGGAATCATTTTGGACCTGATCACTCTTGAAAAATTCTGACTATCATGTGGTACTGGTTGAGTTGAAAAAATGATGGTGAAAACTCATTGTGGTAGAGCGAAGCCTCCAATACGCTGCTCTCAAAATTGAAGTGCAGTCTGTAAAATGTCTCCCTGTGTTGATCTGAAAATCTAAATATCCATATTGAAACTATCATTTTTCATGTTACTCACTTACACATTTGAGAATTTGATTTAATATGTATTCAGAAAGTTGATTGACTGCATTAGCAATTGCATTAATCTCCTATATGATTGAAAAATCTCCCATGTGCTACACATGTGTATTCCGATTGTCATGACTCTCTTGCATCTTTCCTATACCCATCCCTTCTTAAATAAGTACGGGGGAGCAGTGTTGCATGTATATATATGTATCTATTTGTTTGCTTGTGTATGCATCTCACATGCCATCACATGTATAAGTTGCATCTCATGCATTTCAAACCACAAATCAAAAATTAAAAAATCTGGAAAATACTGAAAACCAAAAATTGAGTGAACTTCCCATGCTATTTACTTGCTCAATAAATTCTTGTGTTTGCTTGGCAAATGGGGAGAAAGATTGGGCACAACCAAGTAATCAACATTTGATATCCTCTCTAGCCAACAATTGGTTCTCGAGTCCACAATTGGTGTTTCCCATCCTTTCCATGAACCCGTTTATTTATAACTTACTCCTGCTTCATCAGAATTTCAAATGTGGGTTACTGTTCCTTGCACTTTTATCATGCTACAATGTGCATCTCCACTGTTTCTTCTTCATGAGGGAGTATGATTGGCATTACCCCGCTTTTTGATAATGTCAAAGGGGGAGAAATATTTCATGTGATTCATGCTTGTTAGATTCATGATTGGGGTTTCATGATTGGGGGAGAGCAACTTGCCACTCGTTTGTCATCATTCATCACTAAGTTTGTCATCATCAAAAAGGGGGAGATTGTTGAGCTATGGTTTTGATGATAACTAAACTTCATGTGTGATGGAGATTGTTGAGCTATGACTTTGATGATAACTAAACCTCATGTGTGATGATAGTGGTTTTGATGATCACAACATATTGTGTGCTTGATTAGTGGAAAACATCTTCATGATAAATGAACTCACATGTGACTATATTATCTTACAGGTTGCTTTACTAAAACATCTTCATGATAAATGAACTCACATGTGGCTATCTTATCTTACAGGTTGCTTTACTAAGTAGGTTGATGATTGAATCATGCATGCTGCACATTAGTCTTTGGAGGTTTCATGTGAAGACTATGCTTCTCAGTGAAATGGTTGAGTCCTTATGGATATGAAATTGATTGTATGGCCTTGTGTTGTGTAAATGCATAGCCATTTCATTACATGCTCTGTTGAGGATTTCCTCTGGTTCTTGTATATCATGAATGCATGAGTGATGGCTCCTAGTCATTCTGATCATATGGCTTAAATGCTTTGAAATGGTTAAGGGAGAACTGGGTTGAAGTTGGGATCTTCAGATTCATTGGTTGAATATTAACTTGCTTCTAAATTCCCGAAAAGTGCAGGTTAATATTTCCCACATTATGATGGATTCAAGGTAAGAATTTATATTGGAATCCATGGTGACACTCTTCTAATCTTGAGTTGAAAAATGGGTTCTCAAGTGCTTTCATACAGATCTTTCATGTGGATTCTTATATGCCTCATGATAATACTTTCGTAATCATATTTCATGTCATTTAGGTCTTGGTCTCAAAACTAGCTTCATATGTTAATGCATGACCCATATATTTTGATCTTGATCTAACCTCTTGGTTTATCATGTTTTTCAGGATGCAAAATCATTGTTGATCTTCATGGGATTATGGTAATATTTAATCAATTGTTTCCCTTTAGTTTGATGGAGGTTTTAGTTGTTTTTCAAACTCAAACTGCCTTACAGTCTTCACCATTTTCAATCCAACCATTGGATCTCCCTTCTAAAAATTTTATGTTATAGCTCTGGGAGTCCTCTTTCTAACGCTTCCAGTCTCGCTTCGATCGGAGTTCGGACCTAGGAGAATTAATTCTTGCCGCCGAAGCGTGCAGAGCTGTTTTTATGAAGCTGCCTGAAAGGGTCGACCCTTAGGGTCGACCCCTCAAGAAAGGGTCGACCCCAAGGGTCGACCCCTGTAAACCAGAATCAAAATTTGTTCTATTTGGGTTCTGAAAACCCAAGGGTCGACCCTTGGGGTCGAACCCTTGAATTTTGGAAACCCGAGGGTCGACCCCAAGGGTCGACCCATGTAAAACAGAACACAAAATCCATTCTGTTTGACTTCTGTATGCCCAAGGGTCGACCCCAAGGGTCGACCCATGCCCCGAGGGTCGACCCCAAGGGTCGACCCCTACAGGTCCTCTTGCTGTTTTTGTTGAACCAGAACATGGTTCTGAGAGGGTCGACCCCTGGGGTCGACCCATGAACTTCTGGACCTCTAGCACAGCACGAGGGTCGACCCCAAGGGTCGACCCTTCTGTTCTGGGCGGCACCGGTTTTGTTGACTTGTTGGTTTCTAGCCACATGGGCTTATACAACTGTTAGGGTCTCCGGGAATCACTCCATAATATATGGATCTGGTCCCCTGAACGTCCCTTGACCTGTCTAGGAGTATAAATCATCTTGTTAAGGGTGTAAACCCTAAGGGATTTTCTTATACACTATTTTCAGGTTTCTTTCTAACCCTTCTTTGTGCAGGTCGCAGCAGCCACCTCCAGCCCTTGTTCCTCTTGTATTTGTGCGTGAATGTGAAGGGAAGAAGGAGGATTCAAAGTTCCAATCAACCCTCTACTGCTGGCTGCGAGTGAAATCAAGATTCAAGCTCATCCGATTCAAGATTGTCAAGAATGTCTTCCTGCTGCACAAGTGTTCGATTAAATTCCGAGAAGAGAAAGTGGGAGCTTCTACAAGGATAAATCATTCTCTCTTCACACCTTTCATTCTGATTCTTTGAGTTTAAACTTCAGCATATGTTGTAATCTTTATCTCAGATATTTGTGTGTGTGTGGATCATTGTTGGATCCGTGGTCGTGTGTGTGTCGTGATTTATTCGTGTGTGTACGTAGGTCTTCCTAGATCTACGTTTGTGTGTGTGGGTGTCTAGTTAGATCAGTTTTGTATCTTGTGTATGGTTTGCTGCACTTGTGGTAGTGTGTGTTCGTGTTGGTGATCCGGCCATCGGATCGTGTGTGTGTTGTTATTCCGGTCGTTGGACCGTGTGGGAGACTACGGCTCTGTGTGTGTGTCTGTGTTTTGGGGCGCGTCCCCGTGTGTGTGTGCAGGCGTCATCCTGCGTGTGTATTTGGAGCATCGTCTCCGGTTGGGAATTTATTCCCGAGTGAAGCCTCACCTAGTTTGGTGAGGGGTGGACGTAGGGAGCCCGTCGTGGTCCCGAACCACCTTAAAATCCCTGTGTATTGTGGTTTGCTTTGCGCACTGGTTTGGTTTATTTTATGTATCCATCTATATGATCGTGTGGGATCGGTGAACTTGAGAGAATCGGTTTAATGGCTTAATCAACTTCCTTAATTCTGTTATATGTCATTAACTCCACCGTGTGCACTCGTCTTGTCTCATAATGTTTGTTGTTATCAAGCTTGCCAGATCAACAGTTTTGGGTGTTTTAATTGTTGTCTCATTGCCTTTGATAAAAGGTCAAGAGTTTTATTTAAAATTGTAGTCACCCAATTCACCCCCCTCTTGGGTGTCATTGATCGAGGGACCCAACAGTTTCATAAAGAAAAATGATGATGAATGGTTTGTCAACAAAAATTTTTCATGTCATTATTGTGATGAACGTGGACATGTAATGAATACATGTTCTTTAATGGAAAAAGATGATAATTGATCCATGAAACGAAAATCCTCTTATTATTTTTATTGTGGCCTGAATGGACATTCAATGGACGATTGTACCATGATGAGGGCCGATGATGAATGCCATGAGAGGAACAACAAGCAAAATACATTTGTTCATTCTAACCCTAACCCCTCGGGACCCAAGATGGCTTGGGTACCCAAATGTCTAAAATGATAAATCTATTTTGTAGGGGTGCCTTGAGAAGGAAGAATTTGTTGATAAATGAAAATCCTTCAAGGCAAAAGAAAAGATGAGCTTGTCAGGTAATGAATTTGGTATACTATTTGCTTGTGGATTACTCAACTTTGGTAAGAGTTGAATGTTGAGAAAAACATGTTGCTTCAAATTGTAAATCTGTTGTCATGATTGATCATCCATGTTTGTTAGCTTGCACACTTGTAAATAAAGTCAAATCTGACTTTCATATGAATTTTACATTTCCCAACTTTAGTTTTTAAATGCTTTACACTGTGCATAAAGTTTTTCACACTTCTAATCACTTTTTGTAAATAACAGTTCACATGTGCATATATAGTTGACTTATGCATACACAAGTTGCATACTTACTTTCATGCTCATATCATGTATATCTTTGCATACTTGTAAATATGAATAATTTTCAATCATCTTTTTATTTCCATGAATATATTTACATACACTTGACATACTTGTGTGCTTGAATTTCATGATTATCCGGTATATCAAATGGCGATTGTGGAAGGTTGGATTATGTCCAACTGAAAGCTTTCTTCACGCTTGATGGTGGTCTTCGGACCTACGTTCTCCACCAAGTACCGATAATCAATTTGCTTGAACATATTGCAATATCCCTGCTTGATTGCATGTATATATCTTAAGAAAACTATTTCTTGAAAATCTTCTGAGACCTTACCTCCTTGATAAATAAAACACAGTGTTCTCGATCTTTTGTGAATCATGGCATATACAAAGGAGGAGGATTTATTTCTAACTGTGCATACATTTAGGGGGAGTCATAACTATGTCTAGGTAAATTTATTTTCTACATACAAAGCAATTACCCATATACTTTGTTCAAAAATGATGCATATGACTTTGAGTGATAAGGATTTCAGAAATTCCTTTTAGCTCTTCAAGGGAAACAAATTTCTACATGGAAATTAAGAGAATCGTGAGGAGAAAGCTGCCTACCCCGTAAGCTTCAATAACTGGAATGTCTAACCAAGTAGCCGGGAATCCCCACTGAAATAAATGAGGAAACTCGCGTCGAAAGGTGAAACAAATCCACATTGCGTGATGAATCCTAGTAGCCGGGAAACCCCATTGAGACATATGAGGTGACTCGCGTCCAACGGAGAAATCTAATAAAAGAAAAGTAAACAAAAAGGGGTTGTGTGAAGCTACCAAAAGTCAAGGATCGAAATGGAAGTGTAGGAAGAAAATAACCCTCTAGTGTTTTCTAGAAATTCTATTCATATCCGTATACTTTTGAAGTTCATTGCTCATTTACACAAATTTCAATCTTGGGTATTATTGTGATGACTGTATATCTTGAATTTGTTCTTATCATAGTTTATGCAATACCTTTAGCATATGCATGCACTACCTTTTTTGATAATGCTTCATGTCTCACATTTTGATTTTGAATGAACTGTTCAGTTCTTATCCTTTCTACCCCACTGAGGGGGAGCTATAGCTTCTACATGCTTGCTACATGCATGAATGCTTGCTTGCTTGTCTGCTTGCCTGCATACCTCATTTCATACTTCAGCTTGCACAGATGCATCTTTAGGTTATACATATAAATAACAGGTTAAATAATCCCATTGTCAGTCGGTTTTTGTTCATGACAATAGGGGGAGAATAATATGCTCTTTAGCATAACACTTGCATATAGTTAGTTTCGTTACACTTTCTGTGCATAGTTTGGTTATACCTTTTTGAACATATCTCAAAATTGAGCATCTGGACATATTTCAAAAATCTTGCCAATTGCACATTAACTTTCCTTTTCTTGATTGGTGCTCATGGCTTTCACACCTTCCTTTCATGGTAGGTCATTGCTGAGTTCGTGCGCTATTCAATTTCATTTCATTTTTAATTGTTCCTCTACACCCCCACTTTTTGATAATGTCAAAGGGGGAGAGAATCTTAGTGGCCATAATATATTGTCATCATCAAAAGGGGGGAGATTGTTGGGTTCGGTGCGCTCCCCTCTTTGTCTTTGATAATGATTTTGATGATTACAATATATTGTGTGGTTTGCGTATGAATAAAAGTGAAAATATTATGTGTGAGTATTGAGGAAAATACTCATTGATCATTTTATGTTATGGAGCTTACTGTTGATATCTTGTTTTGTAGCTTTGGATGCTTGGACTTGTGTGGTCTGAAGAGTCGACCTCACCCACTCTGGGAGTCGACTTGTTCTTCATATTCCTTCACATGCAATTATGCATCGACCTATGTTTGATATGCTTAGACCTATGCTTCATGTGCATAGACCTCACCATGGGTCTCTCTCAATGCACTTCATTCTAAGGGTTTATCATGCATATTCTTCATGGGTTTTCTGGTTTCTGTCCATGTGCTATGAGCTTGAATGCTGACATATTTAATTTATGTGAATCATGGTAAAATAGAGTCACATATCTTTCTATTCAGTGGAGTTGATACCTCTCTTGATGTGTGTGTGCTTTAAGCACTTTTTACACTGATTTTCCAAGGCTCATATGTTGCCAAGGTGTTTTCATCAACTTTGGTAACTAGGTTGCATGATGCTCTAATATTGCCTTTTAGTCATTATATTTGGTGCTAAAAAGGGTGAATACAAAGTCGACTCCTGATGGGCTAAAAGTTGACTTTTGAGGTTTCGGTTCTTTCAAATGCTTTGCAATGGATGGCTATCAATGAACCGAGTCTGATCTTGCTAAACTATTTTTGAACTGAACTCTGAATGGGTTTGGACTGAAGTGAAGATTCTTGATCTAAACTTAATTCACTTATATGCATGGCTGCAGTTCTAAATTTCGATTTGCAGATTGATAAAGAAATTACATGTGAAGATCAATCATGATATGAGCTTCTTCATATACATTGGCTTAATGCTATCATGGGTATTTTGAGGAAGTATATGAATCAAACTGTGTATGCATGCTCCTTGCTGAAATTAGCTTTAATGAGTTTTAAGCATTCATATGTCAATTGATGTTTGGGATTGAATGAATTTCATGTAAAGCAAACATGTCCTATTGACTGAATTTTGCTTGAAGGTTTTTCAGATTGCTTTGGAATGCCTTTAAATGTTTTGGACCGAACTTGCTGTTACAAATGGTTCTATTGTATTCAATTCAGAATTGGATTGTGTGAGTCTAATTGATATGTGAGGGTTGTGAAGGTTCAGTTTGACATGGACTGAATCAATGTATGGTTTGATTTGTACTGGAAATAGCTCCTTCATGTATGAAGCTATACTCTTGCTGCATTGGATTAAGATTAACGTGACTGAATTATCTGTGGCTAGTGCATGCTGGAATATTTATGTAAAGTACAAATTGCAAGACCTCTATACTTGCCGTGATCAAAGTCTGAACTTGGCATTCATAGTTGGCTTGCTTGAATCATTATTGATATCTGAACTTATGAGGATATAATGAACAGGTTCCACTTTGCCAACAATTCTTTGGAGTCAATGGTAAGCTTCCACTCATGTTTACAATCCCTTGAATCTATGGTAAGTAGACATGGTTGAATGGATTTCCATGTGCCTAGATTGGGGTTGATTCATTAGTCATGCTTTCAATTGATTTCATTTGCTAGTTGAGATCTTAATGGCTTGAAATTCAATTATTTGTCACTTTCATTGGCTTGTGATGGAATTTGGCTTAATTCATGCCAATACCATGTTTCAATACATGGTTATTTGTTTTTAATGTTTGAGAGAGGATTTATAGAGTTTCATTTGAGTTTTATTAAGTTTTCAGTTTTTTCAGTAAAAGTGTCGACTCTAGGAGTCGACACTTATTTCAGTAGGTTCTGCCTGCGTTGATTTCTGATATGTTGACATGTGAGTCGACACTTTTATCCTGAGAGTTGATTTTTGTCTTCTGGCAGAACTCTCGACAAAAAGTGTCGACTCTGAGAGTCGACACTTTTGTCCTAGATGCTGTTTTGTGTTCGGGACAGAACACCTTGACAAAAGTGTCGACTCTAAGAGTCGACACTTTGTCTGGTTCGTCCGGAACGGGTTTTACGAATCGATTTCGAAACCCACTTTCTAAGATCCGATTGGCTTGCTATTTTACCCCAATGACCTTAGGGTTTCTATGCATGTTTGGGTGTTGTTTTTAGAGCATTTTGCATGGGCCTTAGTGTCTTTTAATCCCTCATATGAGCTGATATATATGTTGTTGCGATTTTTAGGCTTGGACGAGAAGAAAGAGGAAAGCAAGAGGGTTTGGTCGCAAGGTTGAGAGGGAGAACGTTTTCTGAGGGTTTCACTCTTGTTTCATCTTGCAGGAATGTTCTTGGTCAAAGGAACTCAATCTACATCCATTTTATCAAGCCTTCATGTGGGGAAGAAGCTAAATCTATAGCCGAGTTCGTGAGGCTTCATACCTGTAGAAGATCTACCTTCCCTCACCTTGAAAGCTTCAAAGAGATCATCTCAAGGCCATCCATATATCAAGGATATACTTCTCCATCCCTCTTTAGTTTATCTTAAAGATTCTTCCTCAGTCTATTCTGAGTATGAGCATGTATTGAATATTCTTTTGCTTCATTGAACATCAGAATACTATGTGTGGGTGTACGAAGCTGCATCTCCGTGTGAGGTTTAAGCGTGGGGTGTGTTCCCCGACGTGTGTGTGTGTGCTGCAGTGGCAGCATTTTGAGGCAAGGCCTCGTACCATCGTGCGTGTATTGCTATGGAAGCAGCGTGTGGTGTTGGGGTTCATCCCCGTGTTGCTACGTAAGTAGCGTGTAGTGAAGTCGGTGAGGGGTGGACGTAGGGAGCCTGTGGTGGTCCCGAACCACCTAAAAATCTCTGTGTTACTTGTGGCATGCCTGTGTGATTGTCCATTTCTCCTATCTCCATTTATAGGTTATCTTATTGATTTTTATTTCACTGCACCACTACACTGCTATCTCTGCTATGTGTATTTGTGTGTTAGGATTTATTTCTACCATCTATTGCATAGTTTATTTGAGTGAGATCGGAAAGCTTGAGAGGATGTTTTAATCTCACGTCTGTTTAGGCTAATCAACGTAGTTATTTTTAATTCCACTATGATTAGTTTAGATAGTTCTTAAAATCCGCCATCTCGACAAGGGGACAATTCAACCCCCCTTCTTATCCGCCATCTAGTCTGGGCAAACACTTTCCCTATACGTGAGTTTGGTCTTCAGACCTACGTTCTCCGCCATGTACCGGTAATCAACTTACTTGAAAATATCACTTTGATACTTGCCTGAGTGTATATAGATTACACACCTTTCAGTTTTGATATCTCCTATGACCTTACTCCCTTGCTAAGAAAAATTGCTTTGATAGAGACATGTTGCTACATGGCACATATTAAGGGGGAGGTTTTTGTTATAACAGTGCATACACTTAGGGGGAGACATCACAATGAATAGGCTAATTCATCTCTTACATTCTATGCAATCTCTCACGCCACTTGCACGTTTGAGCTTAATGATTCTAACTAATAAGGATTTCACCTATTCCACTCAACACATTTTAGGGCTCTAGATCCCCTACATAGAAATCACGTGTCTTGTGAGGGAAAAGCTATCAACCCCGTCAAAAATTTCAATTTGTGTGATTTGACATCGAGTAAATCGGGAATCCCCCCTAAAATAAAGGAGGAAACTCGCATTGAAAAGTGTCAATATCCACATAATCAGAAGTGACGATACAGAGTAACCGGGAAATGCCCCTGAAACAAAGGGCATGACTCGTGTCAAAAGGTTAGTCATTTTCGTTGAAAAATGAAAAATAATTTTAGGGTTGTTCGAAGCTACCAAAAGTCAAGCATGATGTATGGAAGTGTAGGGAGGAAAAGTTCCTACTTGTGTTCTTTAGAAAATATGAAAATCCATACTGTCTAGATTTCATTGCTCATACTTCACATATACATCTAGGGAGTGATTGTATGAATGAACATCTTGAATCAGTCATATTTCATGATTCTTGCAGTACCACTTTTTTTGTAAGCACTACCCTCTTACTATTGCTCATGAAACTCATGTTCAATGCCTATAGCATATTTCTTAACATGTTCATAAAGAACATGCTTGCTACTTTATAGAATAATGAATGCATATGTGCTTGAATGTTCATTCCTTGCTTTTCATGTGCATTTCATTGAGTTAACTGTGCATATCAGGTTTTACTTCCATGGTTTTCATAATCCCCTATTTGACTCTGACAAAAAGGGGGTGAAAATAAAATTACAGCTTGCCTTTGCTAAAATTACAGCTTGTCTTTGCATGAAGTTCAGTGCCTTTACATGATATTTACTTGGCAGATTTGCTTGTGTCTTTGACAAAAAGGGGGAGTTAAATGTTTGGGAGTTAAATGTTTGATGTTTGCATGTTGCTTCTGCGATTTTGAATGGAATTCATGCATCTTGCTTGTGTGAGAAAATGCGTGTTTCGGTTCAAAGGATCTTATCTTTCATGCAAATCTTTGTGATTTTTCAATGGGTTTTATCTTCGTCAAAAAGGGGGAGATTGTTGTGCCCCGGGCTGTTTTGACAAAGATACATGTTTCTATGAAGAAGATGTGCATTACATAGGTACTTGATTTATGTTGATAAATGATTCTCACTGTGATAGCTTTAATTGAATGGCATGTTGATTTGCATTGAAATTTCCTTAATGAATGTCAGTTTCTTGATGAATGATTCAGCATGCCTTGAGAATGTCAAATGTTGAATGAGTTTGCTTGCACAGACTCTGGTAATTCTTTGCACCGACTTTGTGCTTTCTTGCACTGACATTGTTGAATGAATTAAGTGCACAAAGATGTCACTTGCTTTGGTTGAGTTGAGGATGAATGCCAACTTGAAAAGTGTAGGTTAAATGTGAAGTTTTTACACAAATCTAGAAGGCCAATGGTAAGAACAAATGGTTAATTGAATTTCAATTTGAATGGTATGACTTTTAGTTGGAGACTGGTTTTACACCTTGCAATAACTTCTACATGTTTACATTCAATTGATCTTGAACCTTGTTTCATGAAGTGTGGATGTTCAATGGTTTTTATTAAGCTTTTCCAACTGTCAGGAAAAGTGTCGACCCACGGGGTCGACACTTGTTTTGACTTTCTCTGCTTTGCGTTGAACTTGTTAACGCTGGCAGAAAGTGTCGACTCCTAGAGTCGACACTTTCACCAGGGTTCTGTCAATTTGTTAAGTCAGAAGCCTCGTGAAAAAGTGTCGACTTCTAGAGTCGACACTTTCAGGTAAGTTTGTCTTAATCTGTGAAAACAGAGCCTTGGAGAAAAAGTGTCGACCTCAAGAGTTGACACTTTTCACCACAAATGTTGTTTTGATTCACAGGCCAGAACACTTGTGAAAAACTGTTGACTCAATTAGTCGACACTTGTTTCCTATGTGTAGCTTTTATGTGTTCTGGCAGAACACTCGTGAAAAAGAGTCAACTCTATGAGTCGACACTTTTTTCGAGCGTCCCGATTGTGAATTCCATATCTATTTCAAACCCACTTAAAAGAGATTCGATTGCCTTGCTTGTTTACTATTTTAGCCTTAGGGCATCCACCATCTTTTGTGTGTGATATGAAGAGGCTTTGGCAAGAGGTTTAATGTCTTATTGTCTTGTATATTGCCTTGTATATATGGCCGCCCCTTTGTCCGATCGCAAGAGACCTTGAGCATTCTAACGTGATATCTTCTTGCAGGTTGAAGAGGAGAGAAAAAGGGCTTTGCACTCTGCTAGAGGAGAAGGAAGGCAACGCCAAGGTCATCCCCTCACGAGCTCGAGCCAAGATCTGGAGGCCGCAGTCGTCGTCCTCGTCATCCACTACTTTGGGCACTCTAATCTTCAACACTGGCTTCTTCCATCTCTCGATTCTATCATTCTAGTGCTACCTTCTCTAATCTCCATGTTTGGTTAAGGATTTATGGGGAAGATCTTGTTGGTTATCATATCTTGTGCTTAGATTTCTATTCTCAGATTGGGCTTTGTAATTTCTATCTTATTTTCATCTTTAGACGATTTCAGAGCTTGCTCTGAGTGTGTGTGGGGTTTCTCGTCGTCGAGCGAGAACCCACGTGTATGGGCCGTCGTGCCTGTGTGTGGTGGTTGCTGCCGTCGTGCAGCGTGTTTTAGTGAAATCCTCTTGAGGTGAGAGGGGTGGATGTAGGATGGCACTTGGTGCGTCTGAACCACCTAAAAATCACTGTGCCGTGGTTTGCTCTTTGTGTGGTTGTTGATATTTCTTATCCGTTCGTATTACGAGTGTGAGTCGTGATAGGGTGCTTGGCCCGGATACAGAGGGGGGGTGAATGAATCCTTCTACGAATAATGGATTAAATTTAAAAACCGGATGCTAGATAAGGAAACAGAATGGAACCAATTCTATTCAACTCAAATACAATCACATTGAGCGCACCTATTCAAGCATCTAGCGGAAGCAAACCAGACAATCAAGCCACTGCTCAATAGATTTTTAGGTGGTTCGGTCCTTCAGACCTACATCCACCCCTCACTCCCAACCGGAGTGAGGCTTCACTAGCGAACGCTAGAACCAAGCAGACTCAGTCTGCAAACAGTTGCTGCCACACAGCTTGACCAGGGGAACTACCTCCCCTCTTCCTCCAAACCGGAGGGAACCTCTGGACTTGAATCCACAAGCCCAGAACCGGAGACAAGTCTCCCTTCCTCCAAGCCGGAGGGAACCCACAAGTAGCTCCCAGCTACTTGCAACTGGAGATCAGATCTCCCTTCCTCCTAACCGGAGGGAACACGACCTCAGACCAGAGGATCGGAAAGCATAACAAACCAGAAAACAAAGGAAAAAACAATAAACGACAATAACTTCAGCAAACAGAAGCTGAAACACAAAATGCACAATTTGGCTCCTAACAGAGCTGACTGGCCTGGATCTGATCCACGGTCCAGTGAAGACAGATCTTCAGGTAAACTTCTTTCTTCTTCTCCATGAGCTCTCTCACTCACTCTCTATCTCTCTTTCTTTCTCTTACACTCTCTTCCTCTTTCACACGAGCACTATCTCTCTCTCTCTCTTTTTCTTCTTCTGCTGGATCGAGCTCTCTGTAACACTGCCTTTTTCTTTCTTGGCTCAGATCAATCTTCATCGGTGGACGAAGGATTCTATTTATAGCGGTAGCAGATGGATAGGGCACTAAACGCGTGTGCCTCCCACGCTCGATCCAGAACCTTCCTGCTACGTGCCCTTTTTGTATTTGTTCTTTCAGTATCGGATCATGTGCACCCAGACACTGATGAATGTTCTTCCTCGGACCTGCAACGAGATAAGAACCATTAATATTGAGTGCCATAAGAGCTAGAACTGCATGAGGTTAGTGGACACGACAAAAAGATACACAAAACAGAGAACAACACGGGATACAGTGGTGACATAATGAACATTACTGAGAGAATGTTACGAGGTAGACAGAAAAACAACGCGAAGACGCGAAGACAAAAACAGAAACCAACACTAAGTATGGTTTCAACACAAGAGAGACACGAGGACTAGGAAGAGTAAAAAAGACACGAAGACACAACAAGACAAATGACACGAAAGTGAAACAGGAAGCAACACGAGGTGCTGCGATGTCCTGTACGCAATGGAACAAAAATGATATGAAGAGATGAAAAAATGACACGAGGTGAAGACAACACGAAGATGACACAGTAATCGACACGGGTTGAAAACAACACGAAGTCGAAATAGTAATTGACACAGGTTGAAAACAACACGAAGTCGAAACAGTAATCGACACGGGTTGGAAACAACACGAAGTCAAAACAGTAATTGACACAGGTTGAAAACAACACGAAGTCGAAACAGTAATCGACACGGGTTAAAAAACAACACCAAGATGAAGTACAAGAATTGACATGGAGTTGAAAGACAACACGAAGACAGAACAGTGATTTGATACGAACTCAAAATGACAAGAGGTGAAACGACACAAAGTCGAGAACAGAAATCAACACGAAGTGTGATTTCAACATCAGAAAGACACGGACTGACAACGACACGAAATAAGATTAGAACAGTACGAGGTGAAAAACAATCGTGAGGACAACACGTGCTGAATCAGAAACCGACACGAAGTGGCTGCAAACAAGCAAGACACGAGGTCTTCGTAAAGCAACAGGAAGTGTGGTCAAAGCGCGAACGACACGAGGTCTAATGAGAAAGACAACCACGAAGATGGTGAAAACAGTACGAAGTAAAGATCAATGACACGACGTGTCACTGAATCAAAACAAACACTACAGAGAAAAACGACACGCAATGTAGAGGAGACAACACAGACGCACGACCTGAAGGACAGTAAACATAAACAACACGCGGTAAGAGAAGACGATACGGCGTGTTGGAAATACAAACAGTACTTAAACTAAAGCGACACGAAGACAAACAGTTCAACACGAGGTGTTATATACAAACATGACGAAGTGCCAATCAACACGAATACAGTCCCTGAACAATACCTGAAGTGAAATGAAGGTTCATCCTTCAACAAACATGTTCTTTGTTCATTTTTTCACAGAAACAATATTTTTGTTAAATTTTCACATAGACATAATTTTTGAAGACCACTAAGACTTATCATGTTGTCATCATCAAAACATGTAAAGATTCTACAAGACTCAACAATCTCCCCCTTTTTGATGGATGGCAACACTATGAGTCTTGAGTCTGTGCAGAGAAGAAAAAAAAACACTAGATAGCCATTCGCAATGAATATCACAAACACAATCATTAAACATTTTTCTTTTCCTGATTTCTCCCCCTTTGACATCATCAAAAAAAATGAAAACAAGAAGAATGCAACAACGCAAATGGTATGAGTTAAGTTAATTTGTCCAAGAGTCTGAGGGAGAAGGCCTCAAAAGGGCAACAAAAATACAGAGCATCAACTTCTCAAGAAAAGTATCTTGCATGTCTGCTAGAGGGGCCACGCGTCCTGCCTTGTGGTGGTCTCCCCCTTGGAGAAGCAAAAGAATGTTCTTGAGGTGGAGTTCTGCTGGAAGAGGTGTGACCAGGTGTTGAACCCAAGATAGACTGAAATTCCTTTAAATCATTTGATAGTTCAGCAAGCCAATACGCCACAGTGCTTCTGACATTTGCCACTTCAGAAATAATGTCTTCTTGGCGAACATTGACCGTTTCATATCTGTCAGTCAGAGTTGTCATTTCTGATAAGAAGGTGATCAACTTATCATAGATTTGCTGAATGCCTGGACCTAGGGCACTTGAAGACTTCTTCAACAATTCTAAAGCTGTTCTGATCTCATAGCAATGATCTATTATGGTAGAAGACATTTTGAAGGAAGAAATACTAACATCATGTGACTCTCTCAGAGCTTTTGCAATTTTTGAACAAATCTCCTGTAATCCTTCCATCAAGGATTTGTTTGCATCATCTGAAGCCCTTTTGTTTAGAAGGAATCGTCTCCATTCAGTGAGGAGAGATATCTCAAGCTTCAGTAATCTGGTATGTACCTGATTAATGTTGAGAGTGACAAATGTAAGCAGATCATCTAATTTCTTGTCTTGTCTTTGCATCTGCTGAGTCAGGTTTATGAGAAGCTCTTCAATGTTGGGCGCCCGAGTAGATTCAATGTTGGGTGCCTCTGCAGATAGAAGTCTAGGTGGACCTAGAGGTGTACCAAAAAATTCACTGTCAGGTGCAGTTCTCTCAGCTGCTTCCTCTTGTACTGGCATTTGACTGCTCTCAGCTGGGACCTGAACTTCATCTGCAGCTTGAGTTTCTTTCTGAGGGAATATATCTTCAGGTTCCTCTTCTTCACTTGAAGATTCTGTATCTAGTTCTATGACAGGAACCTTTTCTCTATCTTCTGTGAGTTCCTGATCTGCAGGGCTGCCAACTAAGGCCTGCTCAAGACTTTCAGATACGACCAAGTTGGTAGCCTCTTCCAAGCTTCGCTCAACAGTTTCTCTTAAAATTTCATTAACAAAAACAGCAAGATCTTGATCAGTACTGTCTTGCTCTTTAGCTGGCTGTTCTTCAGGCACTATTACCTCTTCAGATGTCTTCCCAAACGAATCAAATAGCCCAGCAATAGTTGCATCTAGATCTGTCTGAATGCTTTCGTCAGACAATCTGATGTCCTCAGATGCAGCCTCAACTAGCCTCTGAAAGGAGAAGGATACTTCGGTGGGTGCAGCTGGCAAGGTGGACTCTGGTTGTTCAGCTGGTGTTTCCTGATGATCAATCTCAGAAACTAATTGCTCACCAGTTGGGGCTAAGACTTGAAATTCTTCCAAATGCTCCCCCTGAGTTTGTGATTCCCTGGCCTTTTGGACCTTAACTTGCCCCACCATAGAAGAGTCCTCTAAGCCCAAAAACACTGAAACAAAATTCATATTAAAAATGTTTCGGGCCTTAACTTCTGATGCGGCCTCTCCATCCAAGCAAATCTCAGAATGCTTGAAGATGTCTGTCATATGGGCGGCATAGGGAAGATGTCTCTTGGATCCAATGCATCCCTTCATGACATTAAAAATGATCTCTGGCAGACATATCTTCACATTTTGAATCAGACAAAACAGTAGAAATCTCTGCGTGTCTGTAATTCTTCCTCTAGCCCCAGTCTGTGGGGTGATAATGGAAGCAATGACGTTCTGAAGGAGCTTGTGAAGAGGAGGGAATGACGATGTCTGATAAGCTTTTAGCTTCAACTGCCCCTTATCATGAATGTTACTGGGTTTACCAGTAATGACAGAGAAAGCTTCATGGAGACTGTATCGAAAGCTTCCCTCTACCTCCCCTTTATCTGGAATACCGAGAGCTTTGTGAAGGGAGTCACATGTAACAGTTATCTCGACCCCTTTAACAGATGATAACAAAGTAGACTTGTCTCGGCTCAAGGACAAGTTATTGTAAAATTCCATTACCGGCCTAGGGTAATAGACACGGTGACTTTCTAAGAAATTTCTCCACTCCTGAAACTCAAAGATTTTCAACAATTCTGGAAACTTCGAGACCAAGGTTTCATCTCCGAAATCTATTATTCTAGGAGGAATAATTTTCCCACTTTCTAAGAACACGGTAGACTGAGAAAACCTGGTACCTTGTTCTGAAGAGACTTCCGCAGCAGGTTCTGGCTCAAGACATCTCTGTTGCTTAGATGAAGGCTCTTCAACTATTTCTTTTCCCTTCCTCTTTCTTTCTCCCGGAGCTACTGACCTTTGCTGATCCATCTGTCGGAACTTCCAGAGTATCAACTCTCTCTTGCAGGCTGCTATTGGAAGTGAAGCTAGACTTAAGAAAGGAATAGACCTCTGTGGGGGAAGAAAGTGAGCGGGAAGAGATGAAGATGGGTTTGAAGAAGACGCTCAAGGTAGAGCAGCACGAGGATGAATAGGAAGCGGCAAGGGGAAATAAGGGTTTGAGGTGGAAGGCGTGAGAAACAAGAAGGGTTTTGTCGGGTAGCTTTTTACTCATATCAACTTTTTCTGTAAATACCCAAAATACCCTTAGTCCTGATGTAACGCAACTACAGCATGTTAAAGTTAGCCCTTCAATATGTGGACGGGTTATATTCTTCCAAAAACCAAGGTCAGTTAACTCAAGATATTAAATCAGCATAATCACAAAATTAGCTGTTAAAGTTGCTTAACCTAGAGAGAGACACGATTAAATTGCTCCTTATGTTTGTCAAGCAACGAAATAACACATCAAAGTCAAGCAGATTTCATTTCTTCATTTAATGGACGAGAAGGCATACAGGGTCAACCAATTTGTTGAACACAAGGTAGAGTAGTCCCTTTTTACACAAGGAGACATGTTTATTAGACACCAGAAACCCTGGTTACTCAGGACGGACTACCTTTATGCCAATGATATATATTTTTTTTTTTTTTTTTGAGGACTTTCCCCCCTTCCCTTTTTTTTTTTTAACATTTCTATACAGAGATAGCTAGTTGTATCATGACAGAAGCTCTGGACTTCTTTGATCAAGAGTGTCTATTTCTCCACAAAAGCCATTGCTCTGCCACAAAGAGTGGCGTATTCCCTGGAGGCACTTCTCATGATTTTAGACAAAATCAGAAATCTTACTTAACACAATTTTATCTCAGAGCTCTCTTTACATAAGTTTCAGTTAAGTCGAGATCCTCAATAAGTTTTTCTCATTTAACAGAAAGTTTTATAATATGTTGACCAACACTTGAGAAGATAACTTAGAAGGATCAAGGACCAAATATAACCCCCAAACATTGAAGTTCTTTATTAACAGGTGTAAATTGTTACACTAGATATTGGGTGGTTTAAGGTATACAGATCATATCTGATAAGAGCAAGAAGACTGCACCCACAATTTCTTCGAGAGAGAATCTGAACCAAGAGTGATAGGTGAGAGATAAGGAGGTGGCTGATCGAATAGAGAGAGATGAGATGAGATGAGCAGCACTCCTATCAGCAAGCCAGCAAGTGAGAGATCACTCAAGACATTAGGCACTAAGGTCATATCCAAATATAGTATTTTTGAAGTAGTTCAGTCTCACATCCAGAGTAACTCTTGGGCAACAGACTGCAACCTCTTGAGATGACTGATCTTAAAACCACATAAACTGCATCGGCTGACAAAGATCTTCAGAAACCAAATAGCCTGACAAGCTCCTCTTCATCCCACTCAAGGACAACTCACACACGACTCTTGGAAGTGTTAATTATTTAAAGAATGCAGTGTTTGCCACGAAAATTAAACAAGTGTGTTTATGAGTTATGCATAAACAAACTCCCCTGATCAGCAGAATGACTTATGGTACTAGGCGGAGCATTTGGTCTAATAGACCACCTCACACATAGTAAGAACCTCCTGACAGATTTCTCTGTCTTTTGGTAGCTTACCATTTGATATACCAAAGAGGTCATGGATAACAGGGTAACCTCAACAGTCCTATAAGCAATTCAGATTTCCAAAGAAATAGCCAGATATGCAAGAATGCATCAAACCAGATATGCAGTAAGTTTCAAAATGGGACATGTAGAGAGATTACCTGAAAATTGTGAGAATGGGGTTTTCATTCTTGAGTGCCTTGGATCATTTCCCCTTTTATTCCAGTCCCAAGGCACACCTGCAAAACAAAGTTTATTTTGCGCAAACAGGTACCCAGGAAGTCTTGGGTCCTGTCCTGACATTATCACTCCTAGCAGGTTTTCTTAGCACATTTTTAACTTGATAGTAAGGAGCAGTAGTTTTCAGATCTGGGTTATGCACATTATTATGAGTATGAATTGTATGTGCATTAGCATGGAAATTTCTGTTATTTGCATTACCAAACTGTTTTCCATAATCAACACATTCAAAGTTTTTCCTTTTGAAGACCACTTTGTTCTTTCTAAGAGCATTTGTACTGGCAGGAAATCTATACTTTCCAGAACTGAAATTTTTCCTTTGAGCATGCCAACATTCAATGGCCCTGTGGCCATACTTTCCACATTCAAAGCATGAGATAGAATTTCTTTTAAAAGACCCTGACCAGCATTCAGAGACCTTGTGACCAATTTTGTTGCAATTAAAACATATAATGTGCTGGTTCTTGTTATAGACATGCTGATTTGCAAAGTGTTTTGTATGATATGAGCATGATTTTTCCTTACTACTTGCAAACCAACAATGAGTAGTAGTGTGTCCTACTTTATCACAATTAGAACATTTGACATTCCTTTTCTGACCAGACACAGATTTTCTAACATGCTTGTTGTCATCTTTTTCCATCACAAAACAGTTACTCATAAGATGTCCATACTTACCACAATAATGACATGAGCCACTTGATTTCTTTAAAACATGGCATTTATCTGATGAGTTCTTAGCATGCAGATTGTTCCTTTGAATTTTTGATGTTTTATGATTTTTATTTTGTTTATCTGTTTTCTTAGCCTTGTACTGAGATGGAGATGAGATAGAAGGCTTTTCCTGTTCAGAGGATTTGACAAAGACAGTTTTCAGGTTGGCTCCATCAACCTTCCTCATGACTGGACTGTAACCCAGTCCTTCCTTGTTAAAGTTAATCTTTGTTCCCAGTATTTTCTGAACAATGGGCTGTTTGTCTTTTGATGTAGTGGCTACATTTGAAGTATTTACAAAGGATGTCATTACTTTGTTCTGCAAGGCCTTCTTATTGAGATTATTGTAGCCCAACCCTTCCTTTTTGACATTGACTTTTACACCTAGCAGCTTGTCTAGGTTTTTCTGCCCATCAACAAATTTAGACAAGGAAGCTTTCAAATCCCGAATTTCATTTTCAAGAGATGCAATGTGTATTTCATAACTAGTGATCTCTTGTTCACTACAATTGACAGCTTCATTCAAAACCTTGTTAGCTGTTTTGTATTCTTCAATTTCCTTTCTTAGCTCATCTACCTCTTCAGTCTCGTTTGTACAGATAGCTTTTCCTTTTTCCAATGTGAGAAGTCTTTCAGACATGGCACTGTTTAACAGTTTTAATTTTTCAACTTCTTCTTTAAGCTTATCATTTTGAACTAGCTCATTTATTAGAAGCTGATCTTCTGAGTTAACCATGCTTTCTCTCCTAGCTTCAAACTCCCTCAATTCCTTTTGTTGTTTTTCAAAATCTTTCTGTAATTCTATGTTTACAGATTTTATGGCGTTAAATTTTTCAAACAGCAACTCATTCTCTCGTTTAAGTTTCTTTAGTTGTTCATCATTTTCCTTAGAGAGCTTTCTGAGGAAGTCATCTTCAGATTTTAAATTGTTCAGCTCAGAGTGAACACATTCAAGTTCCTTCTTCAGTTCTGCATTCTGGTTTTTATACATATGATTATCAGACAGACATGCATCATGAGATTTCTTCGTACTTGAACAATTTTTACATGGAGAGCTAGAACTATCTACCCGAATACTCTTTTTCAACTTTTTATACTGTTTTCTTAACAGTTCATGAGATTCAAATAATTCAGCATATGCATTCTCCCAATCTTCTAGAGAGAAATTCTCGAAGATATTTACCTCATCATCATCATCTTCTTTAGTTTGATTGCTGCCTTGATCGCTGGCACTTTGATTTCTTCTGTTGGCCATCATGCATCTGTCCACATCTATCTCCTGAGTTCGCTTCAGTGCATCCAAAATATCTTTAGCAGAACTGGATTCAAAGAAACATGAATGAAAAGCTCTATCAGTAGCTGCCTTCATTAAATTTATTGCTATCTGATTTTCTTCATGCATGGATTTGTGAGTGTCAGTCCATTTGGACTTTTTCTTAGGTAGTTCATGAGGACCATGTGAAATTACTTTCCACAGGTCTGGATTCACAGATTTAACATAACTCTTCAAAACAGCGAACCATGCATCAAAATGCGTACCACTGAAGATCGGGTGATGGGCCATGAGAACACACAGATTAACGCACAAGAATATTGAAGCACTAAAAAGAAATAAGCACCTAAGATTGCAAGATCGATCTGCAGGTCGCTGGACCTTGTAAGCAGAAACCTGCTCTGATACCAACTGTTAGGGTGCTTGGCCCGGATACAGAGGGGGGGTGAATGAATCCTTCTACGAATAATGGATTAAATTTAAAAACCGGATGCTAGATAAGGAAACAGAATGGAACCAATTCTATTCAACTCAAATACAATCACATTGAGCGCACCTATTCAAGCATCTAGCGGAAGCAAACCAGACAATCAAGCCACTGCTCAATAGATTTTTAGGTGGTTCGGTCCTTCAGACCTACATCCACCCCTCACTCCCAACCGGAGTGAGGCTTCACTAGCGAACGCTAGAACCAAGCAGACTCAGTCTGCAAACAGTTGCTGCCACACAGCTTGACCAGGGGAACTACCTCCCCTCTTCCTCCAAACCGGAGGGAACCTCTGGACTTGAATCCACAAGCCCAGAACCGGAGACAAGTCTCCCTTCCTCCAAGCCGGAGGGAACCCACAAGTAGCTCCCAGCTACTTGCAACTGGAGATCAGATCTCCCTTCCTCCTAACCGGAGGGAACACGACCTCAGACCAGAGGATCGGAAAGCATAACAAACCAGAAAACAAAGGAAAAAACAATAAACGACAATAACTTCAGCAAACAGAAGCTGAAACACAAAATGCACAATTTGGCTCCTAACAGAGCTGACTGGCCTGGATCTGATCCACGGTCCAGTGAAGACAGATCTTCAGGTAAACTTCTTTCTTCTTCTCCATGAGCTCTCTCACTCACTCTCTATCTCTCTTTCTTTCTCTTACACTCTCTTCCTCTTTCACACGAGCACTATCTCTCTCTCTCTCTTTTTCTTCTTCTGCTGGATCGAGCTCTCTGTAACACTGCCTTTTTCTTTCTTGGCTCAGATCAATCTTCATCGGTGGACGAAGGATTCTATTTATAGCGGTAGCAGATGGATAGGGCACTAAACGCGTGTGCCTCCCACGCTCGATCCAGAACCTTCCTGCTACGTGCCCTTTTTGTATTTGTTCTTTCAGTATCGGATCATGTGCACCCAGACACTGATGAATGTTCTTCCTCGGACCTGCAACGAGATAAGAACCATTAATATTGAGTGCCATAAGAGCTAGAACTGCATGAGGTTAGTGGACACGACAAAAAGATACACAAAACAGAGAACAACACGGGATACAGTGGTGACACAATGAACATTACTGAGAGAATGTTACGAGGTAGACAGAAAAACAACGCGAAGACGCGAAGACAAAAACAGAAACCAACACTAAGTATGGTTTCAACACAAGAGAGACACGAGGACTAGGAAGAGTAAAAAAGACACGAAGACACAACAAGACAAATGACACGAAAGTGAAACAGGAAGCAACACGAGGTGCTGCGATGTCCTGTACGCAATGGAACAAAAACGATATGAAGAGATGAAAAAACGACACGAGGTGAAGACAACACGAAGATGACACAGTAATCGACACGGGTTGAAAACAACACGAAGTCGAAATAGTAATTGACACAGGTTGAAAACAACACGAAGTCGAAACAGTAATCGACACGGGTTGGAAACAACACGAAGTCAAAACAGTAATTGACACAGGTTGAAAACAACACGAAGTCGAAACAGTAATCGACACGGGTTAAAAAACAACACCAAGATGAAGTACAAGAATTGACATGGAGTTGAAAGACAACACGAAGACAGAACAGTGATTTGATACGAACTCAAAATGACAAGAGGTGAAACGACACAAAGTCGAGAACAGAAATCAACACGAAGTGTGATTTCAACATCAGAAAGACACGGACTGACAACGACACGAAATAAGATTAGAACAGTACGAGGTGAAAAACAATCGTGAGGACAACACGTGCTGAATCAGAAACCGACACGAAGTGGCTGCAAACAAGCAAGACACGAGGTCTTCGTAAAGCAACAGGAAGTGTGGTCAAAGCGCGAACGACACGAGGTCTAATGAGAAAGACCACCACGAAGATGGTGAAAACAGTACGAAGTAAAGATCAATGACACGACGTGTCACTGAATCAAAACAAACACTACAGAGAAAAACGACACGCAATGTAGAGGAGACAACACAGACGCACGACCTGAAGGACAGTAAACATAAACAACACGCGGTAAGAGAAGACGATACGGCGTGTTGGAAATACAAACAGTACTTAAACTAAAGCGACACGAAGACAAACAGTTCAACACGAGGTGTTATATACAAACATGACGAAGTGCCAATCAACACGAATACAGTCCCTGAACAATACCTGAAGTGAAATGAAGGTTCATCCTTCAACAAACATGTTCTTTGTTCATTTTTTCACAGAAACAATATTTTTGTTAAATTTTCACATAGACATAATTTTTGAAGACCACTAAGACTTATCATGTTGTCATCATCAAAACATGTAAAGATTCTACAAGACTCAACAAGTCGGTGAGACGAGAGTTTCATTAACTGTCCGCTTGTTCATTGTTATCCGAGTGATTATTTTTCTGCACTGAGAAGTTGTGAGGGCTTGCTTACTAGTCATTCATATATTTCAATCAAGCTTGATTTAGGGTTTATTTACCATCTCTGTGGTTTGCCTTAATTAAGTTTAAATTTGTCGAAAGGGTGGGCAATCAATTCACCCCCCTCTCAATTGCCTCCTAACCGGGCCAACACTACCTTCTAGAGCTAAAGTGTTAATTACTTAAATTATGCCTTCATGTTGATATGAAGATACCTACTAGGCAAGTGTGTTCATTCTCTACTTTCCAATCTTTTAAGGAAATTCTAGCGAGGATTCAGACTACTCAAGTGACGAGTCCGAGAGTGATTGAAGATCGAGAGAAGACAGAGAGATGAGTCCATATGATTAATCATGAGTCAACTATGTAATTTTCTCTTTTATTGAGTCTGGTGAAAGGAGTCAAGTGTCGATGTAACCAATGAATTATTATTATTCAATAAAGTGAAATTTTGAGTATATGACCTTGTGCATTCCTCTTTTATGTGTGAATGTTTAGCTCTCTGATTGTCTTGCTAGCATGAGGCTTACCATGCTGGTTGTTCACGCTCCCGACTTAGTTTCCGCTGCATATCTCGGGACGTGACAAAGATTTACCTAAAGATGAATTTCTAAATAACTATCTCATCCTGGGCTCTACCCAATCTCGCATGGGTTCAAAAATTTCTTTCCTAATTCATAGGTATGGGTCCTTAAACCTTGGACTTATCCTATGACATGACATTTTTCTAGGACTTACTTATGCCTATGCTCTGATACCAACTTAACTGTCACTGTTGACACCCGTTTTATGACCAATAAGTCGGGTCATCTCCTTATTCATTCTATATGATGCTCTGAGTCGTTCACTCTTCATTGAGTCTCTTGATTAGTTGAAGCCTATTTCTTGGGTCTTAACTCCTTGATCAGATATGGTTCCTTGTGGCTCCTTCATTGGATGAATCTTAGCAATGCCTCTATTCCTTTTTTTGATCTCCATTTTGATAATAACGGTCGGTCCTAGGCGCGTTGTTTCATTCTAACGGATGGGTCCTGGACCGTTACTCTTTGAAGAGTCCTAAGGCTTAAGGCCTCGTTTTCAGTACTTATCTTTTGGCTTACACATTGATAATAACGGTCTGTCATGCAGCCGTTGTTTCATTCTGACGCCCTATGCCTTGGCCGTTGCTTCCTTGCAGAGTCCAACTTGTTGGGTCTTCTTCCCGTTGATCTTATCTTTTGGGATAAGGTTGATAGTAACGGATGTTCCTTGGTGCGTTATTTCCAAGTGGCGGTCTGTCGTGCAGCCGTTACTTCCTTCAGAGAGTCCTGACAGTTCAGGCCTTTTCTCTGCTACTCCGTGGCCGAAGATAAGGGTTTGGATTGACGATATCTCTTTCAAATCTGATCCTCAGAACCTTCTGTTTGATTCTATGGACTCTTGGTGATATTATCTTCGAGGATTTACTAAAAGTTATCCCTTTATCTTGCTGAATTATCCTCTGCTCGACCTAAGAGTTTGAGGGTCTATAAATAGAACCCTTGACTTCATGACCCGAAGGGAGGAGGATTTGAAATTCACGACGAAGTGCTGCCAAACTCAGGAGCCATCTTCATCCAAGAGGAACTGCTTCCCACGTTCATCCATCTCATAATCAAGGGAGTACTTTAGTTTTAGTCTTTCAAGTTCATCATCACATGCTTAAGTTCGTCCCTGGTTTTTCCTCAATCAAAGCATTGTCCCTCCTCTTTCTCCACGTTTTTCACTGTTCTCTAAGCATCCAAACATCTTCCCCATCTTTTAAAAAACGCCCAGAGGGGTTAAAAAACCAAAAACTCCCCTGTAATCCCCTTTCCTTTTGGTGTCCTTAAGTTCTTTGAGAATTGATGCTATATTATTGAAAGGGCTAATTTGGGTTGTTTTGTTCTTGTCTTCCACATCTTTGGCAGGTTTACAGGTTCACCAGTACGAGGCCCAAGTCTTCTAGCCGGCTGGAAGAGTTGGAGTTAAAAGAATCTACACTTTGCTACTGCAGGTCATCTGACGGCCTGGTGCAGGCGCGTCATCTTCTCCTGGCGGTCTATCGTGTGGCCGTCACTTTCCAAGTAACGCACAGGGTCCTGGCCGTTATTTCTAGCTGACCTGTAGGTTCTCTTTGGTTTTCTCTCCAGCGGGCGGGTGCTTCATCCACCTATTTCCAAGGTATTTACAGGTCTTTTGCTTGTTTTTACTTTGGTGGCAATCACATCTTTCCTTAGTCTTAGGCATTAGCTTTCTCATTCATCACATATCTCTTTTATTTTCTTGCTTGCTCCACCCCTTGTGGTGTATTTTTATTTACTCCTTGCTCCACGCCCCGGTGTGTGTTTTCCCTTTTCTTTAGCGTAGTTTGAGCGAGATAGCATGCCCATGCTAGAGCTAGCTTTGATTGCGTAGGTTCATGATCACATGTTCATAGGTTAAGAGCGGATCTTTGATTACTTGCTTGTCATTTTCATCATTCAAAACCCCAAAGAAAAGATAGATAGGCAAAATAAAATCAACAGATAATTTTTTGGCGATCACGGTGGGACAAGACAACTTGTGCCAATCGTGCTTTTGATTCCTGTTTGAACCTGCCATCATCTGCCTATTTGGTTTCCTCTGGATTTCTCTCTTATTCTTGATGAATCTGGTTTTCTGAGTATTCTGACGGCCCTGTGTCCCTGCGCTACAGACCTCTGACGCAGGGGCGTTAGACCGCCACTTTTGTTCTGCTGTGTGAGATTCCACGGGTTTTCCTATTATTTTTGTCCGATTTTGGCTCTGGCTCATCTGACGGACCCATCTCCCTGCGTTATATTATTTCTGGCGGTCTGGCCTTCGACCGTTATTGTATTCTGACGCAGGGATCCTTGATCGTCATACTCCAGGCAGGTACGCATCCGAGGTGCATTTACTTCCGCAGTTTCTGCTGTGATTTGGTGCTTGGGTGATACCTGACTTTCTCCTTGCTTTGTTCATATATTCATATCATTGTGTGCATCATTGATTCCAAGATTTTAGGCTAGACTTTGCATGCACTCCGGTGCACATAGGGTCATTCATCTGATCATATCTTAGATTGCATTTTCCTACCTTGTTGTGAGGTCCTCTCGTCTCCATATTCCTTGGGGCCGACTAGGAAATCACACCAGGGACCTCCATAAGCCCCCGCGAGCCGTGGATTCCCACACGGACGCTGGGCTGGTTGTACCTTTCCCACCCCATGTCTAGGGTTGCATAAGTGAAGGAGTGATTACACTTAGAGTCAAACCAAGTCTCATACCCATCTCCTACTAGGAACCTATTGTTGAGAGCACATATTAATCAATTCACTAAAGTTCCGAAGGAGGAATCACAAGAATTGGGTTGCATCATCTTAAACAACTTGGTTGTCTTTGAGTGCCTTCATCTTTTATCGCTTGCATCTTATCAGAATCATCTAAGTAGGATTACTCATTGTGTGATTGGTTGTGTTGGTTTTTGCATTTGTCAAGGTTGTCAGTTGCATGTGGAGTTGTTTTCGTCCGTTCAAATCATCTCCTCAAGTCAATTCCTTCTTCACATTCTATTCCAATCATCTTTTCGAGTCCACCATGGCATCCTTTAATCCTCCCCGCTCCCAAGAGGACTCCCTTCCTCAAGGGCTCCTTGAGAACCCTCCTAGGGTTGTTACCTTTTCCTCCGGGGAGGGGACTACCCCTCTTCCGTCCTCCACTTCTATGGAAGGTGGTCAAGCTACCCCTTCTTTCTCCACTCCTTCCGCGGGCTCCGTCCTTCAGATATTGGCCCAATTGGATCCGGCCCAACTCCAAGTTCTTTATCAGACCATGCAAGGGTCCAACGCATCTCCTTCTACCATCATCCAAAATCAATCCAATCCTTCCACTGTTGGACTCCCCGTTCAGCCCATTCCAATTGGTCTTACTCCGGTCCAACCACGGACCATCACTTTCACAGGCATGGAAACGGGCCAGTCTTCCAATCCGGCCCAACAATCTTTCGATAAGGGAAAGTCGCCCATCCCTTCTTTTGTTCAAATGGATCATCACATATCTGCTCCGGTAGCTCCGCAAGTTCTCATGGGCCCTTCCGACTTCTTACGCTCTCAGCAAGGGGCGGCCCAAGCTTATCCTAATCCGGGTCAAGCTTATGCCCAATATCCTTCTTACGGGCCCCCCATCCCTACTGTTTATCCCTCCACTCCTTCCTGTGGGAACTCACCTTCTGCCACAACCGTTCCATCTGCTCCTCACATTCAATTAGCATCTTTCACCACCCCTGCTCCCTCCCGAGAGCAGGACTTGCTCGACAAGTGGGCCGCCATGCAGCAGCAACTCGATTTCCTCCAGAAGCGGGTTGGCCCACAATCTTTGGCCGATATTCCTGTTCCAAGCTTCCAGAATATCCGATTCCCTCCTCAATCAGAGCTCCCCAACTACCGCAAGTACGACGGGAACATCAATCCCTTTATTTATATGAGGGATTTTCTATATGAATCGGCGCAATTCCAGTATGATGATCGCCTTATGGCGTATTTATTCCGCCGATCTTTAGATGGTGTTGCTCTGGAATGGTTCTATTCTCTACCACTGGAAGAGGCTGAGAGTTTCAAGGTAGTCAAGGACAAGTTCATCCAGCGGTTCCAAGACAGGGTCGGCCCAGAATACTCGTTCACAGATCTGGTGGCCGAGAAGATGAAGCCAGACGAGGAATTTGCCACTTATGCAGACAGGTGGA
This sequence comes from Amorphophallus konjac, assembly GCA_022559845.1. NCBI lineage: Eukaryota > Viridiplantae > Streptophyta > Magnoliopsida > Alismatales > Araceae > Amorphophallus > Amorphophallus konjac. The sequence goes on along the minus strand of CM040123.1, from coordinate 271,447,063 downwards.
GACAGATGGCCGCTAGAGTGCCTGGCCACATCCCGGAGGAAGAGAAGGTCAAGCTGTTGATTTCAAATGCTACTCCAACCTTCCGAAACATCCTGGCAATGAACGACATAGCCAACATGCATCAGCTCTACAGCCGGGCGCGCTTCATCCAGACTCAATTCAAGGACTCCCCAATCTATTCCCTCTTTGAAAACCAAAAGCCCAAGTACCACAAGAAGCCACAAGGGCCGGTTACCGAGGGGGTCCAGACAAATGAACAAGTGCAAGCCGTTGCCTTCCCATTCCAGGCCGCACCATTCCGCTTCCCCCAAAACCCCCACAATTCCCAAAACCCCGCTCCACAAAACTTCCAGGCAACCCCACAAAACCCTCCGCCTACCTTTGTCACTCCACAAAATGCCTTCACCAATCCACAACAACCACCACCTCCGCAATACCACAATGTCCCCCCACCTAACGGCTATAACAATAACCCTAACAGCAAGCGCCCGGCTCCCAGGAGAGCTCAATACCCTCCATTGCCAGAGACACTTACAGATATCTTCTCCGCCCTCATGTCAGTGAATGCGATCCAACTTCCTCCAGAACGGCCTACTTGGAACCCAGCAGTTGATCAGACCAAATATTGTATGTTCCATAGGCAGCCGGGCCATACCATAGAAGGATGTTTCCAGTTTCGGGATCTGGTATATGATCTCCATGAAGGGCAAAGGATAGATTGGGCCGCAATGCATAGGGCCATTGTTGAGATCAAGGAGAAAAGAGGGCAGCAGCCGAGGCCGCAAGTGCAGCAGCAACAGGCACCGCAGCCGCAACAGCTACCACAACAGCAACCACAACAACCACAGCAAGTACAGGACCTGGGCATCCATCAGAATCCGATGCCGAACCACCCACCCGCTCCTCAGCAGCAGCCGCCAGCACCAGCACAAGTAAACGTGGTCCAACCACCGGCCCCCAATGCCGGGTGGTCTTTTGATGATGACAATGCCGCACCACAAGTCATGGCCCTCCATCATAACCACCGCAATCCTCTCACTCCCTCCTTCATCCTTCCTGCACACCCAACATCCCCTCCATTCATCCTGTAAGAACCCAAATTCTTTAGAAATTTATTTAGAAAGTTATTTGTAATTATTTGGAATTTATTTGAAATTATTCGAAATTAATGAGAATTATCCAAATTAATTAGATTAATTAATTAATTAATAGAATAAGTCATTTTTCTACTATTTTCTAAAAATCCCCAAAAATCACATCTTGTAGAATTAATTTTGTTTATCAACTTTGTCTTCTACAATTAAGCCTAATACAATCGTTTATTAAGCCGAATTAGCGAACTAAGTCTTCCGAACTTAATATTTAATTAATTACGGAATAGTAGAAGTGGAATTTTATCTAACATATAAAAATTCATAAAAATAGTAATTAAATAATAGATGCTTCGACTAACACTTTTGTCTTCTTGGAGTAAGCCTAATTAAATCATTATCTAGCCCTAATCAGTGGTTTAAGCCTGACTTATAACCCACCTAACCCAAATTCGAATTTACTATTCACCCAAACTTTGAACATCAAATTCGAGCTTGATTCTCAACCAAATGGGGTGATTCCAGAGGCAAATGAAAGGTATTATATAAAGGAACATTTACCCTCAATCAATTTGAGGTAAACTTAGCCCCAAAACGTGCTGCCGACATAGTTAGGTCAAGTCAAGGATTTCGGCGCCGTTTCTAAACTCGTAGCTTGCAGCAGCAAATACTCCCAATTCAGAAGGCTCCAGAAGCTCTATGAGCTATCAAAATGAAGCCCTACGAGTCTTCTTTCATTTGGCTGCTGTGGGGTTCGTTGAAATTTCGGATCTGGAGAGATCTAGTTCGATTTGTGGAGGTCGGTCAGTAGGCCGTTGGCTACCCTTCATCCTTCTTTGATCAATCTATTGAGGTAGGAATTCTCAACCAAATCTTGATCATGAGTATAGCAGATTGTACCTCTCATCGAGCTCTTTCCATTGGTGGCAAAAGCCCCAATTTTCATTAGGTATCCGTGGAGATATCGAGGTTTTAGTGAGGTGCTGTCAAGTTATTCTTTATTCTAGGTTTCGAGTTCCTTCTTCAATTTGAGGTAGGTGATAACAGCCCAATTTCTAATTAACATACATGAATGTAATCAATAGCATGTTAGCTTTTTTTTGACATCAAAATCCCCAATTTTTATAGATCATGCCTAGAGTATTTCGTGTGTTATTAGAAGCATGCTAGCAAGCTAGACTTTTCTTGTGTTCTTCATAGAATAGGTTGTATTTCCTTGGATTCCTATCGAAATTCGTGATTTAAAATCGTGTTTCATGACCCTAAGATGCACATTATTAACCCTAGAGTCTATGGTTATGATCCCAATACTTTTAGACCCCAAATTCGTGGAGATTTCATCGCTTTTTGGGTCTGGAAACCCAGGGGTCGACCCACGGGTCGACCCATTTCAGCCCTGCAAGCAGCAGCTTGCTGCCTTGCAGGGGTCGACCCAATGGGTCGACCCATGCAGCCAGGTAGCCAGGGGTCGACCCAGGGGTCGACCCATCCCTGGAATTTTTCCAAGGGTCGACCCAAAGGGTCGACCCATGCATTGTAAACCCGTTTTTTTGATGATTTGACCCGGGGATCAATCCGGATCATCGGGGAATCAAACCATTCAACCTAAACACTTTGAAAACTACATTTTTGAGGAACTAATGACCTATTCATGTACCCTTTTTAGTTTCAATTAACATTGGTCCATACATGTAAACTTAGTGTGAAAACACACCATTTATCATCTTCATTTTCAATGCATACAAGATTAAATAGAAACTCACATAATTAGTGGTTAATGGTGTAACTAAATCTTTGTTAATGCATTCTATTTCACTCCTGTGGGAGTTGTTCTTTGCCTTATTATCTTGAATCAGCTTCTTGGCAATTGTCTTAATGCAAATGATAATGGTTAAATCATGATATCTTAACTTGATGATTAGGATTAATATGTTGATTAACCTGTTTGATTGCTGCTGTTTTACAGTAGCGCAACACGATTAACTCTTGTTGTGACTTGATTTCTATCTCCTTGATGATTATACTTACCTTGAAATTCTGGAAATGAATCTCCTTCCTACTTGAAGTTGTTATTGCTACTTAGTTTAAACTTTGGAATTCTGGCCATAAACTGTGGAAGTCTAGATTCGTGGGATCTTTGATCCAAAGAAATTAATGCCTGGCAAACAATTAAGGGCTCGGTCTAGTCCTGGGAAGAGCGCCCGAACACTACGTGTACCCCTGGGAGGTGAATGACTAGGTGTGGCATTTGGCACCAGTACTTGACATGTGTTAAATCTAGGACTGTCCACTACTCTCTCCACTACTCTCTACATTACTTTCTACTACTTTTCACTTTCCACTCATCACTGTTCTATACTCTACTTGTGGTTACTGTACTTGCTTATTACTTGGACGTGGAAATGAAATTACATACGTGCTTGACATGACTTGAATCGACTTGATATGGCCAACTTTTTATCGTTATCTCCTGTAGTAAATTCTTGTCTTACTATTCTATTCATTATATTTCTTGACCCTGCAAGATCTTTGAATTTCATTTCGTGATATCATCGTTATCTTTTTATTGTTTTTATCATTTGTAGCATGACATTTTGAAAATGTAATTAAACTGTTAATCACTTATACATGTCTGTTATTTCCTACTGAGCGTCAGCTCACACCCCGTTGTTTTCCCCCCTTTCCAGGCTTTTCAGGTGACGCGCTTACCGATGGGGAAGGGCAGGAGTGATGTCTTGAGTGTATCAGTTCTAGTGTGTTAGCAGTGTGTTTATTCTTTAGTTGTGTTTGGAGATCTTTTAGTTTCAGTTTGTTGTTGAGTCTTAGTGGTTGTTATTCCATTTGTATTAAGTTGAACTTGAGGATTATTGTATTAGTCGTGGTTTATTAATGATCATTTAGCATTTCCATCTTGTAGCACTTGTGTATTGTTTTAAACTTAGTTCCCTCTCTTGCTAGCGTGTCCCTAACTGTACGTCCCGATACTTCCGCCTTGTTCGGGGCGTGACACATCCTCCCAATTACACCCACTTCAGCAAATTCCTTACCACCCACCGTTCCATCATACCCTCCACCACTTAACCCCGTCACCATCATCACACCACCATCCAACCCTTCATCCATCCTTACTCTTTCGCTAGCCTCCCCTCCACCCGCGTTGACACTCATCACCAGCCTGCCTTCCACCAACCCTTCGCCCATCATCCGCTAACCACCCACTACCACCACCAACCTTACGCTCCACCAAACCGTCTCCCCCGCACCACTTGTTCCATTCATCCACCCCGCAGGGCACATCATACTATCTTCAGATGCCGCGACGAATTGTGCTCTGAGGAGCGGGAAGATGTTCCATCGGAATTACCCCACTACTTCTAATCCCCAGTCCTCCCAGCCAACGGCCGAGCAAGAAGAAACTAAACCGCTGCCAGGTACTCAATATCACTTGTTACATCATCTAGACCGGGTGCCCACTAAAATATCTGTGCTAGAGCTGATCAAAAGGTCTACCCTTCATCAGGATGCACTAAGAGACTTTTTATAGAAGGTAATGGTCAGTGAAGATATGGCAGTCGACAGCTTACCGACCGCACTAGCAACCATCTCCAAAGGGCCGGCAATTACGTTTTCAGAAACTGAGCTAGCACCTCCGGAAGCTCGGCAAATACCGCTCTGCATTACAATCACTCTGAACAAAGTCAGCATTGAAGCAGCGCTAGTTGACACAGGGGCTTCAATTAATGTTTGTTCACTTAGCACCCTCCGAGCGTGCAACATATCTGAAGAGTTACTATGGCCTACCCCCACCACTATAGCAGCATATGACAACTCGAGGCGAGCATGTCACGGGGTGATCACCATTCAGGCAGAGCTCGGGCCTCTTACAATGGCCGTGGAATTCTATGTGCTCGATATCGACCCTATGTTCAAGGCTATCCTGGGTCGTCCGTGAATTGATACACTCGGTGCCGTGCCCTCCACCGCACATCAGTGCGTCAAATTCCCCTTCCAAGGGAGGGTCGTCAAAGTTAAAAGCTTGTCCGCGGTACAGACAGTTAAGGCCATATCAGAGCAGGTTCTTCCCACACTTTGGCCAAGCAGCCGGCCCGTTATATCAGTGCTGGACTTAAACTTCCCCTGGGCGTATGCATCTCCCAAGCCCGCCGCTACTCCAGTCAACATCAAAGTGAAGCCGCAGATTCAAGATTCCAAGGGCTGGAACATCATACTGAAACTGGGCTATCAACCGGGGAGAGGCCTCGGTGTGCAATTACAAGGAATGACCAAGCCCATACCCAAGGGAAGAAAGATGGGCAGGAGAGGTCTCGGTTACCGAGAGCCTGCATTATCAATGATGGGTGATTCTGGGCCACTCACCTGGGATTATCGTCAACATTTTGTCAAGGGGCCTCTCCAGCCCAGCACATTAACTTCAAGACTAGTTCAGCCAGAAAGAAATGCAGTTTGTCCGGTTATCAGTCCGCCCCCATTGCTGGAAGGATCAGATGATGACATGCTCGACTATAGTCAGACCTTGCAGGGGCTCTTTCATGAGGAAGAATGTCGAAAGAAGCAAGAGGTTCGGCTTGTGCAGTGGAGGCCGAAGAAGCAGCCTATTGTTAATTTACAGAAGGAGGGGAGCTCTCCAATTGCCTTTTCTTGGTCTCCCTCACGCTTCCAATCTATTTTTCAACAATGGGAGGAGTTCATACCCCGCCTTCCTCCCATCATAATAAATCCATCCTTTATTGATCCGCCAGAAATTCTATTTGTTCCTTGTGCTTGCAGGAAGTGCCCGCCCATTGATCTATTAACTCTCTTCACTCCTCCTCCTCCTAACGCCCAACTCCACGAGATGTGGTTCTCTTCTTCCGATCCTTTCTTTGATTGCATTTTCCCCGAGCTATTTCCTATGCAGCTCCCACCTCCTCCATCTTGCTGTGTAGTCTCTGCTGATCTCCAAAAAAAAACGTCAAATTTGAAACGGAGATTTCAGTGGAAGATTACGCTGTCCTGTCGCCATCCTCCTCCCAGAGGCACGAGTCCCCTGCTCCTTCCCTTCCACTAGGCTTCCTCTTTCCTAGGTTAGGATTAGGGTCCGTCGAGTCTAGGGAAATAGAGTCGGTTAGGTCTAGAGAAGTAGGGTCTTGTTCTAGGTCGTCCAACCATTCCTCTTCTAAGCCGCGCTCGCTTGCACATCCATCCCGATCTGTTCCTGATAGGTTCTTGCAAGATTTTGCTCAGCGTTGCCATGCTCTTTTGAAGTGCCCGGAATTTGTTGCTACGGCAATTGTGATTGAAGATGATGAGGAAATGGAAGGGGTGTGGAGTGACGACGGATTAGGCGTCTATGAGATTTTGGATGAGAAGGATCCAATTAATGAAGACAGTGATGTAGATGACACTGCCGACTTATATGCATAAGGATTGAAGAGATTCGACCAGCCGTCGACGGCAGTGGATGAACCTACAAAGGAAATCAACTTGGGAACCGAAAAAGTCCCAAGGCCCATCATGATTGCTGCTAATCTCCCTTCACGAGTAGAAGAGGAATTGATTAAGGTACTAAGGGAGTATAGCGATTCCTTCGCCTGGTCTTACGAGGACATGTCGGGTCTTGACCCCTCCTTAGTGGAACACCGACTCATGCTTAAACCAGGGGCAACACCTGTTAAACAACGGTCAAGAAGATTTCACCCCCACATGGCCTTGAGGATCAAGAAGAGGTCGACAAGCTATACAAGCCAGATTCATCAGAGTAGTTTTATATCCTCAGTGGGTGGCAAACATAGTCCCTGTTCTTAAGAAAGATGGAAAAGTGCGCATATGCATTGACTTCAGGGATCTTAACAAAGCATGTCCCAAAGATGATTTCCCGCTACCCCATATAGACGTCCTAGTGGATAATACAGCCGGGTATGAAGCTCTATCATTCATGGATGGATACTCGGGCTACAATCAGATCCGTCTCGCTCCGGAAGATCAAGAGAAAACTTCCTTCACCACGCCCTGGGGCACGTATTGTTATGTGGTTATGCCATTCGGTCTGAAGAACGCAGGTGCCACCTATCAAAGGGCGATGATGGCCATCTTCCACGACATGATGCACATCTATATGGAAGCTTACGTGGATGACATCCTGGTGAAGTCAAGAACTAAGGAAGAACACCCCTCTATCCTGGCTAAGGTGCTGCAGAGAGCCAGGGAGTACAAGCTCAAGATGAATCCGAAAAAGTGCGTATTCGGAGTCTCCTCAGGGAAGCTGCTAGGGTTCATAGTAAGCAAATGGGGGATCCAGATTGATCCTAATAAAGCACGGGCCGTCATGGACATGCCTCCGCCAAAGAACATTACGGAACTTCGAGGATTGATTGGTAGATTGCAATTTATCAGAAGATTCATATCCCAGCATTATCAAAGGTGCCGTCCGTTTTATGAATTGCTTAAGGCGGGGGTCAAGTTTGAATGGAATGAAGATTGTCAAAAGGCCTATGAGGACCTCAAGGAATATCTATCTAATCCCTCGGTTCTGCAACCTCCTGTCCCTGGGAAACCCCTAATCCTATACATCTCAGTCATTGAGGACTCCTTAGGGGCGGTTTTAGCACAAGTAGATGATAAAGGGAAAGAGCGGGCTGCGTACTACCTTTCTCGGTTGTTTAATCCAGCTGAATCCAGATACACCGCTATGGAGAAAACTTGTGCCGCCTTAGTGTGGGTAACTCAGAAGCTGAAACACTACTTCCTTGCCCACCCAGTTAGGTTGATCTCTAGAATGGACCCGATCCGCTATCTCTGAGAAAAGCCTGTCCTTTCTAGTAGGTTAGCTCGCTGGCAGAGCTTCCTCTCTCAGTTCGACATCACCTTTGTTGTTCAGAAGGCAGTCAAAGGATATGCCATTGCTGAGCATCTCACCCATCTCCCCATCCCTCACACCGATTCCATTCAGGACTATTTCCCTGATGAGCATCTTTCTGTTATCTCTCATCACCCCTTCTGGTCTCTGCACTTCGACGGTGCACTCAAGTCTCAAGGCCGAGGGATCGGTGCTGTTCTGCTTACCCCGGAGGGGGTAACCATTCCCTTTACTTATCAACTTCGGTTTCCTGCTACCAACAACATCGCTGAGTATGAGGCTCTCCTGGCCGGCTTGAAGCACGCCTACCTCTTAGGTGCGCGTTATTTGAACATCATAGGAGACTCTCAGCTCGTCCTACGGCAAGTTCTGTCCACTTACCGTACTCGTGACCCCAAGCTCAAGCCTTATCAAGATTTGGTCACGCTTCTCGCTAGGCAATTCCGTAAGCTGATCTACATCCACACTCCCCGTTCTCAGAACATTCTAGCTGATGCTCTGGCATATCTTGCTTCCTCTTTATCTTTCCCTCTCAGTCGTAGTACTGAGACTATCATCGTCCAGAGATTGGACGTACCCTCTCTTCAGGATCCTTGGTACCTCAACCTTAGGAAATCCGTAGAGGCGAAGGCTGAGAAGGAAGATCTCAAGGAAGTTTCACTAGCAGAGCTAGAGGAGATTCTGGACGAAGAGGAATTACCTTGGTATCATGAAATCGAGTTGTTTTGCAAAGAGGGGTCGTTCCCAGAAGGGGCAACAGCTGAGCAACGCAAGTCAATCAGAAGAGCCGCCGCAAGGTACACCATTGTTGCAGGAGAACTGTACAGGCGCGCTACTAATGGAATGCTCATGAGATGCTTAGATGATGTTGAAGCTTGGAAGGTGGCTGAAGCAGCCCATTCTAGTGAGTGTGGAGGTCATGTCAATGGCCAGGCTCTAGCAAAGAAGATCCTTAGGCAGGGCTACTACTGGCCCACTCTAGAGGAAGATTGCTCCCTCTATGTCCGGAGGTGTCTTAAATGCCAACTCCATGCTGATAAAATTCATTCTCCAGCTTCATCTCTCCATCCTATGACCGCTCCTTGGCCATTCTCTATGTGGGCTTTCGACGTTGTCGGCCCGCTCGGTGATCCTAATTCTCAGATCAAGCAGAAGTCCTTTATCCTTACCGCCACTGAGTACTTCACCAAGTGGGCCGAAGCCGAGGCGTACGCAGAAATCAAAGCTACAACGGTGTGCCGCTTTATCATGAAGAATATCATCTCGCGGTTCGGAGTGCCAAGCAGCATCATCACCGACAACGGACCCCAGTTCGTCTCCCAAGAGCTTAAGGACCTCTGTAAGAAGTTCAATATTGCATTGCATCATTCATCTCCATATTATCCTCAAGGCAACGGTCAAGCCGAGGCCACTAATAAAACCCTTCTCAAAATCATCAAGAAAACATGCGAAGCTCATAAGTTTTCTGATTGGCCAGAAAGATTAGTGGAAGCTCTGTGGGCTTATCGCACCTCCGTCCGTACCCCTACGGGACAAACTCCCTATTCTCTTACCTACGGGATGGAGGCGGTGCTCCCATATGAGATCCTGATCCCTTCCCTTAGAGTGCAGCTCGATAAGGAACTTAATCTCGATGAACGTCGAGAGGCGTTACTGGTCCAGCTGGAACTCTTAGATGAGAAGAGGATGAACGCGGCCGATCACGTATCCGTTTATCAAAAGAGGGTTTCGCGTTATTTTCAAAAGAAGGTAATCGAACGTAAATTTCAAAAAGGTGATATGGTTTTGAAACGCAAATTCATTCGGTCTGCAGGTCAAAGGTCCAAATTACAACCTAACTGGGAAGGGTCGTTTGTCGTAAAAGAAGCTTATCTAGGGAATGCTTATCGTTTAATAAATGCGGAAGGTGAGGAGCTCTCTCACCCGTGGAATGGGTTGTATCTTAAGCGTTTCTTTCCTTAGAGTCTAAAACCATGTGCTTCCCCGGCAGCAGGATGCTCCCTCCTGTTTCACTAAGAAGGGTCCCGAGTAAGGCAATCACACACTACACGACATCCCTGGTCAGGTTTTTCGATTCTAAAAGGCACCGTTTCTCCTCGGCCATGTTTTAAGTGAAAATCGAAGTCCCTGTCCGCTTCATTCTTCAGCTAAATCCAGGGGCAAGGAGTGAATAAGGAGGCGACAACTAATCCAAAACACCCTAACGAGAGGAGGTCTCAAATAGGGGCAAGTCCGTTATGACCTGACGCCACAAGAAAAAGAAAGGAGAAGAAAATGAGTAATTTTTTTCACGACAAAATCAAAAGCATCTTCTCAAAAGTCTACTATTCCAAAAGCTCCAGAAATGCAAGGACAGAAAAAAACTAGGCATGACAAGAGTGGCAGCATAGTTCCCCGCGGGACGTCATGAGCTCGGTCGAATGCATGCCTAGAATGGACGAAGGTTCGATGACGGACACAAAGCCCCGGCGCAACAGACCAAATCTCTAACAGGGTTGTACGGTGAAGTAATCAAGTCTTAAAAACTTCCATATCTGGCCTAAGCTTACCCCCGTGTTCTTTTTTCTCTTTTAGGACCAAGATTAGTACCTTGGGTATGGCCTTGTTAGAAACACCGACATGAGAAGTGGGCCTTGGCCAGGGATTGTCACCCGTATTACACACCAACCTCGGGACTTCTGATTCTGAACAAGGAAGAGCTCGTGTTACTAGGAAGGCATTGATTTTCAAAATCCAAAAAAACATCAAATATTTTCAAAATCCAAAAACATCAAATATTTTCAAAATCCAAAAAAACATCAAATATTTTCAAAATCCAAAAACATCAAATATTTTCAAAAATCCAAAAACACCAAATATTTCCAAAATCCAAAAAAACCAAATATCTACGAAAATCCCAGAAAATTAGATGTTTTCCAAAACTCCATCATCTGCATGGCATACATTGCATTTTCATTATGCTTTCCGCCTATTTAATAAGGCTCCACCCCTTGACCAAATATCAAGAAATGGTCATTATCTAACTTGCTTCAAGGCAAGGGGTTGAGTCTAAGAACAGATCTAACTTGTTTCATGTTTGAGTGTGTACATGCAGCAGGACAAGTTCGAAGTGATAATTCACAAAAATGCAGGTCAAAGGCTGTAACGCATCAATTCCAGACCGCCACATGGATATAACGGTCTCCCTTCGGCCGTCGCTTCCTTCAGTCATGGGGCTTTTATTTCATCAACCATTATCTCTCTGACGGTCTGGTCTATACCGTCACTTCCATGTAACGGCCCATCGCCTATCCGTCGCATGCTTCAGAGAGCAGGATTGATAATGCTTTCATTCTGACGGCTCATCGTCAGGCCGTCGTTTCTTTACAGCGGCCCACCGCCCATCCGTTACATCCTCCAGAGGCTCTGCCTCTTCACATCACTCTGGCCATTCAAACCACAAAACTCACATCCGTTCAGTTGAAGCAATATCATCTCATTCAAGCAAGATTAAATGAAATATAACATTCATAAAGATTCCAACTTTGATTGTCAATAACAAACAACTTCTCTCATGAACAAAATAAAATCAAGGCACATTCAATCTCTTATCCGCGAGAGGGCGGATTTTCCTCAACTCTTTCACGTAATCATGGCGTGCTACGTCGTCCTCTTCAACTTGTCCTCGCCACGGACGCGCTTTGCTGATCTCCCACATGGTCAGCGCGGTCCGTATTGCTCTTTCGTCTTCCTCGGTCCCCATCTTCCTAGGTAGAAGGGGAGGGTAGTGTGATAGTGCAGGAGCTTCGGTTCTTGGAAGTCCGATCTGAAGATGGCACCGGTGCGGGTTGTAGATCGCCATGGTGGTATTCCCCACTAGCTGGAGGTCCAAGCTTTGACGCCGTGGTATTTTAAGAAGAGTGCTTCGAAGGATTCTTGGCCGCATGATGAACTTGTCCATTGGCAGAGTGTTGAAGAAGAGGCGCCATTCATCCCGCGTTTTCTTGTCCGCCGTCTTGCATTCGACCTGAGAAGAGTATCCAAATGCCCCTCCAATGAAGAAGAGAGGGTGGCTCCCGAAGATTCGGCTAGCTGAAGTTATGTCTTCCTTTTGTTGGAATTTGACTCTCACTCCTATCCAGCACTCAAGGAGTATCATGGAGCCGAACAAAAGTCCTCCTAGGCAAGCCGAGCTAAGTCCTTCATAGAGGTATGAGAGGACAGCTTGAGAGATGGACATTCCCCGCCACAGCCCGCTAATAATGCTAAGATTTTGGATGTCTAAGAGGTGGTCGGTCGTGGTAAAGAGGAAGACTCCGCACAAGCAAACCGCCACCGCCTTGGCTATTGCTTCATGTCTCTCCCACTTATTTTTACAATGAGACACTATCCATTGCGCCAAGGGTATCAAGTGAATGTGGTGTGGGCTGATCATGGTCCTCACATCCTTTGGATTATGGATGAAATCACTCAAGATCAAGGACGGGTCAATAGGCTCTATTGTGTAGCAAACCCGGTCTTCATCCCCCGCCTTAGTCTTAGGAAGGGCTAGGTAGGCTTCTACCTCTTCTAATAGGATTGTTGCTTCGAAAGAAGGGAAGATGAAGGTATGAGTTTGTGGATGCCATAACTCCACAAGTGCTGAAAGGCTTGGCCAATCTAAGGACAATTTTTGGAAATTTTTGCCTAAAACCAAGAGAGGTTGAAGGTGCCATGCTTTAAGGATTGATGTGACCTCTATAGGGAGGACCTTTACCATGGGAGCCACCCACTTCAGATTGGAATAGCATCTTGGGCCAGGGAGGGGCTTGAGGAAAGAAAGAAGAGAGGAAGTCATGAAAAGAATTGAAGTGCAGAAAATTTATGAACTTTGGATGAGTCGTAAGAGCTTACCACCCTTTGAACGTTGGAGCTTAAGTGCTTGGGAATTGATGTCAACCGCTGGAGCTCTCCATGTTCCTTCCTTGTAGCTTTAGGGCCGGTGTAAACCTTCCCTTCCGTGGCCATAGCCTCGAAGCTCCTCTTCATCATGCTTTCTGCTCTTTAGGAAGAGTTCTTCAGCCCTAGAACAGAGGTTTTTAGCAAAAACTGTGATTTTGGTTAAGATCCCAAGTTGTTAAGGCTTAAATTTGGCCATGAAAGGATAAGACTTGGGCTAGAAGGCTTTATCTTCAATCATGATGAGTTCTAGTAAGAGATTAGGTGGCTAAACCTCGGGTTTAAGTTCTCACGGCTCAATCCGTCTCGGAATACAACCCAGGATCTAACGGTCTATCGTACGGCCGTTATTTCACTCCGACGCGCCAACCCTAGGCCGTCGCATTTTCCTGTGGGTTTAATTTCCCCAATCATGTTCTGTGGAGATTAACAGTCTAAGGGCTGACCGTCGTTTCCTGTAACGCACGAACCCTGAGCCGTTACACTCTCAACCACTCAATTCTTTCTACTCCGGGCTAAGCACTACCTGACGGTCCTGGTTGTGGCCGTTGCTTCATTCTAACGCGTCCACTTTAGGCCGTCGCATTTCCTGCTAGTCGCCCTGCAAACTATAGTTCTGCCATGATTAACGGTCCAGCGTTAGGCCATTATTTACCTTTGATGCACCTTCAGTAGGCCGTCATTTTTCCTGCAACCTCAGCTACAGGATGGGCCTCCGTTATGATTAACGGCCTTTGGCTAGCGCGTCGTTTGATTATGACGGTCTGAACCTGGACCGTTACTTTCTCTGCGACTGAATTCAGGCTATTCCTTCTGCCCTTGCCTAGACCTGGCGATCTCTCGCATTGTACACCTCATTCTCTCTACATTTTCACACACATACATTCCTGCAAATAATTCATGCATACATTCCTGCCTATGTCTCATACATTCATTCATACACACCTCATCTACGCATGCATATTCAAACACATAATCACCTGCCAAAACCATTCATCCATTCATTTCATCCGTCCCTGCACATTCAAACACACATCCATTCATTCACGTTTGCACAAAATAAACAGAAAACCCAAAAAAGATTTCATTCCATTTTCCATAAAGTTACATACAAGTGATAAGAAAACATAAAAATGCATCATTCGGCCGGCTTATTTGCCGGACCGCCATCATCCTCTCTATCCTCGGGTCTCCTCGCGGGTGGCGGCGCTATCGAAGCACTCTCCTCCTGCTGTCCCCACTCCGCCCTCTCATTCCTCCGTTGGCCGGAGGAGCTGACAAGAAAATCCCCTACCGAGCCACTCGGGGCAGCACTCCTCCGTACCCCACTTTGGGAAGCACTCCGCTCCGGTCCCCGGCCCATCATCCGGACCGTCCGCTCCAGCGTCTGCAGCTCGATCTTCAGCGTGAAGATCTGACACCCCGTCTCCCGTGCCTCGGTCCGGTAGCGATCCAAGTCCGCCGTCCTGATTCGGAGCTTCTCCACCTCAGCTTGAGCCTGAGCTAACTCCGTCCGTAGTCGCTCCCCCTCTGCCTCATCCAAGCGTCGCGGGGTCTCCGCTCTCAGCCGGGCCATCTCTGCCCGTACAAGCTCTGTCTCCGCTCGGGCTCGATCAGTCTCAGCCCGGCTTCTTTCTGCCTCTATCCTCGCCTGCCTGGCCTCGGCCACTGCTGCTGCTAGCTCTCTCGCTTGTAGATTACATTTCATATAGTTAATCATAAGGCATTTTTAGGCAAGATCATAAGCATGAGCATTTTTAGCATCTTACCCGCTCCGCGAGGGTGGCCTCCGCCTCCTCGGCCCGGGCAACCGCCCGAGCAAAATCAGCCTCCTGCTCAGCCCTGCCTCCCGCAGGCTGTGAGGAAGACGATGGGGCATCCGGTCCGGCTCGTTGGGCTCTCTCGGCCCGCTGCATTTAGAAGACAGGGTTAGGGACCATGGTTAATCAGCATGTGCATCATAAACATCAATTGTCATAATCATAAGCATTTTAAGTCTAGGTTTTAAAGTCTCACCAGGAGCTCCAGAGCGGTCCGGTACCCGTCCCGCTGCTGGATGGTGGAGTGGAGTAATCCCTCCAGCTCAGCTATCCGTCCCTCAGGGTCTAGCTGCATGTAGAAAACATGAGTCAGTACATCTATCACATTGCATTTTTACATATAGAAAGAGTTTAAGTTTTTGCATACCGGTCGTCGGGTGCCTCGGTACACCTGGTCGCCGTAGAGTCGAGCAAAGGCCTTCAGATATGCCTCATCGCTCTCATCCTACTCCTTCACGGCTCTGCCCCGCTTTCTCCAATCGAGGACGTACTTCGCTTTTCGGGCGCACCAATCCACATTGCCGCTGATGCCCCTTGCCGACTTGCCTGGGTGGTCGTCACTATGGCATGGGAAGGTCACCTCGGGCTGATGTAGTCCCCGGGTCCGCAGGATCAGCATGTAGTGCAGAGGCTCGATGATATGGATGCAATGCAACCATATGTCTCATCCCCGGTACGACAAGGCCGCCTCTACCCACGGCTGTCCCGTGTAACCCTCCCCGTGGTATGGGCTCCATCTCACCTGAAAGCATTTAGTTCATTCATCAGCATTGGCATATAAAAGCATTAAAAGCATTAGAGGTATTTAAAAAGCATTTAGAAGCATATAGAAGCATATAGAAATCATTTTGAGTTCTGGACTCACCGACGTGTGTGGGAAGGAGTCCAGGTCATCCTGGATCGTCCGGGTCAGTCTGATGATCGACCCTGTGTCCCTCGCCACCGACCAACGCCTCGCGATCGGTATGCGGTCGGGATGGAGTAGCGCGCCTCTCCCGATGCCCGGGAGGTACATATAGCTCCAGATCTGCATTTTTAGAAATCAAGTCAGTCACATGGCATATCATAAACATTTTGGCATAAAAGAAAGCATTTAAAGTGCATTTACCTGTAAGAAAGGCGAGAAGCCGCCCAGCATCATCTGCCAGTCCGTAGTGCTCAGGGACTCGAACAGGAATGTGAGCACTGCTGCTCCCCATGCATACTTCCCGACTTTGCCTAAATTCTCTATCATAGGTTGTAGTCTGCAGCTGATGACGTCTGCCCGAGTCGCGAAGAGGAGCTTCCCGAATAGCAGCATCAGGAAGCGTCTGAGCACTCTATCTCCCTCCGGTCCTGCCTCCGCCGCCACGCGAGGGCGCACCTGGTCTATCACTCTGCCCAGATGCTCCTCGGGTAGCTCTCCCACGGCGATCGCCGCTCCTCTCAGTCCCAAGCTCTCCTGCAGCACCGATCTCGAAAGCTGGGAAGAGGACTGTCCCGGTCTGATCAAATCTAACCCGAGCAGCTGCTGTGCCATCTCCCGGTAGTCGCCGTAGGTCCACCCTGTCACCACGGATCCGTGGACTCTCAATCCTGTAATCCTCTCTATATCTTCCAGCGTGGGGATCATGTGGCCCCACGGGAAGATGAAAGCTCTGCTGATCGGGTCCCATCTCTCGTGCAATGCGTACAGTAGCGGAGTGTCCATCCGGATCACCTCGATGCTGAGCACCTCGGCGAATCCCATCCCAGCTAGTCGCTCCCTCTGGTAATCGGGCAATGCCTGGTACACTGCCCGGATCTGTAGCCAGGAGATCCTCGTTCTTCTTTTCCCCTGCATTGCGTCATTAGTTAGTTCATTGCATCATATGATCATTGCATAACCATTTTAAAATTGAAAACTAAACAAAAATTTGAAAATTGAAAACCCTAAAAATAGTTTAAGACCCTGGCAGATGTGACGGCCCTAGGGTAGGGCGTCGTTTGCTTCTGAAGGACTCAGGGTGGTGCGTCAGGCAAGTGACAGTCGCTGGCAGGACCGTCACATTGTCTGCGTTTGGAGGTTTTTTCCCTTGTATCCCCGTGGCTTCCCACCTTGGCCAAATGGCCTACAATTGTTCCTAGGGGGTTCGTGGACCCATTTCTACCCTTATATCCCACATGCATTCACAAATAAAATTCAAAAAAATCAAAATTGAAATTAGGGCGAGGGGACCTACCTCACGGTCCATGCCTCTCTTCCTCTTCTTCTCTGGTTCTTTGGGTTCCTCTGCACCCAATGGGGCTTCCCCTTGGTCCTCCACGACCGTGGGAGCTTCTTCTTCTTCTCTTGGGCTTCTCCTCGCCGTTTCCTCTTCCGTGACTGGCGGGATCACTTCCCGTTCGAGATGGCGGTGGAACCGCCGTATGGCCATCAGTTTCCCTCTCTCTCTCTTCTTTGGTGGCGGCTGGGGAGCCTCGTCGCCGGCCATTACGGTGGTGAGGGTGGTGGTCGCCGGAGGGTTTCTCGGTTTGGGTTTTTGGGGCGTTGAGTGTGGAATGAATGGGCTATGACCGTTCGGTTGTTTTTTTTTTGAATGCTCAGGAAATATGACGGTCTATCGTCTGGCCGTTACATCCTTCTGACGCATCTGTATGTGACCGTTACATAGGATTGGACTGTTTTATTGAAGAATGTGAACCGCCTGGTTTATGACGGACTAGGGATGGTCCGTTACTTGATGTGACGCCCTTTCATCAGACCGTTACAAACTTGCGAGTTTCTTGATGAATTAAATGGTCTAATTGATGTCAAAATGGTTCCATATTCTGTCAAAATGTTCATTGTTGATGCTTCTCGCACGTACAAATGGTTATGCCTTGATTCATGATCATATTTATTTTTTTTGGCTAACCTATCTTTTATGAAGGAATTTGTGAATGAAATCGCGCTTTGCCCTCTGTCCGGAAGGTAAGTCAGGTAGTGTATCTCTTTTCCTTATCCCTTAATGCATTACTATATGTTATCTACGATGTTATCTCGAGAATCGGCTGGTCATTCATGTGTTCCAGGATCTGATGTTCCCCTTAAACAAAAATGATGATGATCTAAGTTCACATGTTTAATCGTTGGATAAGCCGTTAGATTGGAATAAGTTTGGGAACGATGGTTCTATCTTGCACGCCGTGGTTGCAGATGATGTCCTGACCTTAATTTCGCTGGTCTAGCAATAGTATTCTCGAGTATTTTCTATTTTATCTTTCTTTGCATTTGTTTTGAAGACTTCTTTTCCTTTAGCCCAGCATGCATCATACGCATTCTTTGAGCATTCATGTGCTTCATCTGTTCGAAGTGTCTCGGTGATGGTGAGTAGCTGTGTTCTTGATCTCGGATAAGGAGAATCATTCCACTCTGAATTAGAAGGTTTTCCTTCGATCTGCTCGCTTGATCTGGTGGCTGAAGATTCCTGTCTGGAGTTTAGTCTCTTGTTCTTTCTGTTGCCTCCGACGGCTAGCCGTGTTTCCTTTCTTTAGTTATTAGCTCCTCCAGACTTGCATCCTTTGGTTGGCTATTTCCTTGTGATCAGTTTTGAAGCTTTCCAGAAAATTCCTATCGCTTGTTGGTTGAGAACGGGTGTCGTTTACCTTAACGCCCTCTTTTTGATCCACTCCGCTTCATTTCCGCTTCATCTCCATGTTCCATTTCGCTTTCGCTTCACCTCCGCTCGTTCCCCTGCAAAGAGGACGTTAAGGAGGGACATCTGTTGACACCCGTTTTATGACCAATAAGTCGGGTCATCTCCTTATTCATTCTATATGATGCTCTGAGTCGTTCACTCTTCATTGAGTCTCTTGATTAGTTGAAGCCTATTTCTTGGGTCTTAACTCCTTGATCAGATATGGTTCCTTGTGGCTCCTTCATTGGATGAATCTTAGCAATGCCTCTATTCCTTTTTTTGATCTCCATTTTGATAATAACGGTCGGTCCTAGGCGCGTTGTTTCATTCTGACGGATGGGTCCTGGACCGTTACTCTTTGAAGAGTCCTAAGGCTTAAGGCCTCGTTTTCAGTACTTATCTTTTGGCTTACACATTGATAATAACGGTCTGTCGTGCAGCCGTTGTTTCATTCTGACGCCCTATGCCTTGGCCGTTGCTTCCTTGCAGAGTCCAACTTGTTGGGTCTTCTTCCCGTTGATCTTATCTTTTGGGATAAGGTTGATAGTAACGGATGTTCCTTGGTGCGTTATTTCCAAGTGGCGGTCTGTCGTGCAGCCGTTACTTCCTTTAGAGAGTCCTGACAGTTCAGGCCTTTTATCTGCTACTCCGTGGCCGAAGATAAGGGTTTGGATTGGTGATATCTCTTTCAAATCTGATCCTCAGAACCTTCTGTTTGATTCTATGAACTCTTGGTGATATTATCTTCGAGGATTTGCTAAGAGTTATCCCTTTATCTTGCTGAATTATCCTCTGCTCGACCTAAGAGTTTGAGGGTCTATAAATAGAACCCTTGACTTCATGACCCGAAGGGAGGAGGATTTGAAATTCACGACGAAGTGCTGCCGAACTCAGGAGCCATCTTCATCCAAGAGGAACTGCTTCCCACGTTCATCCATCTCATAATCAAGGGAGTACTTTGGTTTTAGTCTTTCAAGTTCATCATCACATGCTTAAGTTCGTCCCTGGTTTTTCCTCAATCAAAGCATTGTCCCTCCACTTTCTCCACATTTTCACTGTTCTCTAAGCATCCAAACATCTTCCCCATCTTTTAAAAAATGCCCAGAGGGGTTAAAAAACCAAAAACTCCCCGGTAATCCCCTTTCCTTTTGATGTCCTTAAGTTCTTTGAGAATTGATGCTATATTATTGAAAGGGCTAATTTGGGTTGTTTTGTTCTTGTCTTCCACATCTTTGGCAGGTTTACAGGTTCACCAGTACGAGGCCCAAGTCTTCTAGCCGGCTGGAAGAGTTGGAGTTAAAAGAATCTACACTTTGCTACTACAGGTCATCTGACGGCCTGGTGCAGGCGCGTCATCTTCTCCTGGCGGTCTATCGTGTGGCCGTCACTTTCCAAGTAACGCACAGGGTCCTGGCCGTTATTTCTAGCTGACCTGCAGGTTCTCTTTGGTTTTCTCTCCCGCGGGCGGGTGCTTCATCCACCTATTTCCAAGGTATTTATAGGTCTTTTGCTTGTTTTTACTTTGGTGGCGATCACATCTTTCCTTAGTCTTGGGCATTAGCTTTCTCATTCATCACATATCTCTTTTATTTTCTTGCTTGCTCCACCCCTTGTGGTGTGTTTTTATTTACTCCTTGCTCCACGCCCCGGCGTGCGTTTTCCCTTTTCTTTAGCGTAGTTTGAGCGAGATAGCATGCCCATGCCAGAGCTAGCTTTGATTGCCTAGGTTCATGATCACATGTTCATAGGTTAAGAGCGGATCTTTGATTACTTGCTTGTCATTTTCATCATTCAAAACCCCAAAGAAAAGATAGATAGGCAAAATAAAATCAACAGTCACGTCCCGAGATATGCAGCGTAATTAAGTCGGGAACGTGAACAGCCGGCAATACGCCTCAAGCTAGCAATATAATCAGAGCGCAATAATACATCCACATAAAAGAGGAATGCACAAGGTCATATACTTAAAAATCTTCACTTTATCGAATCATAATAATCAAAGTTTACAAGACACTTAACTCTTTTAATTCTAGACTCAAGAAAAGAAAAATTACATAACATGATCAACTTCACTGCCTATTACAGTGAAGGAACTAAAGTTATAACAAGACTCATGACTAGACCAGCTATGGCTTCTCTCGAACCATCAATCACTCTCGGACCCGTCACTTGAGTAGTCCGAATCCCCGCTAGAGTTTCCTGAAAAAGATTAGAAAAAGTAGAGAATGAGCACACTTACCCAGTAGGTATCTTCGTATCAACATGAATGTAATATTTACGTAATTAATGTTTTTGCTCTAGAAGGTAAGATAAAGGAAATACGATAAATCATACGAATAAATCAAAGTAACAACACAAGTAGCAAGATATAAACCATAGAGATATAAATGTTCATGTAGAATGAGAGCATGATCAAGTAAGAATATAATGTGGCCTTTTATTAACGAGAATGTACTAGAATATAACGAGAATGTACTTTTCATAGCCATAAATACTATGCACTAGAAAGTCATGTAACAAGAATGTATAATTTCATGATGAGTCTCATGATTTTCACCCGTTTATAAAAAAATACTCCTGGCGCAATGCGACGCCAGTGTTCATCATATCCCATGGTTTACAGTATGTTTTCGGCCATCCGCCGAGGGGGCTAGCGTGGAGCCCTTGGACACTATCCGTGCTCGCTCTTGCATCTTCAAGTTATAAATCAAGCTACTTCCACGAGAAATATAAAGTTTGGCCGATAATGTAAAGTTCAAACAATAAGTTCATGATAATAAACATCAAGGTAAGAATGCACCAAAAATGATTCATGAGAGTTCAAGAATGAATTAAAATAAGGTCTTGCTACGGAAGAAATCCGATAGCATAACAGTACATTCATTAATTTTCATAGTTCATTAATAACTTATTGAATAAGGTTTTGGGTCCCAAATAATCAATAGACCATCTAGGATTAGAGTAGGTTCAACCCTTGGCTAAAAAGTCAGGTTTGACAACCAGATAGTAAATGGCGGTCGGTCCAGGACCGCTATCATGAAGTAGCGGTCGAGCCAAGACCGCAATCACGGCGGAGTCGATGTAGGAAAAGAACATGTCGACGCCAGTATCAATCTGGAAGAAGACGGTCACGCCAGGGCCACAACCTGAAGGTGGCGGTCGCCTGATGGCCACAATCAAGATAGAACACAGAAAACTCAAGTGCCATCTAGACCATTGGGTTTTAAGGGTATAACCAGCTTGGCATCCTAGTGAGAATCTTAGGCTCGCGGAGACTTACGGAGGCCTTGAAATATGAGCACCTAGTCAGGCAGAAGGAATATTCGATAGAGAGGATCACAAGTCCAAGAGAGTGTGTGTATCATGTGCATGTGTAACTAATAGCAACGTACCGGAATACGCGCTATATGTGACTTATAAAACAGAGATAAGGTGAGAAAAGAACGTGCCAAAACATAAATCAAAGTACAATCAAATCATGGAAATTCCTTTAAGTATAAAACTATAGTGTTTTGGCATGAATTAGCATAAGATTCAAAATAGTTACTAAAACATGTAAGGCATAAAATCTACCATGCTTGATGCACAATACAACCAATATCATGAATATAAAGTCATAACTAGGAATAGAACCTGATTACCTAAGCTTAACATATAATTATAAGGCTTGTTCTGCAATCTGTTTGGAGTTAACAGAAAATAGAAAATGGAAAGAAGAAGGCGGTCTAGCAAGAACCACTTCTTGGAGATTGTGGTCTGTTTGGAACCACCTCTTGACAGTAGCGGTTCCTGAGGAACCGCCTTCTGTCTGTAACAGACAGAAGATAACTAAGGCCTACAAGACCTATTCTAGGGCATTTATTGCATGAAAACATAGGATATTGATATGCGTTAATTTGGCCAAAGTTATCATCTTTTTCCATTAGATGCAGGGATATGCATGTTATGAAACCTAACTTGCACAATCATGGGGACACATGAAATATGGCATGTAGGAAGCATGAAATCAATAGAAAACAAAGGACTTTTACTCCTGACATGTTGTTTAAGCCATCATGAGATAACCTACCTCTGGTGTGATCCCTAGATAGAGAATTTCTCCCTGGAAGACAGTGCTGGTTCCTGCGCATCCTGCGTAGAAACATCAACTTCCTGACCTTCAATCTCCTTAACCTCTCGTCCTTAATTCACGAGATTTGGAGGGAAGTTAGAAGACATGAAGGGGAACAAATAACTCTAAAGGATGAACCTTAAAATACCTCTGATAGTATCCCTAAATCTTGAGTCTTTGCCAGACAGGTACACTTGTTCCTATGCGTTCTGCAGAGAAACAGTAACTTGCGGGGCTTCTAACTTCTCAAGGGCTTGATTTCCTAACATGAAATTTGGAGAGGAGTTAGACAATACTAAAGGAAATAAAAACTTCTAAAGACTCAACCTTAGATGACGACGTCTTACCTTCGAACCACGCGAGCCAAAAGTAAGGTTGGCGCAGGTCGATCTTGGGCTCTATTTATAGAGTTGGCCTAGGGTTGAGGGATTAGATCGGCTTAGGAGTCCTAATTTGGAGTAGGATCGATCCCCAAGAGTCCTAGACTAGATTGCCATGCCAGATAACATCGATCCATATAGACTAGAATGCTAAAAATCTCATTTTTCCATGCTTCTACAAACCTCGTTCACGGAAGAAAGTAGCGGTCATGTCTGGACCACTTCTTGGAAGAGGCGGTCTTGCGATAGACCGCCTTTTGGCGTTTTATCCGAAATTTTTAGATTTTCCTATTTATCTGCCATTTTCCCCTAATCAGTCTATTTATCCTATTTAAAACTGAAAATAGACCTAATTACGTCTCTAGAAGTGGGTTTGGGCCAAAATGGCTTAGAAATTGGTCTTTGGGCCATTTTTAAGTGGACTTATTTATTCGGTTAATTTAGGGCCTTCAAATTTATTTACTTAACCCACAATTCATTAAATATCCCATTAAGTTTTTTAAATGTTTAATAATTTTATTTAATTCTTGAAAAATCCTAGAAATTTTTAGGGTGTTACAGCTCGCATTCACCCCCTACATCGCCGTCCACCGCGCCCGTGCCCAGCACCGATTCGGGCACTCACGCGGCAAGTCAGCGGGTATCCTCCAGGAGTTTGCCGAGGACACCCGTCGAGACCTCCCCAATGGTGGGGGAGCAACGCTGTCGGGTGGACCTTGATGCGGTGGCGGTGTTGGATCACCACCGTCGCCAGGGGAAGAGAAGGAGGACTGCCATTGATGCTCCTCGAGGACGGACGCCACCCCTTCCTCGAGCTGCGACTCCTCCGGCCTTGAAACCAGTCGAGGCTGCGGTTCCAGTACCATCTACCCTAGTCCATTCTCCCCAAACAAGGGTCGCCCTGTCGATCCCGGTCAAGGGGGCAATCAACAAAGGCAAGGCACCATGCCTTGATGCAGCTACCAACTTCTAACTGCCCAAAGACACCCCGGGGGTTGTCGCTGGCCAGTGCGAGGCCTACGTCCTGATGGACATGGGCGTGCGGCTGCCTGACCGCACTGGCATCTTCTCCCCCGCGGCCCATGGGGACTTGTACAACTTGGCGGCCAAGAACCTGTGCTCAGTCGCCAGGTCCTTCGGCCTGTGGGGGTACCACTTCCAAGGGATCGCTCGGTAGCTAGTCGAGAGTGACGCGGCGCGGGCGAAGTTGGAAGCCCAACTCCACGGGCTCGCGGGCGAGCACACCAAACTCAAGGAACTCCTGGAGTCGCAGGGGCGCACCTTGGTGGATGCGGAGCATGATCGTGACACCTTCCAAGTCCAGATCCGGACGTTGGAGGGGTCCCTGCATGAGGTGGCCGAGTAGGCTGATGCAGTTAACGCTCGGGTGGCCGAGCTGGAGTCGTTGGTGGCTGAGGCCGAGGAGAGGGTCCAGGTGACGGAGGCCCGGGCTGATAGGCTGAAGCTGGCGATGGCCAGGATCGGTGCGGAGGCCGTGGAGTGCTTCCGTTCATCCTCAAAATACTAGGACGAGTTGAACGCGGCTACAGTCGAAGTCTATGGTCCGGCGAGGGACCTTGACTTTCAGGAGGGATGGTCGGCCGCCATCTAAGTTGCTGCTGACAGCATGGGCGTCCCGGTGCCATCCCTGCCGCCCCCGCTAACACCATTCGAGCCTGCAGCTAGCCATGGCGAGGAGGAGTTCGATTGGGAGGGGCCGTGTAGCAACCCTGGTAAAAATAAAAGGAAATAAAAAACCCCAATTGATCAAAATAAGATTAAAAAGATTTAATGAATAAATGATAAGAGCCTAAAGAAGTAAATAATAAACCAAAATGTAAATAACGCCTTGATTCAAGGCGCTACTTCAAAAAGAAACGCCCTTATACAAGGCGTGAATTCCAGAAAGGACGACCATAGCAGATGTCGTCAATTCTTAAACGGCCAAAATAATAAAAAGGGCAAGTAAACGTGACGCCCTCCACATGGACGCATTTTACATAAGAAATGACTTTTAGCAAAGGCGTCAATTTAAACTAACGCCCTATGACAAGGCGTTAATTCCGTTCGAGTTTCGTTCGAACCAGGAGACTATCCAGAGCAAGTTTCTGGATAACTACGTGGGAGGTTGAATAGGGTAAGAACTCTATTAGGGAAATATTACTTCCAATACGATACTAACTCCATTAGGATCATAAAAAACCTATAAATAACCCTTCCTGTCGAACCCTAATAGGCTATTTGGTTGAAGGAAGTGCTACTGCCGTGCGTGAAGAACAGGTATTGTTCTTCTTCCCTTGCCTTCGGTCATAATCATGAAGAATATTGATGTTCTTCATCGTCTTTGCTGCAGGAAGTCTGCCGTAAGTAGTAACTCTTCTGCCTAGTTGAAGGACGGGAGGTTCTTCGTCAAGACAATCTCTTCCTTCAAGAAGGAAGCTGTTTCCATAAGCTTCGGAAGAACTCTGTTTAGAACAGAGCACCGTTTTTCCTTCACGTTCTTCATCCAGACCATTCATCAGGTAGGTTTTCTCAAGAGCGTAGCCCAAACTAGTATAGATTCTGAAATAATTCATCCATGATCTCATGCATATAGTTTTACTACGTCTTCAAATATTTTTGGTGAAATTTGAATAAGGCGACCCTTCCAAGGGCGCTAATTCTTATTTTGACGCCCTGACCAGGAGTCGTCAATTTCATATAATTGATAATTACCCATGTTTAAAATTCTGTATCTATGAAACCATGAATCTAATCTAACGCATGATCATCCTAGTGGAATCCTGCTATTTTTTTGGTCCGCACTATATAATTTGTTCCTGAAATCTTGGAAAATGTTGAAATAACGACCTGATGCAGGTCGTCTCTTATTGAACTGACGCCCCAAAACAGGGCGCTAATTGAAAAGTAACGCCCCTGTCGAGGGCGCGTTTTTGTTAAAATTCCATATTATCTATATTCTGCAAAATAGAAATACAGAATGGACGACTGCTGAACAAGCCGTCAATTTGTAAATAAACGCCCCTGTATAAGGCGTTAATTTGATAAGTAATGACTTAGATTAAGTCGCTATTTTCCTGTAATACTATTTTGCACCGTTACTGTTAACCGAGGGTTTCATATGTATATATATATATATATATATATATATATATATATATCGGCACTATATTCTTGTCCGTGAATATAGTCCCATGTTTCATGATGGTTTATCGCATTACCCCTCAATTCTCAGTGACATACAAGCTCTCCATTGGACATTCCGTTCCTCTGGACTAGCAAGTTAGTCATAGAGACCTCCATAAGTCTCCTCGCAGCCTTGGATTCCCTCAAGGCCGATTGAGCGGGTTGTACCATAAAAAAATCTATTACACTACTTTGTCATGTCACTCTATAGAAACATGGTATACCGGCCCTCATATTATGCTATGGGTATTGTTGGCCCAGACTAGATGGCGGACAAGAAGGGGGGTTGAATTTGTCCCCTTTGACCTTGATGGCGGATTTAAAAAATTCTCTTAACTAACCACGGTGGAATTAAAATCAACTGTTTGATTAGCCTAAACACATATGAGATTTAGCAGGTTCTCTCAATCTTTCTGATCTCACTCGTAATAACAATGCAAATGTTAGAGAAAATTATGCCTAGTACGAATAACAGAAGTAGCAGTGTGCAGTGGTGTAGTGAGTAAAACTCTATTAAACTAACCTGTGAAGCGAGATAGAAGAAAGGGACAAACACACAGGCAATCACAAAGGACACGGAGATTTTTAGGTGGTTCGGGACCACAAGGGCTCCCTACGTCCACCCCTCACCCAACCGGGTGAGGCTTCACTACACGCTACCGAAGTAGCAACACGGGGATGAACCCCAACCACACACACACACACACTGCTTCCGCAGCAATATCCACACACGGGGAAAATCCCCCAACAAGCTGCCACTGCAGCACACACACCCACACACAAAATCGGGGAACTCGCCCCGGACACTGAAAACCACACGGAGTCGCAGCTCCGTCAACACACAACAATCCACAGGGAAACTTTCCCACAATAAGCACACACCGAGACGCAGCTCCGTACACGATCCACAAGGGACGAACAATCACACACACACAAGCCGCAATGCCCGCGGCACAATAACTCCACAACCGTTCACCGATGGTTCACACACTCACAGACATGATGTTTAGAAACGAAGGATATGATCAGTATAACTTTAGAAACCTAAAGAGATTGACTCCATTAAGCACAAAAAGGATGTAGAAAGAAATTCCTATCGAAGAACAAGGGCTATAGAATGTCTTCTCTATGCCACGGGTCGGAGGGTAGCCGGATGATGACGTTGAGAGTGTCCTCTTGATCCCCTTGATGATCCGCTCCTTTTCTTCTTCTTCCACGAGCTCCAAATGTCGAGGGATGTAGATCGAATCTAGCGTTGAAGCTTCCTTGAGCTCTCTTCTTTCTCTCCTACAACAAATAGAACAATGTTAGCCAAAGGAGATTGATAAAACCCCAAATTCGTATGTTATATATACAAGAGGGATGAGTTGTGCAAAAGACCACAATACCCTTGCAAAACCCTAGCAAAACCACCCCAATATGTTCATTAGTAACTCAAGGGCAAGTGTGTAAATTTTCAGCCCATTTGGATGTGATTTGGTCCGGTTACGGTGCTTTACGGAAATCCCGCACGGTGCTGCGAACAGGGGGGGTCGACCCACTTTGGAGGGGGGTCGACCCACCTGCCAGACAGAATGCTATCTGGCAGGTTTTGTCACAGGGGGGTCGACCCACTTCTGAAGGGGGGTCGACCCACTTTCAGCCAGAGGGCTGAAAGTGCCCTGTTCTGCCCAGGGGACGACCCATTAGCATGGGGGGTCGACCCACTGACCTAGAAACTTGATCAAAAGGTTTCTAACCAATTTCCAAACATTCTAAACATGCAACCCAATAGATTAAAACAAGAATTGCATTAGAAAGTAAGGTCTCACCTTGTCATTCATAATTTTGAGAGCATAACCTGAAAAACTCAAAAACTTCATCTTCATGATACATGAAACACATTTAATCTAATAACACCTCATAGAAGGTGTTCATGAAAACAACCCACACAATTACCCAAAGCTTAAATCACTAGAGCATGAGACCCAATGGAAGAACCCTCCAATTATTCAATTTCTAGAAGGAACCCATTCATGAATTGCCAACCTCAAATCATATATGAGTGATATGCATGAGAATAAGTGATGTGCATGAGAATTCATTCTCAACCCGAAAGACATCAATTTATGTCCAACCAAAAATCATTCCTCCTCATTCAACATGTGAATCAAATGACTATGCATTGAAAACAAGATGTTAGCATTTTTGGACCTCAGTTAACAAATGGTAATTCCAATGGCTTAAGCATTTTGCAACCTCAAGGGAAAAGCCATTTAGACAATGCATGAAAGTGAGTGTATAGACTTGGAAACTTGAAGGCACAAGACAATGTATAGACTTGGCAGAAGGCCAATGTATAGACTTGGATTGAAGGCCAATGTATAGACTTGGCTGATGAAGGCCAATGTACATACTTTGAAATATGAAGCCCAATGTATAGACTTTGAAATATGAATGCCAATGTATAGACTTGAAGTATGAAGGCCAATGGATAGACTTGGTGGCCAAAGGCCAATGTACAGACTTGGCTGATGAAGGCCAATGTACATACTTTGAAATATGAAGCCCAATGTATAGACTTTGAAATATGAAGGCCAATGTATAGACTTGAAGTATGAAGGCCAATGGATAGACTTGGTGGCCAAAGGCCAATGTACAGACTTTGATTCCAAAAGGCAGTGTGTAGACTTGGAGGATGAAGGCCAATGTATGAAACAGAATGTATGGACTTTGAGTATGCATTGAAACACAATGTCAAGCATTTATATGAATTCATTAAAAAGAGTCATGACCCAAATTGTGAACATGATATAACCAAGTTAGATAGCATGGTTAGAGGGTCTTAAGAACATCCAATAACCTTGGATCAAAAAGAATCATAAAAAGTATGTTAAGCAGAAATCCACATCAAGTGTCCCATATAGGACATGCATGAAGGCACCAATACAAACACCAACATCAAGGATGTGTGCATGAAGGATCATTGTGTTTGAACCACCTGCAAAACAAGATATCATAGTGTTAGTTTGTTTTACCATCAGGATGCCATAAAACATAGACAATCAAGATTTCCACTTTGAAGTAAACACAAAACAAGTAAACACAAAACACACGATATATTGAAATCATCAAAACCATTGTCAAAGATAACGAGGGGACGCACAGAACCCAACAATCTCCCCCTTTTTGATGATGACAATATATTGTGATAATTTTAAAGTTCTCTCCCCCTTTGTCATTAGCAAAAAAAAATGGGGGACTGAAAAGTAGCTGGAAACCTTCCAAAAATGAGTTAGACATGAACGCACGAATCCAGCAATACACCTACCATGAGAGGAAGGTGTGGAGACCAAAAATAAGAAGGAATTTGAAATTTTATTTGTAATTAGCAGATGTGTGAAATTAGTGCATAAGCTCAATTTTTTGTGATTTTTGCTTTATGTATGACTAATTATGCACTTGTAATGAAAGTAAATGATATGTGAAGCCTGAAAACTATGTTAGGCACAAAAAGTGTATTATGCTAAAAAGCACATTATTCTCCCCCAATTGTCAAGAACAAAAGCCAATAGACAATGGGATTAAGTAACCTGAAGATGCATCTATGCAAACTTAAATGTGAAATGAAGTATGCAAGCAAGCAAACACGCAAGTATGCATTGGAGTTAAGCACACATACAGTACTATAGCTCCCCCTTAATGGGGTAAGGGGATAGCAAAAGAACAGTTCATTCAAAATCAAAATGTGAGATATGAACCATAATAAAAAAAAGGTAGTGCATTCATATATGCAAGGTACTACATAAGCCATGATAAGAACAAATTCAAGATATGCAATCATCACAAAAATACCCAATTGAAATTTATGTAAATGAGTAATGAACTTCAAGTTTATATGGATATTAGCAGAGTTTCTAGAAAACACTAGAGGGTTATTTCCTTCCTACACTTCCATTTTGATCCTCGACTATTGGTAGCTTCGCTCAACCCCTTTTTGTTTTTCTTTTATTGGATTTCACTGTTCGGCGCGAGTCACCTCATGTGTCTCAATGGAGTTTCCCGACTTACTAGGATCCATCACAAAATGTGGATTTTGTTTCACCTTTCGACGCGAGTTTCCTCATTTATTTCAGTGGGGATTCCCGGCTACTCAGTTAGACATACCACTTATTTAAGCATGCGGGGTAGGCAGCTTTTTCCTCACGATTCTCTCAATTTTCATGTAGAAATTTGTTTCCCATGAAGTGTTAAAAAGAATTTCTGAAATCCTTATCAATCAAAGTCATATGCATCATTTTGGAATAATGTATGGGTAATTGCTTTGGATGTAGAAGATGAATTTGCCTATACACAGTTATGACTCCCCCTAAATGTATGCACAGTTGAAATGAATCATCCTCCTTTGTATATGTCACTTTTCACAAATGATTAAAATCATTGCATTTTATATAGCAAGGAGGTGAGGTCTTAGAAGATTTGCAAGGAATTGTGTTCTAAAATTATATACATGCATTCAAGCAAGGATATAGCAAACTATTCAAACAAAGTGATTTTCGGTACGCGGCGGGGAATATAGGTCTGAAGACCACCATCACGCATAGTGAAAGCTTCCGGCTAGACATAATCTAACCTTCCACAAACACTATTTTATATACCGAAAAATCATCGCAATCAAGCACACGAATATGAGGAATATGCAAATGTATGCAATCAAGTGCAAATGTATGCAAGTGAGGATGTATATGATATATGCAGCATGTTTTATGCAACTTAAGCATGTGATCTATGTATGCACAAGTGAGTGATTATTTACAAAAAGTAAGTAAGAGTTTGAAAACTCTATGCACAATGAGAAGCATTCAAACCAAAATTTATTTACAAGAGTTGATTATAAGTGTGAAAATAATTTATGAGAAGAGTAAAGCATTTGAAGATAGAATTTATTCACATGGAGTGAAAACAAAAGTGATCAAGTCATTCTGACATGGAACTCAAAAATTCTCAAGATTTCCAAAAGATACCATAACCAGTGAACTAAGTTGGAAGCATTTTTTCTCGAAACATAAATTTTACCTTTTTTAGATTTTTTCAAAGAGAACCATGTGAGACAAAAATTTCAAAACAAATCATTTTCTTCCTCACCTTGAGATCCCAATGTTTATTAATTTCTTCGACCTCAAGGTACCCCTGCAAAATAGATACTCAAGTTGGATGTTTGGGTACCCAAACCATCTTGGGTCCCGAGGGGTTAGTCCTAGCATGAACAAATGTATTTTTCTTGTTTTTCCTTTCATACCACTCATCATCGATTTTCATTGTGGAACAATCATCCATAGAATGACCATTCTCACCACAATAATAGCAGTTGGAAGATTTTCCTTTCAAAAACCAATTGTCATCATTTTTCATTACATGACAATCATTCATCACATGTCCATGTTGACCACAGTAATGACAGGAAAAATTCTTTCTGAGAGACCATTCATCATCATTTTTCTTAATGAAGCAATTTTCAAAAACATGTCCATGCAATCCACAGTAATAGCAATGAGCATTGAAGGTTTTCTTCATTGGTTTATCAAGATTGTTAGGCTTATCAATAATTTTCAATTGTGATTTCAATGCTTCATTATCATCAAATTCCATCAAGGAACAATCATACATGTCATGTCCATATTGTCCACAATAATAGCATGAAACATTCCTCCTTCTACTTGGTGCATGATTTTGTTTAACAACAGGGGATTTTGAATGCACAGAAGAGCAATCAACAACATCTTTTTATTTTTCAATTTCTTTATCACACAAGGACAAAGATTCATTCACATTCTTAATTTCATTTTCTAGTTTCATGATTTGCAAATGAGAGTTAGCAATCTCTTGTTCACATGAAACAATTTTCTCATTCAACAAGCAATTAACTGTTTTGTGACTTTCAATTTCTTGTTCAAGAATATGCAGTTTGTCACAATCATCAACGATCACACTTTTTCCTTTTTCAACATTTTCAAGATTTTTTAATCTACTTTCGAGTAAGGAAATTTGAATCAACAAAGCACTATTTTCATTTTGGAGTTTTTCAAATGAATTTTTGTTCATAGAAGTGTGTTCAAGTTCATTCATTTGAAGACTCACATTTTGTCCAACCATTCTACCCATTATTCCATTGTTTTCAAATTTGTCATTCAAATTCTTGAAGCTTTCTATTTCCTTCCTAAGTTCCTTCAACTTTTCAGACTCATCATTAATCACCCATTTTCCCTTTTGATAGACAGAGAGCTCATCACTCAATGCCTTAATTTGTTCATTCAACTTTTCATTTTCCTCTCTCAAACAACAAATTTTATCTCTATGCATTTCAACATCAGCGAAGAGAGATTCATTCACATTTTTGAGTTCTAAGCATTTCTCACATAAAGCATTTTCATGAAAAGGATTTTCAAGTTTCTTCTTGAGCTTTTTATTTTCAGATTTTACTGTTTTATGTCTTTCAAGCAACTCATCATAGGCATCCATTAATTCTTCAAAACTTAATTCATCATCAGAATTTGAGTCAGAAGATACCTCCTTTGATTCTAGGCCTGAATGATCATCCTCACTATTTGCCATCATGCAAGCATCTTCTAGCCCTCCTTCATGAAGCTTGATCAGTTGATCCATGATTTCTTTGATCGAGCTACAATCAAGAACAAACGGAAATTTGTTAGAGTCAATTGCAGCTTTAAGAGAATTCAAAACAAAAATATTATCAGAGTTCATTTTCCTATGTTCATCAGTCCACCTTAGTTCATTTTTGGGTAAGACATGTGGACCATGAGAGATTAATTTTATGAGTTTCGGATCAATCCCAGAAATCCAAACACACAATTTTCCAAGTCATGATGTAAAATCAAAACCATCAAAGACAGGAACTGAATTTAAACTAGCCATCATAAAAAGATCTTTTCTCCTAGACCGTGAGGTCCGCTGAATAAAAATCAGAGACTGGGCTCTGATACCAATTGTTGGCCCAGACTAGATGGCGGACAAGAAGGGGGGTTGAATTTGTCCCCTTTGACCTTGATGGCGGATTTAAAAAATTCTCTGAACTGACCACGGTGGAATTAAAATCAACAGTTTGATTAGCCTAAACACATATGAGATTTAGCAGGTTCTCTCAATCTTTCCGATCTCACTCGTAATAACAATGCAAATGTTAGAGAAAATTATGCCTAGTACGAATAACAGAAGTAGCAGTGTGCAGTGGTGTAGTGAGTAAAACTCTATTAAACTAACCTGTGAAGCGAGATAGAAGAAAGGGACAAACACACAGGCAATCACAAAGGACACAGAGATTTTTAGGTGGTTCGGGACCACAAGGGCTCCCTACGTCCACCCCTCACCCAACCGGGTGAGGCTTCACTACATGCTACCTAAGTAGCAACACGGGGATGAACCGCAACCACACACACACACGCTGCTTCCGCAGCAATATCCACACACGGGGAAAATCCCCCAATAAGCTGCCACTGCAGCACACACACCCACACACAAAATCGGGGAACTCGCCCCGGACACTGAAAACCACACGGAGTCGCAGCTCCGTCAACACACAACAATCCACAGGGAAACATTCCCATAATAAGCACACACCGAGACGCAGCTCCGTACACGATCCACAAGGGACGAACAATAACACACACACAAGCCGCAATGCCCGCGGCACAATAACTCCACAACCGTTCACCGACGGTTCACACACTCACAGACATGATGTTTAGAAACGAAGGATATGATCAGTATAACTTTAGAAACCTAAAGAGATTGACTCCATTAAGCACAAAAAGGATGTAGAAAGAAATTCCTATCGAAGAACATGGGCTATAGAATGTCTTCTCTATGCCACGGGTCGGAGGGTAGCCGGATGATGACGTTGAGAGTGTCCTCTTGATCCCCTTGATGATCCGCTCCTTTTCTTCTTCTTCCACGAGCTCCAAATGTCGAGGGATGTAGATCGAATCTAGCGTTGAAGCTTCCTTGAGCTCTCTTCTTTCTCTCCTACAACAAATAGAACAATGTTAGCCAAAGGAGATTGATAAAACCCCAAATTCGTATGTTATATATACAAGAGGGATGAGTTGTGCAAAAGACCACAATACCCTTGCAAAACCCTAGCAAAACCACCCCAATATGTTCATTAGTAACGCAAGGGCAAGTGTGTAAATTTTCAGCCCATTTGGATGTGATTTGGTCGGGTTACGATGACTTACGGAAATCCCGCACGGTGCTGCGAACAGGGGGGGGGTCGACCCACTTTGGAGGGGGGTTGACCCACCTGCCAGACAGAATGCTGTCTGGCAGGTTTTGTCACAGGGGGGTCGACCCACTTCTGAAGGGGGGTCGACCCACTTTCAGCCAGAGGGCTGAAAGTGCCCTGTTCTGCCCAGGGGACGACCCATTAGCACGGGGGGTCGACCCACTGACCTAGAAACTTGATCAAAAGGTTTCTAACCAATTTCCAAACATTCTAAACATGCAACCCAATAGATTAAAACAAGAATTGCATTAGAAAGTAAGTTCTCACCTTGTCATTCATAATTTTGAGAGCATAACCTGAAAAACTCAAAAACTTCATCTTCATGATACATGAAACACATTTAATCTAATAACACCTCATAGAAGGTGTTCATGAAAACAACCCACACAATTACCCAAAGCTTAAATCACTAGAGCATGAGACCCAATGGAAGAACCCTCCAATTATTCAATTGCTAGAAGGAACCCATTCATGAATTGCCAACCTCAAATCATATATGAGTGATATGCATGAGAATAAGTGATGTGCATGAGAATTCATTCTCAACCCGAAAGACATCAATTTATGTCCAACCAAAAATCATTCCTCCTCATTCAACATGTGAATCAAATGACTATGCATTGAAAACAAGATGTTAGCATTTTTGGACCTCATTTAACAAATGGTAATTCCAATGGCTTAAGCATTTTGCAACCTCAAGGGAAAAGCCATTTAGACAATGCATGAAAGTGAATGTATAGACTTGGAAACTTGAAGGCACAAGACAATGTATAGACTTGGTAGAAGGCCAATGTATAGACTTGGATTGAAGGCCAATGTATAGACTTGGCTGATGAAGGCCAATGTACATACTTTGAAATATGAAGCCCAATGTATAGACTTTGAAATATGAAGGCCAATGTATAGACTTGAAGTATGAAGGCCAATGGATAGACTTGGTGGCCAAAGGCCAATGTACATACTTTGAAATATGAAGCCCAATGTATAGACTTTGAAATATGAAGGCCAATGTATAGACTTGAAGTATGAAGGCCAATGGATAGACTTGGTGGCCAAAGGCCAATGTACAGACTTTGATTCCAAAAGGTAGTGTGTAGACTTGGAGGATGAAGGCCAATGTATGAAACAGAATGTATGGACTTTGAGTATGCATTGAAACACAATGTCAAGCATTTATATGAATTCATTAAAAAGAGTCATGACCCAAATTGTGAACATGATATAACCAAGTTAGATAGCATGGTTAGAGGGTCTTAAGAACATCCAATAACCTTGGATCAAAAAGAATCATAAAAAGCATGTTAAGCAGAAATCCACATCAAGTGTCCCATATAGGACATGCATGAAGGCACCAATACAAACACTAACATCAAGGATGTGTGCATGAAGGATCATTGTGTTTGAACCACCTGCAAAACAAGATATCATAGTGTTAGTTTGTTTTACCATCAGGATGCCATAAAACATAGACAATCAAGATTTCCACTTTGAAGTAAACACAAAACAAGTAAACACAAAACACACGATATATTGAAATCATCAAAACCATTGTCAAAGACAACGAGGGGACGCACAGAACCCAACAGGTATGATATGAGAATTATCTTAATGAACGGGGAAAACATGCCATTATTGTGATGTTCTTGTGGACCCCAATTCTATATCAAACATTATTATGATGTTCTTGTGGACCTCAATTCTATATTAAAAGAGTGACCATCTACTTGTGGGCACTTATTTGTCATGGTACCCAAGTTAGAGAACCAATTCCACCCAGTTTTATCGATATTCGTGATTATATCGAGTTCGATTTTGAACTCTACTCTATCTTAAATTTCCACAAAGCTTTTTCCTTGAAACTCCATATTGGCTATACAATAAAGTGGATGTCTAGATCTATCTTTAATGCTGTGCATAAGGGCCCGATCTGGTCCTGGGAGGAGCACCCAAAAGTACTAGTGCCCATGGGAGTTGTAATGATCACGGTGTCTAGCATTGCACCGAAGTACTATTTTCTCTTGATCTAATTGGCATTCCACAATCTCTCTCTCACTTGCGTGCGTGACTTGACTTGCGTGACTTTACTAGCGTGGCCCGACACGGGCAAAGTACTTGCGTGAGATAGCCAATTTCCACATGACATGATAAATATCTTGACATATATTTGATACAAGTTCTTGAAAGTTCATGAATAGGTCACTTCATTATCTCTTATTATACTCTCTATCTTGTCGTTTTATGCGAGCATACATAGCTATAGTGCATTCATGGAAAGATGTAATTACTTAAACCCCTTGCTAGTTCTTGAGATATAATTTCCTACTGAGCGTTCGCTCACTCAGTGTTTCCATACTTTTCAGGTAAGTCCGATGACGAGACCTAAACTGACGGGGAAGGTCAAGAGTGAAAGAGTTAGCGCTATTCAAGCATCCATCAGTCCTGTCTTCTCTATATTTTTGTTGAGTCAAAAATGTACCTTTCTTTTATTGAGTCTAGTATTTGCAAGGGTTTGTAATAGATATATTCTTATTAAAGGAATAAATGGATTGGGTTATCTTTATATTTGTGCACTCTATCTTTGTGTCGAATACACTACTACTCTGATTGACATGAATGATATAAACTCGTCACGCATCTACGGGTATCTTCCGTGCTCGGGGCGTGACAGGCCGAGCACGGAAGAATACACCGTCGGGGCCGAGCACTCAGTGGAGAGAGAGCTGGTCGACTTGACTAACGAAGCTCCACCCCCACGGCTATTCCCGAAGATGTGCCCGAGGCTCAAGACGAGACACCAGCTTACGCTGCTGAGGAGGCAAGCACTTGAGGGAGTGCTCGCCATTACTTGTATCTTGTTTTTATCCTTCTTTTTTTTTATCATCGGGGTACGTCCAAGTAGATGTAGCCCTTTCCTTGTATGCTTTTTGCTTTATAACAAAGTGTCACACCCCGAGCGCGGAAGATACCCGAGGTCGTGGCCAGCTTATATAGAACCATTCAATCAGAGCAGTCTACATATATATATATATATATATATATATATATATATATATATATATATATATATATATATATATATATATATATATATATATATATTTTGACAAAAGACAGAGTGCACAATTTATCTAAATCATAACCAAGAATTTATTTCTAATATGATACTAATGTCCAAGATGATAATTATCCAAATAACCAAAAAGGTGGAAATTCTAATCCATGACATTCCTTATTCGAATCTAAATACTAGGCTACAAGCCTTAACAAGCTTCAGTCAACTAAATTGATATAACTAGAAATACATAAAAGGACTCAAGAAAATCAAAAGACACGACTAGCTGGCAGTAGATGATCGGTGACTTTAGCACTCTTCACTTGGTCTCATTCCCATTTAGGTGGATGTTGCTATCCGAATTACCTAAAAATGTTAGGAAGTAATTGGATGAGCGAATCGCTCAGTAGGAATTACATCTCAAGTTTGAGCAATCTTTAAGTGATTTGCAGGTTACATGTATTACCAGTATAGCTATGCATGATGTACAAGAAAGAAAAATCAGGTATACGGTAAATCTATGCATGATGAATAGTAAGAAATCAAGAACTATATAAGGAGAGTATCGCATGATTTCAAGTGTTTGTCAAGCAGGATATCAAGAGCTCTCTCTTCCGTTTTCTTGTGAGAGAAACTCTGGTTTTCCCGCCGTTTCTTCCTTGCGTGTCTCCCTCCTTACCGGCCATGGCCGACGTGGCGGGAGGTCCTCCGCTTCCTCTGGTGCCTTCGCCGGAGACTGCTCCATCTACTTCTCAAGCTGTCCCTCGTCGGACCTTTGCGCAGGCGCTCATGGCATCCAAATATAGGCCATCAATTCCAATTTCGGTGAAGGAACATGCATTCACCGATCGGGGAGAGCCTGCAGTTTTCTTCACAAAGGCAGATGTCCAAGCCTCCCTTCAAATCCTCTCTTTCTCCATAGTTGCTAAATGTTCTTATGGATGGCCTAATTTCTCCGACATCAAAAGTTGTTTGATGCAGCGGTTGGGTTTACCTTCAGACTTTGTCATTAGTAAATTGAATCCGCGACACATGCTTTTTCGATTTTCCTGTGAACCGGACTTCTTGAAGTTGATGTTACAGAAGAATCTCTATATTAAGGGCTTCTTGTTTCGCTTCTTTCGCTGGACACTGGATTTCAACTTTGATGCAGATCCGTTGACGGTGCCTGTATGGATTGGCTTTCCAGCATTGCCTGCTAACCTGTATTATGCAGATTGCTTGCGATCTATAGCTGGAAATTTTGGGAATGTGCTGCGCATTCATGAAAGAACTCTAGCCATGACCGATACATCGGAGGCCTTGATCTGTGTTGAGATGGACTCATCTGCTTTACGCAAGGAACGATTGTGGATAGATTTGGATGGAAATGGTTATTGGCAACCAGTAAACTACAACCGTGCTCCACTGCTATGTTCCTTTTGTCATAAACTAGGACATGCAGTTGATGGTTACAAGAAGAAGCAGGGAAAGATGGCCAAAGCCCGATCAACAATAGCACCAGATCCCTCAATCCCCAAATAGGCCTTTAGGCCCCGGCAGACTGATCCTCTAGCTGTTCGGCATAATGTGGCTGTGGAAAACAAGTTCGAGATCTTACAACAGGATGCGGAGCAACTGGAACAGGAACACATTAACTCTGTCTCTAGCATCAATGTTGGGCCTGTTCAGGTCCAGGAGCACCAAGAGGGGCGCCTTCAGGCCCTTTTCCTCAGCCCCTTTTAATATCGGACAATGAAGAAGTTGGTGAGCTGCTACAGTTAGCCAACCAGACAATTGAAATCTCTTTCTCTAAAGAGGAGTTTTTACTATCAGAATTGGAGATTCAAAAGGCTAGTACGCTAATAGCAAATACCGCCAATCTGGATAATGACATTCTGTAGTTTCAGTTACTGGAAAAGGGTGGTGAGAATGTCAGAAGAAAACATAATGGAGGGATGTTGACACCTGGAAAATGAACAAGGGTGGAAGTATAATTGAAAAGAGGGTCTGACCAACAGTGAAAGACTAATGATGAAGCTTATCAACCTTTCACCCGGCTAAAGCCCTTGTCGGCCAAAGCCGATGCCCGGTGCCAATGTCACTCAGACGGCAGCACTGATAAAGCAGCAGTCACTCGACTAATGAGACCTTCCAGCTGTACTACTGCTTCGTCCAAGAAGTCACAGATGATATGTCAGGGTAAGTCAGATGTCGGCTTACTGACGGAAGTAATATGAGATAAAGATGAAGCCGGCACCGGCAGATGAAGATGGTAAAGGCTCCTGAAAAGATAGAGCAGAAGAAGAATCGTCTACACAGATTATACACCCGGCTGAGGTCTTCCCAGACTAAAGCGGATGTCCGAGCTCGTCACCAATAGAGTGATGATATTGATAAGATGATACCCGGCTTTGTCACCGTTCAGATGACAATACTGATAAAACCCTGTCTACGGACTAATGAAACCCCTATCTACGGACTGATGAATTCCTGTCTACGGACTGATGAAATCCCTGTCTACGGACTGATAAAACCCTGTCTGCGGACTGATGAAATCCCTGTCTACGGACTGATAAAACCCTATCTACGGACTGATGAAACCCCTATCTACGGACTGATGAAATCCCTATCTACGGACTGATGAAATCCCTGTCTACGGACTGATAAAACCCTGTCTGCGGACTGATGAAACCCCTGTCTACGGACTGATGAAATCCCTGTCTACGGACTGATAAAACCCCTGTCTACGGACTGATAAAACCCTGTCTGCGAACTGATGGAGATTGCAATCGCGATTTCAATACAAGATATTTCATAGATGATAGACCCTTTGGGATGATGATACATTTAAAGAAACCCCAAGTGGGCCTATATGAAGGTGGCGCCGAAAGCCCATGTCGAAGCCCAGATACTGGCGCCGAGAGATCAAATTTGAGCGCGCCGGGAAGCCTGCCTCAAGCGCGCCGTGAAGATGCCTGCCGAGAAGGAAAAGGGAAAAGGGTTATAAAACCCCCTCCCTTCGAAGAGAGAAGCAGCAAGATAGCAAGAAAGAGGGTAGACAGAAAAGAAAAGAAGAAAGAGACGAAGAAGAAAAGAGCGAACAGATAGCCAGAAAGAGAAAGAGAAAGGAAAAGAGAGGGAGAGAGTCTCCGTCGAAAGAAGAAGCAGAAGAAAGGAAAGAAGAAGGGCTCCAGGTGGGCTGATAGGGGGAGGAAGAGGAGTCAATGCTCCACCCTCCCCCCCATGTTCGATGTTTCTTTTCCTTCTTTTTACTGATTCTCCGTATGTAATAGTCGAAGTCTTGATGTTTAGATTATTCATACGATTCTTTCCCTGTTCCTCCCCTCTATGTTTCTCGATGTAAATGATGGTGAGATGAAGTAAATGCAATGGCCGTGATGGATTTTGGGCAATACTATCTTCTTTTGTCTCCATATGTATGCATACTGTTTGTATGAATGCCCCATGGGCGAAATGACTCAGGCTTCGGAGTCAGGTCTGTTCTTCGAACGGGGATGAAGGTAGAACCCCCACCCTTGTTCAATGGGTTGCTGGGTTCTATTCTCTTCTTTCTTCCCGCTTCAATAGCATGCCCTCCGTATGTATTTGAGTCTGTTCCTCAAGCCCCTTGTGCTGTCCGGGAACCAGAGACATCAATCTCTTGGTTCCCTGGCCCGCCGGCTATAAATGATGCATTTGAACCCGTAGATGAATGCTACCCTGGATCCCCATTCCAATCGTTGAATGATTAGGGTCTGAGGTCTCAGCATCAAGGGTTCTCTCGTTGCAGATCTGCTTCCCAGATGATACCATGCTAGTCCGGGGGATCAGAGACAGCCATCTCTTGACTCCCCCAGATGTCTGGCAGTATACAGATAAAGGCTACTCAGCCCCGATGATGGTCTCTCCTCCTCCTGATGATCTGGCCTTTCAGATCCCTTGGCATCCTTCCAGCAGAGGTGTTCGTGGAATCTCCTCATACTCCCCCGATTCGGCCTCGATCTGAGCCATAAAACCCAGAAATCCCAGAAACAGAGCATCGTTTTTGAGCTCTGAAACCCTGAAATCCTTCTGCATATTCATCTTCTCGGCGTGCGAGTTTCCCCGCCGAGAACCATAAGGCCGAGAGGCCTTCCCCTCCTTTCAGCTAAACGACAAGTCCTTTTGTGAAGCACCCACAGCCCACAGCCTCCCGGCGCTAGGCTCCCGGCGCGGCCATGAGCGCGCCGGGAAGCCTTGTGCCGAGAGCTCCCTCCATCCACCAAATGTCTAGGCCGAGAGCCCCCCCCTTCTTTGACTGACCAAAACCCTAGCCGAGAACCCCTTTGGCCGATCAAACCCTTGGCCGAGACCCTCTTCAAGCCAATAAACCACGCCGAGACCCCCTTGGCCAACCACTAAAACCATGCCGAGAGCCATCTTCTTGCCAATAAAACCACGCCGAGAACCCCCCTTGGCCAGCCAGTAAGCCACACCGAGAGCCCCCTTGGCCAATCAAAAAGCCACGCCGAGAGCTCTTCTTGGCCAACCAAGAAGCCACGCCGAGAACCCCCCTTGGCCAACCAGTAAGCCACGCCGAGACCCCTCTTCTTGGCCCAATGAAGCCCAGTCAGGGGACTTTCTCCCCACTGCCATGAGACCGTCATGAATGATCTGAGAAGATACAGTAATGGGGAGGACCTCCCTCCCCTACAGCCCTCATTCCCGATCCGGATTCCACCCTTATGAACCTAAAGGGCCATGTTGTTACATGCGTTCTGAAGGGTTTCAAGGGGATATTGACCGATGAAACAGAGGCAAGCGATGTCCCGGGGCCCGGTGCCCATCCTCATTCGGTTGTCATCCCGGCATTCCGTGGGTGATGACCTATCTTCTCTTGGCACAATCCAAGTCAAGGGGACATGCTGCCGAAATTCACACACACTTGGCCAGGTCACTGTGATATTATCTCTCAACCCCGTTGGCCCACGGAGTCATGCCTTTGTATGCCCTCCGATGGTCCCCTCGAAGGGGGGATATAAACGTGCTACCGCACCCATATGGGGCGTGCCATGGCATGCCGGTCCCTATTCGGACTCCGGGTCAATTATGCCCGATCCTTTACGGTTCCCACTTTGCCACTGCATGGGTGGTTTCCTATTCCCCACTTGGCATCATCCAAGATGGTGGGAATATGCCGTCGGATTTGTCCCCGTAATTAACAAACCCCTGCTTTGCCTGAATACATTTAACGTCTTGCAAACAGATGAATTTTGTCTCCTTTGAGCATACGGCTTTACCGCTGCCTTCCTCCTACCTCTAGCGTTTAATCAAGGGTTGTCTTCCTTATGGAGGACGTAATTAACGTCATAGCGTTCAGGGTATGACGGACTTCTAGTCCAGACACGATCATTCACAATCGACTGACCATGTCAGATCGAGCGCACAATAAAATTGTCACTTCGGTGACTGGCACGCCAATGAACCAATAAATAGATAAACCAATAAATCAATAAACAACCAATCAACCCAATAAACCAAATTAAATAAATAAACAAAGACTTCATATCCTCATCCACACACATGGATGACGATGACGAAAAAATCCGCGTCCACAAGTCTGGCACGCCCGGTGGGACCTAGTCTCCCTTCATCTTTACGCTAAGGTAGGAGGCCCAGCGGGCCCCCCTCAAATTTTTGATTCCGTGTGTTTCCTTGTTTCCAGGAAACTACGATGACAACACAAATCGCGTCTGTATGCTTCGACAAGCAACCGGTGGACATGCACGTCCAGGAGGGGTACCTGGCGGTACCACTGGCGTTCGGTTCGTTTCCCCCAGCTGTCGGGCTGCCCAACTGCTTGGGCGTTGTCTACACCGACCTTCTACAGGTCGATAATGAGGAGCAAGGCGCTGCTGCAAACGCCCCAGTGGAGGCCGCTGATCGCAAGGATGGCTTACCGAAGAAAACGGCCCCCCACGGCCGTCGCCTGCTACGTCCATCATATCCAGAAAAGGGACATGGTCCCCACTGCTGCCCAGAAGGGGAAGAAAACCAACCGGAGGAGCCAGTCTACTGCTGTTGATTGTCGCCTTTCCAATTCCGGAAAGACGATAATGATGGGTGCTATTAGGGCGAACCTCGATGGTCGCCCCAGGGGAGTCCGGCCGGACAGAATCGTCCCGACCATCCCAACTGACAACAAGTTCCAGGTTTTGGCCGCTAGGAGGGCCAACTGGGAAGCTGCTGAAAAGAAGCCGCTGGCGCCCAAGCCAGCAAAATACAAACAGGTCTGGCGACCGAAGAGGATCCAAAGCTGGGCCCCAGCTGAAGACAGAGAGAACCTCACTGATATCACTGTTGCCCGCCTCAGAGCAGGGGGCAGAAGGGAGATGAAGAAAGATGAAAGAAATGCTACTGCTGTCTACCCCAGGACCCGGGGGAAGAGAGATGAGATTGAGGGTCAAGAAAGAAATATGATTGCTGTTCGTCCCATGATGAGGGGCGGAAGATATGAGACCAGGGAAAACTTCACCAACACCCATCCCATAGCCAGGGGCAAGAGATGGGAAGAGAAGAGCTACAATGCTGCTGCCAACCGCTGCCAAGTTGGCGATATGAGAAGAAGTGAACCAGTCACTATGCTTACTGCAAGAAGA
This sequence comes from Amorphophallus konjac, assembly GCA_022559845.1. Classification (NCBI taxonomy): domain Eukaryota; kingdom Viridiplantae; phylum Streptophyta; class Magnoliopsida; order Alismatales; family Araceae; genus Amorphophallus; species Amorphophallus konjac. Next base: position 271,403,114 of record CM040123.1, on the reverse strand, counting down.
TCAGGAGCCTGTGCCAGACAGGCTGATATCTTCAAATATCCCAGGGCCGAACATCTGAATGCTCGGGTGACAAGACTAGCCCGGCAGCAAAAGGGCCAGGACAGACTGATGCTCCGACCTGAGCCGAAAAGGCGCGACCCAGAGGAGACTAAGCAAGTAGTCCAAGATTACTTCCACTACCTAGGGAGCTCTGCCCTAGGCCAGCAAAGACTATCCCGTGCCTTGGGCATCAGGGATGATGAAGAAGGAGAAACCTTCCAAGAAATGATGATCGAAGCCTCTTCCTCCGATTCAAATGACTATGAAGAAGGCCCCAGGGTCGGATATAATGAAGAAGACCTGTACGAGGAAGAAGCCAAAGAAAGAATATCGGTCTTTGACCGGCTCAGATATCCTAGTCAAATAAAAAGAAAGGTCTACAGGCGGAAAGGAAAGATGCGAATCTTCGCCTGCAATATGGCTGGACTGGCCAGGGGGCAGGATATACTACCAACTCAGCCAGAGGAATTGCTCAGGCTGGCAACTAGACCTGGTCCTGTCACAAGAAGAGGCCAGGCAGCAAAAGATAAAATCAAAATTGATGATGAAGCCCGCAGGGTTACCACTATGACAGTTAATGTGGTAACAGCGGAAGATGGAGATAACCCCTTCGTTGATGATGCTGAAGGGACTTCTGAAGATATACAAATTCCATCAACCATGGATCCCATGATCCAGATGATGTTCAGAAGATACCAACAGGAGATCAATGCTCTCCGAAGACAGCTCAATGAGAGACAGGAAGCTACATCAGTCTCGAAGCAAGCTGAACCTGCGGGGCAGACATCCAGCTCCACAGAAACAACTATCCTGGCTAATCCTCTCTTAGCTGATAAGGGCAAAGCACCAAGTCAACCTGTTCCACAGCAAACAGTAGCTCAGCCCTCTGTGTCTCAGACACAGCCTACCGCGCCCATCTTGCGCGCCACTGTGATGACAACTCCTCACAGCCAGCAACAAGCTCACTTCTTCCCAGAAGAGATAGATCCAGCTGTAGCCCACAAGCAGATGATTGAAAGAATTGTGGAAATGAAGCTGTCAGAAAAGACTGGTGATGCGGGTACTTATGATGTGTACAAGGTACCGTATCCTCCCCAGTATGCTGCCAAAAGACTACCTCCAGGCGTCAGCAAGCCGCCAAAGTTTGAGAAATTCAATGGCCAGGGCTCCCCCAGAGAGCATATAGCCTACTATACTACCATCATGGGCGACCTAGCAGTCGATGAAGCCTATCTGCTCAAGTTCTTTGGCTCGTCCCTCACTGGGTTGGCCTTTGAATGGTATTCAAGCTTGTCAGCAGGATCAGTGGTTGATTGGCCCGATATGCAAAGAAAATTCCGCGACAGGTTTCATGTCACGGAAAGGGAAATCACAATAGCAGAACTGTATGCTACCAGGCAGAAACAGGATGAAACTGCACTGGAGTACATCAAAAGATGGAGAAATCTAGCCATGAGATGCAGAAGACCTCCTCATCAGGAGGATGCAGTGCAGATATGCAAGCAGAACCTCAGGAGGGAGGTACTAGAAAAAATGATCGGTGCAGATGTCAAAACATTTGACCGACTGAACAATATAGTGGCGGAGGTCGAGCGTTCTTGTCCAAACGTCCGACCGTCAATGCTCCCGCCATGCCAAAAGGTAAATCCAATGATCGGCGGCCGTCACACTCTGAGGCCAACACCGTCGATTTTAGAACCTTTGAGCAACAAAAAGGGAAGAAAGGGGCAGATGAAGCTCCCCCGATGGCAGATACAGCAGAAAGAAGAGACAAAGTCTCTCTGAGGGACAGGATGAGAAGGGCTTACTCTTTTCCCAAGGATAAGACTGCAGCATTATTTAACTGGGCATATAAGTTCAATAAGGTAACATTGCCTGAACCGAAGAAGCCCGAAGATGCAGAAAAGAAAGATGATCCGATGTTCTGTCCATTTCACCGGGTGTTGGGGCACCCAATTGAGGACTGTTATGTCTTCAAAGATATCATGGAAGGAATGGTCAAGAAGGGTGAACTGCAGCTGGGAGATTACCAGGTGAAGCCTCCTCGGCCACATGAGCTTCCGCCCTGGAGGGTGGCCGCTAATATGATCTCAATCTATCAACAGCTGCCTAAGGAAGCCATTGAAGAATGCACCAGGCACACCTATGAAGCCTGCCTCCTCACCCCATTGAGAGATCAGGAAGGATGGCAGACGGTACCCACAAAAAGCAGAAAGAAGACTCCCGCAGCTAAAACCAACGGAGCAGTTATCCGGGGTGTCACCCCAAGGCCTGAGTCGCCTCCAATAAAGCCAATATGGCCTACAGTTGAGACCGGACCAGTCATCCGGATCCATACTCGCAACCGGAGGAGACAAACTCCCCTCCCTGCACATAAAGAAGAAAGTCCTGCAACCAGGCGTCTGCAGCAATATATTAATGAGCTTGATGAGTATGAGCAGAAAAAGCCGAAACACCTGTTGGTGAAAGACTGTATACTCTGGGAGCAGCTCGAAGAATTGAAAATTGAAGAGCAGCCGGAGGCAGAACAAAGAAAAGATGAGACTGAGTCCTTCTGGGGGCAGGAATTAGCAAAGCCAACTTCCCAGAAAAAGAAGAGACGGCCTAAGGCCAAAAAGGGAAAGAAGGTCACGACAGTACAATGCAATACTCTGTCGGTACTCTTTTCTCTGCCCGGGGAGGATGATGAACAAGAAGCATCAGATGCCCCGCTAGAAGCCAATCATGCTGAGGCCTCTACCTCAGCCCATGCAACACGGTCTGGGAGAAAATGGGGGCGTCCGCCACCAGCTAACCATAATATTATGTTCAGAGGGGAGCAACCCTATCAGATCCCGAAACCAGAGGTGCGCGGTGTCCAGGTTCCTCCCCCTGCCAGCTTGTACCAAGGAAAAGATAAAGCAGAGGGAGCCCCTTCATTCCTGGAGTTCCTGTCCAGCTTAGAAAATGAGCAGCCGTCTCATACTGCTCCAGCTAAAAGCGATAAATGCCAGCAGACAGCAACTGGAAAGCAGAAACAACATGAAGAAAATGAAGAAAATAGCCCTCTAGCAAAGCGAGGGGCAGTCATTACAGAAGAAGCCCTCCGGGGGACCGATGAAGAAAATGAAACTGGGACTGGGCAGCAAAGGCCACAGGCACCACATGAACCTCCAAGACCCCGGTGGGCAGAGGAGATGAGGCTGTCTAATGTTCGGATTGGCAGTCGAATCATGAAAATGTTGAAGAAGCTCCCCACCAGATTCTCCATCTGGGAGATACTCTCTCTGAGTGAAGAGGCCCGCCAAGCAATTGTGGATGCCCTGCAGTCGCCGGCACAATATGAAGCACTCTTGGCAGAAGTGAATGCTGGACCATCAGTCACGTTCACAGAAGATGATATGCTGATCCCAAATGCCAGTCACAATAGACCGTTGTATATGAGGGGCTCCCTGAACTGTCAGTCGCTGAGCAGGATACTGATAGATCCCGGGGCTGCTGTGAATATTCTCCCGTATCGCATCTATCAGAAATACTACTTTGATCTGCAGCTTACCAAGGTCAGAGACATGAAGATTGCTGGGTTCAACCAGAAATGTGAAACACCTCTCGGGGTGGCTGATTTCAACCTCACATTGGGCGACCTCACTACCGTGGTACGATTCTATGTGATCGACTCCAACACCACGTATAAGGCCCTGTTGGGGAGACCGTGGCTGCATGAATATCAGATAGTGCCATCCACGCTACACCAATGCATAAAATACTGCCATGAAGGAAAGGAAGAAAGGGTGTTTGCAGACTTACATCCCTTTGAAGTGTTCGAATGCCATATGCTCGATGCCTCCTACTACACCGAGGTGTCACAAAAGGATGAAAAGAAAGAGGCTGTGATCAGCCAGAAGAAGCCGGCGACGAAGGCAAAAGCTTGGTCTCCACCGCCACCCAGGGGCTATGTTGAAAAGCATGAAGTAGCTCACATCTCTTATGCTGATGATTTTGCTCGGATCACCCCTCCTAGCATCCATCCAGATAGCACTGATCAAGAAATGAAAGAAAGGTGCATACAGGTGAAGGTCCCACGAGGTTTAATCAAACCCGTCGCCAGCCTAGAATACCAAACAGTGCTGCCACTGAAGACTATGGAAATCCCTCGCTTCTGCGAGCCACCTACCATATTCTACACCGGGGAGGCAGTCGAAGAAGACGATCAAGACTGCATGGTCCCTGAAGAAGCCGCAAACCGGATGGTGCCGATTACAGGCCTGGAGTATACTACCCAGCAGGTTTCTCAGATGTTCTCTAAGATGCAAATGCCATCACTACAATCTGCAGCCCAGAAGAAAGCATTCAGGGAGCTATGGGATCCGCCTCGAGATAATAAGGAATTGAGGAAGATCACACAGCATCCGGGATTGGGTTATACCCTTCAAGAATATTATGAAGCCGAGGTGGATGTCATCTCTACCTTCTACCAGCATGGAGACTCCCCTGGGATAGGATATGATCAATATCCCTTTGAGGATGAAGAGGTTATGTATCAAACCATAACAGACAATGAAGCCCAAGATGACCAGCCAGAAGCAGGGATGTCTGATAAAACTGAGAGGGGTCGGTGCTGGAAGGACCCGTCCTGCAAGGAGGATCTATTCCAGGCCGAAGCACAATTTGATACGGGAACCTCGGATGAAGACCAGATGGCCAAAGAACTGAGAGAATGCCTAGAATTTGAGCGCATTCTGGAAGAAGTCCGGGCTCTACAGAAAGATGACCTTTCAGGGGAGCCTGCAACAGAAAGATCCCTAAGAACGGAAGATTCCACTTTTGAATTCTCTTCTGAACCAGTCTCGTCCTCGGGGCAGACTGAACAGAATCCGATGGTATCGGCCTTATATGATAAGCCGACATCCGCTGATGAGCAGGATGACGATACAGAAGAACATGAAACTGAAGAGAATTATATCCCGGGAGGCTTTATTGATTTGCAAGAAGCCCCACCCGAAGTTGAGGACGGAGGCCAGGCCACCGTCGATGAGCTGATAGAAGTGAATCTGGGGTCAGCGGATGAGCCAAAGCCGACATTCCTCAGTGCACTGCTAGAACCAGCTGCCAGAGAACAGTACATACAGTTTCTGAAAGAGTTCCGAGACTGCTTTGCATGGACATATGATGAGATGCCGGACTGAGCTCTGATGTGGCACAGCACCGATTGGCGATAAACCCGGGGGCAAGCCCTGTAAAGCAGCCTTCAAGGAGAATGCGTCCCGAACTGATAAATCAGATCAACAAAGAAGTCGACAAGCTGATCAATGTGGGCTTTGTTGAAGAGAACCAATATACTACATGGCTGGCCAATATAGTGCCCGTGAAGAAGAAAAATGGGCAGATCAGAATATGTGTAGATTTCAGGGACCTGAATAAGGCTTGCCCGAAGGATGATTTCCCAGTGCCAATTACTGAAGTAATGATCGATGCAACCATTGGCCATGAAGCCCTGTCATTCATGGATGGGTCATCCGGATATAACCAGATCTGGATCGCTGAAGAAGACAGAGTGCACACTGCATTCCGCACTCCGAAGGGGATATTCCACTATAAAAGGATGCCGTTCGGCCTCAAGAATGCCGGCGCTACTTACCAAAGAGCTATGACAAAGATCTTTGGTGATTTGCTCTTCAAAAAGGTAGAGTGCTACATTGATGACCTGGTGGTGAAAACCAGCAGAAAAGAAGACCATTTGCAGGATCTGAGAGTAGTGTTCCAGAGGCTGCGCAAATATGAGCTCAAAATGAACCCTATGAAATGTGCCTTCGGCGTGTCCAGTGGAAAATTCCTTGGGTTCATCGTCCGTCATAGGGGCATTGAGATTGACCCATCCAAGATTAAAGCTATCCAGGAGCTCCCTCCACCAAGGAATCTCCACGAGCTGAGATCTCTACAAGGGCGTTTGGCCTACATCCGACGATTCATATCAAATCTGTCGGGGAGATGCCACCCTTTTCACAAGCTCATGATGAAAGATGTGCCGTTCCTCTGGGACGATGGCTGTCAGGAGGCCTTTGAGAAGCTGAAAGAATATCTCAAAACCCCTCCAGTGCTGGGGGCACCTATTAAGGGCAAACCCCTGATACTGTACATTGCAGCCACACACTGTTCCCTGGGGGCAATGCTAGCACAGATAAATGAAGAAGGCAAAGAGCAGGCTCTATACTACCTGAGTAGGAGGCTGATCAGAACAGAAGAAAGCTACAGCTATATAGAAAAGACATGCTTGGCACTAGTCTTTGCCGTTAAAAAGCTCCGGCACTACATGCTGTCACATGAAATCAGATTGATATCTACAGCAGATCCACTCAAATACATACTGACTCAACCAGTACTGAAAGGCCGGTTGGGCAAATGGGCAGTAATTCTGATGGAATTCGATATCACATATATACCCCAGAGGGCAATAAAAGGACAGGCTGTGGCCGATTTCTTCGCAGAACATCCTGTGCCAGAGAATGATATGTTGGGGACTGAGTTACCCGATGATGAGACACTAGAAGCCTGCCAAGCTCAGTCAACTATGTGGCAGCTATTCTTTGACGGAGCATCTAGAACAGAGACGGACTCCGATGGAAAAATCAGAATACGGGCCGGAGCCGGTATTGTGCTGAAATCGCCGGAAGGGGAGGTTGTGCATACTTCCTGTTCTATAAACAAGCCCTGCACTAATAATGAAGCCGAGTATGAAGCCCTGATAATCGGACTGCATATAAGCCTCAACATGGGTATCCAGATGCTTCAGGTATTCGGGGATTCAATGTTGATAATAAAGCAAATCCAAGGTGAGTTCGAAGTGCGAAAGCCGGAGTTGAACCCCTACCACCAAAAAGCTGTGCGCCTCATGGCGAAATTCTATCATATTGAGCTCAAGCATGTGGGCCGTGCACATAATGCCCAGGCTGATGCATTGGCAAAGCTAGCCAGCTCAATAGCAGTCCCACCAGATGAGACACTGAACATTGTTGTCATAAATCGGCGGCAAGTCCCCAGCATGCTAGAAGGCTGCCCCGAAGAAAATGAAGTCGCCACGATCAGTACAGAACAGGCATCTGATTGGAGACAACACCTGCTACAATGGTTTTTACACCAACAGCTGCCGCAGAAAAGAGAAGAAAAGATGAAACTCTTGCGAATCAAAGATTCTTATGAATTCAGGAACGGGACTCTGTTCCGAATAATGGCAGATGCACGCAAGAAGATTCTGCTCCGCTGCCTGTCCACTGAAGAAGCTTGGCAAGCGATGAAAGAAGTACATGCTGGGACAGCAGGTGCCCACCAGGCTGGTCCCAAGATGAAGATAGAAATCAAGAAGCTGGGCTACTATTGGCCCACTATGTTTGAAGACTGCTGCACATTTGCAAAGTCATGCCAGAAGTGTCAGGAGCATGCTGTTGTGCCTAGAAGGCCACCTACGATTCTGCACCCTACAGTCCCTAGCTGGCCGTTTGCACAATGGGGAACTGATGTAGTCGGTCCACTACCGACTTCCTCGGCCGGGCATAAGTATATACTGGCCATAACAGATTACTTCTCCCGATGGGCAGAGGCTATAGCACTAAGAGAAGTCACTGGTGAGCTGGTCGCCAGATTCATCAAGCAAAACATCATCTTCCGGTTTGGGATCCCCAGCCGAATAATATCTGACAATGGGAGTCATTTCAGAAATCAGAAAATCTATCGGCTTGCCGAGAAATATAAGATCGAATGGAGGACTTCCACTCCTTACAATCCACAGGCAAATGGATTGGCAGAAGCTTTCAATAAGACTTTGTGCACCCTGCTGGCCAAAGTCGTCAGTGCCAATAAGAAGGATTGGGAAGAAAAGATGTATGAAGCTCTGTGGGCGTATCGCACCGTCTTCAAAACACCTACAGGGTGCTCGCCATACTCCTTGGTATACGGCTCAGAGGCAGTAGTCCCACTAGAGCTGGAAGTCCCGTCACTCAGAGTGGCAGTCCAATACGACCTAGCCCATGGCGAACAAACCAATGCAGAAAGAAGATTAGAAGAATTGGCTGAATTGGAAGGGAAGCGCCTCCAAGCTCAGAAGAATATCCAAATGTATCAGGCCCGCATGGCCACTGCATTTAACAAACTCGTAAAAGGACGAATTTAAGAAAGGTGACCTCGTCATGGTCAAGAAAAAAGAAGTCATGGCGTCCAACCCGAAGGGAAAGCTAAATCCCAATTGGGAAGGTCCATATGTGATACAAAGGGTCTACGAAGGAGGGGCCTACATAGTTGTTAATCATCGAGGGGAGATCCAATTCTCACCACTCAACGGTAAACACCTAAAGTTGTATCATGCTGCACAGCTGATATTCCCCGAGTAATCGGGCAAGAGATACCTTTTTCTTGGTCTAGCGGCACTACGCCCTAGCCGAGATACCCTTTCCTTGGCTAGCGGCACTCCGCCCTAGCCGAGATATCCTTTCCTTGGCTAGCGGCACTCCGCCCTAGTCAAGATACCTTTCCTTGGCCTAGCGGCACTCCGCCCTAGCCGAGCTACCCTTCCTTGGTCTAGGCACTCCGCCCTAGCCGAGCTACCCTTCCTTGGTCTAGTGGCACTCCGCCCTAGCCGAGATACCCTTTCCCTGGCCTAGTGGCACTCCGCCCTAGTCAAGATACCTTTTCCTTGGCATAATGGCACTCCGCCCTAGCCAAGATATCCTTTCCTTGGTATAGTGACACTCCGTCCTAACCAGGCTGCCACTTATCGTGATCTTGTGTCGTCACGATCTGACACCCTCTAAACAGGAAGGGGGGGGGATAGAAGAAAATAAAATATATATATATATATATATATATAATGGGGTTAAAAATAGAGATACCCCTCCAGTCTTGTTCGGACATTCTGAACAAGGGCAAAAATGGCTAAAACCCAGCTGTGGTGAAAACCCGAAAGGGCACTGCAGGCAAAATCGGGTACCCCGCCACGTGAAAATCCGAAAGGACGCGTGGGCAAAAGCAAGAGGGGGCTGGCTCTGGTGAAAACCCGAAAGGACACTCGGGTCGGTAATGTGGTAACCATGAAGAAACCCGCGTATCTCTTTACGTCCCGCCGTGATAAAAAAACCATCCAGTTTAGACCGTACGTCTATCCTGATGAAGCCTATAAAAATCCTTGCATTGGTATAAACCCAATACCGATGATGAAACCCGTTGCTGATTGATTGGCGCATTGCCCGATCAGCGATGAAATCTGTCCAGTTTAGACCTTACGTCTATCCTGATCAAAACTATATTGGTATAAACCCAATACCAATGATGAAACCCGTTGCTGATGGATTGGCACACTGCCCGATTAGCGATGAAACCTGTCCAGTTTAGACCTTACGTCTATCCTGATCAAATCTATAAAAATCCTTGCATTGGTATAAACCCAATACCGATGATGAAACCCGTTGCTGATGGATTGGCGCACTGCCCGATCAGCGATGAAACCTGTCCAGTTTAGACCTTACGTCTATCCTGATCAAATCTATAAAAATCCTTGCATTGGTATAAACCCAATACCAACGATGAAACCCGTTGCTGATTGATTGGCGCATTGCCCGATCAGCGATGAAACCTGTCCAGTTTAGACCTTACGTCTATCCTGATCAAACCTATAAAAATCCTTGCATTGGTATAAACCCAATACCAACGATGAAACCCGTTGCTGATTGATTGGCGCATTGCCCGATCAGCGATGAAACCTGTCCAGTTTAGACCTTACGTCTATCCTGATGAGACCTATGAAACCCTTGCATTGATGTTAGCACCCACATCAATGATGACATATGCACAAGCTGCGTCCATCAGCTATAGAATCAAAGTTTCAATAAAAAAAAAAGAAAGGGGGAAGAAAAGAAGAGACAAAATGGGGTTAAAAATAGAGATACCCCGCCAGTCTTGTTCAGGCATTCTGAATGAGGGCAAAAATGACTAAAACCCAGCTGTGGTGAAAACCCGAAAGGGCACTGCAGGCAAAATCGGGTACCCCGCCACGTGAAAATTCGAAAGGACGCGTGGGCAAAAGCAAGAGGGGGCTGGCTCTGGTGAAAACCCGAAGGGGCACTTGGGTCAGTAATATGGTAATTCAAAAAGTTCCGTGCCAACCGGCACGATACCTTCATCTGCCTTCATCGGTAAAACCTTCCGTCGGTCATATGGCTCCATGCCCCACCGATGATAAAGCCTTTCTGGGACAGACCTTACGTTTGCCCTGATGAAATCCACATATCCCGTTCGTAAATCCCACCAGATGTTGCCATCACCATTTTACTAAAGCCTATCCAGCTCAGACCTTACGTCTGCCCTGATAAAACCTACGCATTTCTTGGCAAAGTCCCACCTGCGATAAACCCTACTCAGTTTAGACCTTTCGTCTATCCTGAGGAAACTTATAAATCCTTTTCGCATCGATATAAATCCAATATCGATGATGAAATCAACTGTTGATCGATTGGCACCTCGCCCGATCAATGATGAAACCCTACTCAGTTTAGACCTTTCGTATATTCTGAGGAAACTTATAAATCCTTTTTGCATCGATATAAATCCAATATCGATGATGAAATCAACTGTTGATCGATTGGCACCTCGCCCGATCAATGATAAAACCCTACTCAGCTTAGACCTTTCGTCTATCCTGAGGAAACTTATAAATCCTTTTCGCATCGATATAAATCTAATATCGATGATGAAATCAACTGTTGATCGATTGGCACCTCGCCCGATCAATGATGAAACCCTACTCAGTTTAGACCTTTCGTCTATTCTGAGGAAACTTATAAATCCTTTTTGCATCGATATAAATCCAATATCGATGATGAAATCAACTGTTGATCGATTGGCACCTCGCCCGATCAATGATAAAACCCTACTCAGCTTAGACCTTTCGTCTATCCTGAGGAAACTTATAAATCCTTTTCGGATCGATATAAATCCAATATCGATGATGAAATCAGCTTTTGATCGATTGGCACCTCGCCCGATCAATAATGAAACCCCACTCAGTTTAGACCTTTCGTCTATTCTGAGGAAACTTATAGATCCTTTCTTGCATTGGTATAAATCCAATATCAATGATGAAATCAACTGTTGATCGATTGGCACCTCGCCCGATCAATGGTGAAACCCTACTCAGTTTAGACCTTTCGTCTATTCTGAGGAAACTTATAGATCCTTGTTTGCATCGATATAAATCCAATATCGATGATGAAATCAACTGTTGATCGATTGGCACCTCGCCCGATCAATGATAAAACCCTACTCAGTTTAGACCTTTCGTCTATCCTGAGGAAATTTATGAACTCTTCTTGCATCGATATAAACCCAATATCGATGATGAAACCAGCTGTTGATCGACTGGCATTTCGCCCGATCAATGATAAAATCCTATTCAGTTCAGACCTCACGTCTGTCTTGATGAAAACCACATATCCTGTAATCGTCCCACCTGCTATAACCTCTACCCAGTCTAGACTTTCGTCTATTCTGATAAGGCCCTTTCTTTCACATTCCTGCAAATTGTCTCCCTCACAGCACATATTGCCAAGAGGGACGTTTGCCGCTACCAACAGAATCCGGTTTAAGCACCTCTTCGGATGCCGTCACGCGGTGGAGCGAGTTCCCCATCCTTTCTCTGAAGGGGTGGACGCTCTCCTGCCAGATACGAGCCATTCGCATGAGGGGTTGCTAAAACCACTACCCCACTTCCCTGAAGTGATAAAACCACATGGAAAAGAAGGCGGATACACATAAAGCAAAATTTTTCTTTTCATTAAGAAGTGAGTACATGAAGGGCCCCGAGGGGACATTGTATCACAAAAGAGCACCAAAAAAAAAAGAGAGAAGAAGATAAGAAAGAGAAAATGATTCATGGCTGCCGAAAGATATCCTCGAATGCCAGAAGACCCACAGAAGGGGCGGCTCCTAGTTCATGAAGCCGAGCCTCCTCTTCCTGCAGTCGAACAGACTGGTCTCGAAAGGATGCCACCTGCCCCTCTAATAAAGCTGCTTCTTCCTCGAGCTGCGGTCGAGAAGTTGTTAGCTGTGGCAGCTCAGCTCGGAGATCAGACAGTTCAGCTTCCAGGATAGTTATCCGGTCGCGCACGAAATGCTCCCGCTCCGCCAAAGACTGCATTTGACGCTGTCGCTCCTGAAGGATAGAGTTCATCTTTGCCAGCTCGGACTTGCACTCCATTCTTTGCAACTTCAAGGCTGCCAATCTGTCCGACATGATGTGTGTCAAGAAATCCCGGCGATGAACAAATTTTAACAACAAAAGAACCCGCTGGGCCCATATTTCTGTGGGACATCCCATCGCCTGTAAGCCGGCGGTGAAGCGCCCGGCTATCTCCTTCAACTGTGAATAAGTTAGTCCAGGTTGGGACTCCACCAGTTGACGCAGCATGCCCAGATGTTGCCAGACAAAACTTTCAGGGGAAGTGAAGCCAGGCGAAGGAAGAGGAGCTACTTCAAAAGTTACTTCACTGTCTATATCCGCCCATAGGGTGATATCCGGCTGCGAAGAAGAAGACGGCAGGTCTGCCGAAGCCACCAACTGAGCTCCGCCCATAACCTCTGAGGTGGCCGGGAGATCTTCCACCTCCATCTCCTCGGAGGCGGCCATCGGAATACTCTCGGATGCAACTTCAGGCATCTCCTCCTCAGATTCTGAAATACGGAAGCAGATTCCGTGGCCGTTGTAGGCGATACTCCCAGTTCTGCAACAGATACCTCTCCTTCTTCCATCTCGGTGCCTAGCCCCTGCAATGTCAAGGCTGCGGGGGCCACGGTCTGAAGAGGCAAAGGTTCGCTCTCCATGACTGATACTATGGGAACTGTTGATTCTGGAGCGATGGTCATCACTGCAGCTGGCATAAAGGCAGAACCCCTGGCTGGGTCCATTTCAGCTCTGAAATCCAAAGCCTTGATGAGAGCCGGGCCTTCCCCTGCATTCCGCAGGTCCAATGATGCTAAGTCTGTGGAGGACTGCACCCTCACCGGCACAGGGCGAATTATCTCAAGAACGGCTGCCGAAGCAGGAACAATAGCTAGGGTGCCAGATAAAGTGGCTTCAACGGCTGCACTCGTAGCCGGGAGGGCAACGGGGGATTCCTGTGAACGAATCAATGCAGCGTCAAGCAGCAGATAAAGATGGGAAAAAAGGAAACCATAAAGGGAAAAGACTCACTTCTAAAGTGATGCCAATATCCTCAAAAGACTGCAGGGAAGAAGAAAGCCCCGCTGATGAGACCACAAAAGGAGGAGTTATATCTGCCTCGGTATCCAGAGCGGCGAACTCTTCTGGTAATTCTTCTCCAGAAAATGGCACCACCAGCTTGGGGGGTGTAAATGATAAAACAATGGCGGTACATACGGATGGGGCCTCTGGTTTGGAGGCATCCTCCGTGTCGCTCCGCTGAAATCTGTTTCTTCTCCACCTGCCTCAGAAGCGGCCGCAGAGCTACCGGAAGAGATTTCTACTCTGTCCATGGGCGGGGCCATCAATTCTAACATCTGCTTGGAGGAAGACCGGGTAACTATGCGCCTTCCGGGAGCGGGGCCCCATTTCGCCTGGGTCTTGTGACCCTCCCGCGGCTGAGTAATATCGCCAGCCGCTCCTGTAATCTCAGTCTCCTCCCCGGCCATCACTATAAAGAAAAGCCTGTGAGAGGGACGATGAAAAGTAACTGAAATGAGCAGAAAAAGATGAAAAGGGCATGCTTACCCTCCGCCTCACTAGTCGGCGTGGGAGAGGGCAACCTGGTCCCCACCTCGGAGGGCGCCGCGACTGGCTCTTGGCTGTGCAAGAAGGAGTGGTCAGATTTAAACACTCCTCTGAAACCCAGCAAGATAGAATGAAGAATGCAATGGCAGAATATTGATGTTACCCTGAACTGATGCCTGAGCGGCCTCCCTCTGAGTTTCGAACTCATCAAATGAGGGAATGTCAGGGAGAGGGGTCCCGGTGTCCATCACTACCGAAGCCGATTGTTGAGCCTGAGCTTTCTTGGCCTTCCTGGCCTTCCCAACTGCAGCCTTGACTGCAGAAGCCTTCCTCTTCTTGCCAGGAGGCAGGGGAGTAGTGGTCGGTGCTGCAGCAGGAACTTCAAAGTAAGTAGGCTTCTCGGCCTGCGCAATAATCTTCCTGTAGAGCCCCTGCCGCTTTATGTCGGGCCGGTCTGTTAAGAACGGCAGAAAGATGATGGGATCAATAGATGCAAAATTCAGATGCTAAACAGAAAACACTGCAGTCAGAAAGGAAGAGATTATACCTGCTGGTCCATCATAAAATACAGAGAGCGGCCAGTACAGATAAGCCACTTCTTTGGAGCGGGAAGCAGCCTCCTTGATAAGCCAGCAAACATCGCCGAATATCTGGCATTTCTCCACTAAAGCTGCCAGGTCATTATGGCCATGAAAATCAAGGCAGCGAAACAAGTCAAGATGGTCCATGCCCCAGCCATCGACATAATGAAATGATATAAACAGCGGCTTGTTCAAAATGCCAGCTATCGGGCTTTCTGCAGATAATCCATGCAAACTCAGCAGAATGAACAGCCAGGACGTTTGCTTATAGTACGTCTGAGTTCTATCTTCCCGGCGTACAAACGTCCTATACGGATGAAATTTATCAACTGGACCCCTCCAATGAGCTACTGCCGGGAGCGGCTCTTCAACAGGAAATGGATACTGTTGTGCCTCCAAGCGATCATCTCCTATATGGCACAAATGTTTCAGGGTCTTTACGAAACTATCTTCGTTAATAGCAGCAAAGATAAGAGCGGGCAGCTCAGAATTCTTTTCCTTCAGAGCTCGACGCTGAGCCAGATAGTTCTCTGCCTCCCTCGGGTTCTGCGAATAAAGCTTTCTCAGATGAGCCTCGGGGATTTCAAACACCGGCCCAGGCTGCTGTTTTAGGAAAGAGCGCTCTGCCACATCCCAGAAAGCACCCCTGCCATCCCTGAAAAAGCCGGTCCGAATGTTCCACCATTTGATATATTCTGATGTTACCCGGGGAACACGGTTGGAGACGGTGGGCACCCTGAAGATTGCGTCGTCCTGACGATGATAGAAATCCCACCACAACCGGCCGTCGCCGACAATGGTGGACCCGTGCTTGGCCCTGCTACCCAGGGGAAATTGAGCAATTGATGTAGGGATGTGCTGGTCATAACCAAAGCTCCGCCCAAATCGGAACGGATAGTATGGCTCCAACAGAAGCAGGCCACCCTTTCTGTAAACCAAAACACTGGGCCGAATTGCCATGGCCCATCTCACCAGCTCCGGTTCCAATATTGGCCGAGCAGTGTTGACCCCTGAGACAGGGTGGATATATGTCTCTATCTCCTCCAGCTTGCACTCTCTTTGAGGATCAATCAAAGGAGCTGAACCTGCTGCCAAGCTCCAGAAATGTATGCTGCCAGGGGCGTCCACTGGTACTTTTATCAGTCGGCCCCTTATTTTAAATAGCTGATCATAAAAGGGACCAGGCTCAGCGCTGGCAAATTCAATCATCCTGGGTGACACTGTATCCGCCTGCAAGGTTCTCGGAGCTAATTCAGGGAATATACTGCAGACCCAGGCATTGAAGAAATGAAAAGGACCCACGGTCCTCAAAGAACGGGGAGTCCGATGCTTGTGCAGGTCCCCCAAAGATTTATAAATCAAACACAGGGCCACTGGGCAGAGCGACAGCTTCATCCCCCAGGCCATCTGACAAGCTGGATATATGGCCTCTGGCCGAATGACTGTCTCGTCCCCTTGTGGAAGAGCAAAAGTACACAGCCAGAATGTGAAATAAGCTGCACAGTGTGTGATGGGATCTACCCCTGCCGGGTTGGGACCACCTTTGCCCGCATGGCGCAATGAAGATGGCAGTGCCGATTTATAGCGGGGAGCTCTTATCTGCTTGCTCGCAACAGGACCCATAGAGGGGAAATCTGCATATTTTAGGGGACCGTCGAAGAAGTACTGGAGCCACTGCCCGATCCGGACCCTCAGTTTGCTACCTTTCTCTCGGGGATGATAGCCTTTGGAGGATCCTCTACTATATGCCAGACAAATGGAGCGATAGACCTTCATCAGATATCGGTAAGAGAAGCCAAGGGAATACTTGCCTTCCCCATCAGAGCTGTCTTTCTCGGAGTCTGCCAAGCAGACTTCTTCATACGGTTCACCGTCAATAGGCAGACCGGAGAGCCGTGATAAACTCCAGAGGTCTAGGGATGTCTCACCCTCTGCTGTATAAAAAGTGTTGAACAAAGGACAGAACACTTCAAACATCCCACAGCATAACCCCCTGGAGATGGGATATCGGAATCTGGAAGCAAAAACACTGTGGTATACTCCCGCTCTGATCAGCAGAGGGGCATATTCCGTCAGAACAAATTCAGTAAACTCTACTACCCCTACTCGGAATAGATGGGAGTCAGTGATCTTGCAGTCTCCGAACCAACCAGCCGACAAATGGTACTTGAACTGAATGGCCGAGCAATTTAGCACGAACGGCTCTTCGCGATATCCCCACTTTATAGGTGCCAAGAACATACCATAGCCGGGCTTCTCCCTATTAACTCGGCCGCCAGCATTGTCCCACCGAGCAGGTGTAAATTCCGGTGCCCGGGTAAGCATCTTCTTCTCCGGTTCTAGCTCCGATATTCCAAGGACTGCATCCCAGTCCCGCTTCTCCCCAGGAAGATATATGGCCTTGCTGCGATACACTGATTCCTTCAGGCTATCTCGCTCGGCAAGGATGGCAGCTTCAACTACGCGAGCTATCCGATAATCTCGCAAGCCACCCACTATGAAGGTCCGGATGAACGGCATCAAGTGGCGATCCTTCGGGAAGTCTGGCCGGTAGTTATTATCCTGCCTGAAGCATGTCTCGGTCGCTGTGGAGTATACCCGGGCCGTCGACACTGTGTCAGTTTCAGAATCAGATGATTCATCAACTGAAGCTATTCTATCATATCCATAATCCAAGCTGTGCACGTTCAACCAATTCACTGTGGCCCGAGATATGTCTGGCTGGGCCGATGAACTAGCTCCAGCAGCTCCAGAAGATGCAGCAGCAGAGCTAGAAGCCATTGCTATATCTGTAAACAAAAGAAGAAATGTGGATTAAAAGTCGGTCTTATAAGAATTGCAGCATGAGATTCTATAAAAATTTCGGCAGCATCTCCCCTTATTCGGGATCTGCCCAAAAGAATAGGGAGTCACCAACCAAGAGGGGGTGATCCCGGAAGCGAAGGGATTGAATCCCCAAAACACGTCACCCAGGACGGAAGGACTCGCGGCCACCGCCGAGAGGATGAAGATGGCTCGCGCCGAAGAGAGGAAATGGAGAAAAACTGAAGAAAGAGAAAGAATGGTGAAGAATGAAGAAAAATAGGCCGTCGGCGCCCTAAATAGGGGCCCAGGCGACCAGGTTCTCGGCGCGGTGAAATGCGCACCGAGAACCTCTAGGCCGAGAAGCCCCCGGCGGCCAGAAGGCGCGCCGAGAAGCCCCCAGGCCGAGAAGCCCCCAGGCCGAGGCCCCTCTGCGGCCAGGGCGCGCCGAGAAGGCCCCCAGGCTGAGAAAATCCCAGGCCGAGACCCCCTGCGCCAGGGCGCGCCGAGAGGGTCCAGGCCGAGAGCCCAGCCGACCAGGACGCACCGAGAGCCCCTCGCGTCGAGAAGCTTCGCGCCGGGAGGTCCTGCAGGCCGAAAAGCCCCAAATGCTGAAAATAATGACAGAAAATATGAGGAGAAGAAACATCGATGTGCAGAATACTGTTACAGCGAGATGATCAGGTCTGAGAACTGAATTGAAGACAAATTGAGGAAGATACCCTCCAATAGTAAAAGACACCTGCAACCCCCGTGGCGCTTATTCTGCGCTTACGCCGCCCGCAGGTGGGGGGCATTTGTTGACACCTGGAAAATGAACAAGGGTGGAAGTATAATTGAAAAGAGGGTCTGACCAACAGTGAAAGACTAATGATGAAGCTTATCAACCTTTCACCCGGCTAAAGCCCTTGTCGGCCAAAGCCGATGCCCGGTGCCAATGTCACTCAGACGGCAGCACTGATAAAGCAGCAGTCACTCGACTAATGAGACCTTCCAGCTATACTACTGCTTCGTCCAAGAAGTCACAGATGATATGTCAGGGTAAGTCAGATGTCGGCTTACTGACGGAAGTAATATGAGATAAAGATGAAGCCGGCACCGGCAGATGAAGATGGTAAAGGCTCCTGAAAAGATAGAGCAGAAGAAGAATCGTCTACACAGATTATACACCCGGCTGAGGTCTTCCCAGACTAAAGCTGATGTCCGAGCTCGTCACCATTAGAGTGACGATATTGATAAGATGATACCCGACTTTGTCACCGTTCAGATGACAATACTGATAAAACCCTGTCTACGGACTGATGAAACCCCTGTCTACGGACTGATGAAATCCCTGTCTACGGACTGATGAAATCCCTATCTACGGACTGATAAAACCCTATCTGCGGACTGATGAAATCCCTGTCTACGGACTGATAAAACCCTGTCTACGGACTGATGAAACCCCTGTCTACGGACTGATGAAATCCCTATCTACGGACTGATGAAATCCCTGTCTACGGACTGATAAAACCCTGTCTGCGGACTGATGAAACCCCTGTCTACGGACTGATGAAATCCCTATCTACGGACTGATAAAACCCCTGTCTACGGACTGATAAAACCCTGTCTGCGAACTGATGGAGATTGCAATCGCGATTTCAATACAAGATATTTCATAGATGATAGACCCTTTGGGATGATGATACATTTAAAGAAACCCCAAGTGGGCCTATATGAAGGTGGCGCCGAAAGCCCATGTCGAAGCCCAGATACTGGCGCCGAGAGATCAAATTTGAGCGCGCCGGGAAGCCTGCCTCAAGCGCGCCGTGAAGATGCCTGCCGAGAAGGAAAAGGGAAAAGGGTTATAAAACCCCCTCCCTTCGAAGAGAGAAGCAGCGAGATAGCAAGAAAGAGGGTAGACAGAAAAGAAAAGAAGAAAGAGACGAAGAAGAAAAGAGCGAACAGATAGCCAGAAAGAGAAAGAGAAAGGAAAAGAGAGGGAGAGAGTCTCCGTCGAAAGAAGAAGCAGAAGAAAGGAAAGAAGAAGGGCTCCAGGTGGGCTGATAGGGGGAGGAAGAGGAGTCAATGCTCCACCCTCCCCCCCATGTTCGATGTTTCTTTTCCTTCTTTTTACTGATTCTCCGTATGTAATAGTCGAAGTCTTGATGTTTAGATTATTCATACGATTCTTTCCCTGTTCCTCCCCTCTATGTTTCTCGATGTAAATGATGGTGAGATGAAGTAAATGCAATGGCCGTGATGGATTTTGGGCAATACTATCTTCTTTTGTCTCCATATGTATGCATACTATTTGTATGAATGCCCCATGGGCGAAATGACTCAGGCTTCGGAGTCAGGTCTGTTCTTCGAACGGGGATGAAGGTAGAACCCCCACCCTTGTTCAATGGGTTGCTGGGTTCTATTCTCTTCTTTCTTCCTGCTTCAATAGCATGCCCTCCGTATGTATTTGAGTCTGTTCCTCAAGCCCCTTGTGCTGTCCGGGAACCAGAGACATCAATCTCTTGGTTCCCTGGCCTGCCGGCTATAAATGATGCATTTAAACCCGTAGACGAATGCTACCCTGGATCCCCATTCCAATCGTTGAATGATTAGGGTCTGAGGTCTCAGCATCAAGGGTTCTCTCGTTGCAGATCTGCTTCCCAGATGATACCATGCTAGTCCGGGGGATCAGAGACAGCCATCTCTTGACTCCCCCAGACGTCTGGCAGTATACAGATAAAGGCTACTCAGCCCCGATGATGGTCTCTCCTCCTCCTGATGATCTGGCCTTTCAAATCCCTTGGCATCCTTCCAGCAGAGGTGTTCGTGGAATCTCCTCATACTCCCCCGATTCGGCCTCGATCTGAGCCATAAAACCCAGAAATCCCAGAAACAGAGCATCGTTTTTGAGCTCTGAAACCCTGAAATCCTTCTGCATATTCATCTTCTCGGCGTGCGAGTTTCCCCGCCGAGAACCATAAGGCTGAGAGGCCTTCCCCTCCTTTCAGCTAAACGACAAGTCCTTTTGTGAAGCACTCACAGCCCACAGCCTCCCGGCGCTAGGCTCCCGGCGCGGCCATGAGCGCGCCGGGAAGCCTTGTGCCGAGAGCTCCCTCCATCCACCAAATGTCTAGGCCGAGAGCCCCCCCCTTCTTTGACTGACCAAAACCCTAGCTGAGAACCCCTTTGGCCGATCAAACCCCTGGCCGAGACCCTCTTCAAGCCAATAAAACCACACCGAGACCCCCTTGGCCAACCACTAAAACCATGCCGAGAGCCATCTTCTTGCCAATAAAACCATGCCGAGAACCCCCCTTGGCCAGCCAGTAAGCCACGCCGAGGGCACCCTTGGCCAATCAAAAAGCCACGCCGAGAGCTCTTCTTGGCCAACCAAGAAGCCACGCCGAGACCCCTCTTCTTGGCCCAATGAAGCCCAGTCAGGGGACTTTCTCCCCACTGCCATGAGACCGTCATGAATGATCTGAGAAGATACAGTAATGGGGAGGACCTCCCTCCCCTACAGCCCTCATTCCCGATCCGGATTCCACCCTTATGAACCTAAAGGGCCATGTTGTTACATGCGTTCTGAAGGGTTTCAAGGGGATATTGACCGATGAAACAGAGGCAAGCGATGTCCCGGGGCCCGGTGCCCATCCTCATTCGGTTGTCATCCCGGCATTCCGTGGGTGATGACCTATCTTCTCTTGGCACAATCCAAGTCAAGGGGACATGCTGCCGAAATTCACACACACTTGGCCAGGTCACTGTGATATTATCTCTCAACCCCGTCGGCCCACGGAGTCATGCCTTTGTATGCCCTCCGATGGTCCCCTCGAAGGGGGGATATAAACGTGCTACCGCACCCATATGGGGCGTGCAATGGCATGCCGGTCCCTATTCGGACTCCGGGTCAATTATGCCCGATCCTTTACGGTTCCCACTTTGCCACTGCATGGGTGGTTTTCTATTCCCCACTTGGCATCATCCAAGATGGTGGGAATATGCCGTCGGATTTGTCCCCGTAATTAACAAACCCCTGCTTTGCCCGAATACATTTAACGTCTTGCAAACGGATGAATTTTGTCTCCTTTGAGCATACGGCTTTACCGCTGTCTTCCTCCTACCTCTAGCATTTAATCAAGGGTTGTCTTCCTTAGGGAGGACGTAATTAACGTCATAGCGTTCAGGGTATGACGGACTTCTAGTCCAGACACGATCATTCACAATCGACTGACCATGTCAGATCGAGCGCACAATAAAATTGTCACTTCGGTGACTGGCACGTCAATGAACCAATAAATAGATAAACCAATAAATCAATAAACAACCAATAAACCCAATAAACCAAATTAAATAAATAAACAAAGACTTCATATCCTCATCCACACACATGGATGACGATGACGAAAAAATCCGCGTCCACAAGGGATAGTTACTAGATCTAAAGCTAGATTGATGGAGGAAATTTCCCTCAATCCTCCTTGATTGTACCAATTCTTATATGGAATATTCGTGGGGTAGGGAACTCTGCTTCCCGTAGAGGTCTAAAACAATTAGTTCAGTCTCATAAGGTCAATCTGGTGGCCATCAGTGAACCAATGTCGAGTATTAATAAAGCTCCTCAATTGGGAAGATACCTCAAGTTGGGAAGGTTTGTAGGAAACAACTCTCTTGATTCAAAGATTTGGATTTTCTGGCAGGACAGTTATGATATGGAGGCTATTGCCTCCTCTTCTCAATATATCACTCTTGGTTTGAGAGTGAATAATTCTTTCAGTACATACTACACATTTGTATATGCTTCTTGTGCTCTTCACATTCGTTAGTCCCTATTTAGAGATTTAGCTCTCTTTGCTGATTCTATAACAATCCCTTGGATGGTGGGAGGTGACTTTAACTGCGTCTTAAGGCCCTCAGAGAAGATAGGAGGCTGCCTCCCAGCTCTAGCTTCTATGTCAGAGTTTAATAATTTCCTTTGTTCTGCTGGCCTGATTGATGCTGGATTTAAAGGGCCAGTTATGACCTGGACAAATAATAGAGCTGGTTTAGCTAACATACGGGCAAGGCTTGATCGTGTATTAGTGAATAGCTCTTGCCACTCTGTCAACCCTTTATTGACAATCAAACAGTTATCAAGAGGTCCCTCTGACCATGCTCCCTTGCTCCTTAATATTGACAGTTTGTCTAACTGTCCTGGCCGCTTCAGTTTTCAAAGGATGTGGTGTACACACCAATCCTTTAAACAGTGTGTCTCTGATGCTTGGCAGCAAACCAACACTAGTCACCCCAATGCCATGGTTCAGATTTTTGCTAAATTGAAGACTGTTAAAGATTCTCTGTGAAAATGGAATAAGGAAGTCTTTTGGGATGTATTTTGCAATGTAAGTCTTGCTGAAGCTGAAGTGGCACTCAAACAGGACACTTTTGACTCAGACCCTTCTCCAATTCAAAGAGAGAGGCTAAATGCTGCAAATGCTAGTCTTCACCAAGCTATACTTAGAGAAGAAATTTTTTGGAACCAAAAGTCCAAAGTAGATTGGATAGAATGTGGGGACAGAAATACCTCTTTTTATCATGCTGTTGCCCAATGCAATAGAAGGAGAAATGCCATCAGACGACTGAGAGTAGGTGACCCTGAAGAATGGTGTGATAATCAGGAAACTCTGAGAAGTCATGCAGAGGCTTTCTTCAAGAACCTTTTCTCTACTGAGGAACACTCCATAAATTCCAACCTGTTGGAATGTATTCCACAGGTTATTACTGAAGCTCATAATTCTACTTTATGTGCCAAACCAGATTATTCAGAAGTCCGGAAAGCGGTGTGGTCTCTAAAGGGTTCCAGTTCTTCTGGCCCAGATGATTTTTCTGGTGAATTCTATACAACAGTGTGGGATATAATAGGGCAGGATGTCACGCCCCGAGCGCGGAAGATACCCGGAGATGCGCGACGTGTCTATATCAATCATGTCAATCAGAGTGGTCGTGTATTCGACACAAAGACAGAGATGCGCAAAATAGCAAGATAACCCAATCCTTTATTTCATAATGGATAGACTATTACAAATCCAATACTCTGTTAAATAAAAAGGAAAAGAATACATAGTTGACTCAAGAAAACTATGGAAAAGACTAGACGACACTTGTAGAAGCTCTATCACTTTCACTCTTGACCATTCCCATCCGATTGACTTCCATCGTCGTCGGACTTACCTGAAAAGTAAAAAGGGACAAACGGGATGAGCGAACGCTCAGTAGGAAATTATATCTCAAGTACTAGCAAGTGGTTTAAGTAATTACATTTTCATGGATGCAATAAAGCTATGCATGCTCGCATGAAACGACAAGATAGAGAGAATGTAATATCAAAGAAATAAGATGAACTTTCATGAACAAGATACAAGTTATTCAAGATATTCAAGCAAGTACCATTATCGAGTCATGTCAAGAACTTTGGCTATCATGTATCAAGCAAGTAAATTACCCTTTTTCGGGCCACGCATTTCATTTCATGTCAAGTACGAGTCAAGTACAAGATGTGTGTGGAATGTCCAATCAAGCAAGTCAAGTACTCGGTATAATGCCAGATACCTTATCATTTTAACTCCCATGGGCACAAGTACTTTCGGGTGCTCCTCCCAGGACCAGATCGGGCCCTATATGCGCAGGCATTTATCATGTGTTTTGACATCCACTCTTGTTTATATAGCCAATATAGAATTTTAATAATCAAGCTTGTAGATACGTATGACAACTTTGATAGAATAGAGTCCAAAATATGACAAAGGACATAGAATGGCGATAATAACGGTATAATCACGAGTTCGATAAAACTAGGTAGAATATGGTTCCCTTAACTTAGGTACCATGACAAATCAATATGGACATTCTTTATATAGAATTGAGGTCCACATGAACATTAGATCAAGCAAGATACCCTCATTCTTATCATAGAATTGGGGTTTACAAGAATGACACGATATGGCATGATATCATCATCCCATCAAGAATTTCTTATGATATACTCTTTGTATAATCATAAGGGCCGGTATACCATGTTTTCTTTAGATTGACATGGCAAAAACTGTGTAATGGGTTTTTAGGGTACAACCAGCTCAGTCGGCCTTGAGGGAATCCAAGGCTACGAGGAGTCTTACGGAGGTCTCTATGACTAACTTGCTAGTCCAAAGGAACGGAATGTCCAATGGAGAGCTTGTATGTCAATGAGAGTTGAGTGTGATCGATAAATCAACATGAAACGTGGGACTATACTCACGGAGTGGAGAATAGTGCCGATATATATATATATGTATAATATATAAACCATCGGTTAGCAAATCAGAGGAAAAATCAGTTTACAGTAAAATAACGACTTAGGTCAAGTCGTGTCTCAAGTAATTAACGCCTAACTGAAGGGCGTTTACATATATTGCCAATTTGTAGAATTTCCATTATTTCATTAATTTATCAAAACACGCCTTTACTGGGGGCGTTTCTTAAAAGTTGACGACTGCAGGGGCAGGCGTCTCATCATTTACATATTTGACAGGATATAATTATTCTCAGAAATTTATCAAAAACGCGCCCTTGGAAGGGGCGTTACTTTCAAAAACGCGCCCTTGGAAGGGGCGTTACTTTCCAATTCCATTTTACAGAATATGTGAATTTTAGGTTTTTAACAGATACACGCCCTAGAAAGGGGCGTTACTTTTAATGTTCACGCCTTGTACTGGGGCGTTAGAATATGGAAAACGACTTTGTCCAAGTCGTGAATTTCAAGTTTTTAACAGATACACGCCCTAGAAAGGGGCGTTACTTTTAATATTCACGCCTTGTACTGGGGCGTTAGAATATGGAAAACGACTTTGTCCAAGTCGTGAATTTCAAGGGATTTACGATATTTTAATAAATAATATTTTGAGAGACAGGAGACATGTCATGGCAGTAAAATTTAACAGGAATTCACAGAGTCATGCAAGATATTAAAAATCAATATTTCATATGTATTGTAATTTTAAACAGATCAATTATTAATCACATGCGATTCTTATGAAATTAACGCCTGCGTAGAGGGCGTCAAATATTAAATTGACGACCACTGGCATGGTCGTTTCTTTTAAATTAGCGCCCTAATCAAGGGCGTTTCTTTCAAAATATTTCAGAAAACGCATGAAAACTATAATAATCATATGCATGACATGCTTATATATATATATATCTTGCATTAATTTCATTTGGGCTACAGTAGCTTGAGAAAATCCTACCTTATGATCTGGATGAAGGAGATGAAAGGGCTTTGAAGCTTCAACTGCAACTTAATAGAAGAAGAACAATCGTTCTTCCGTCAACCTGGAGAGGAAACGAAGAATATTAATTCTTCTCATGCTACGTTCATAAAAAAGGAACAGAAGAAGAAAATAGAAGAACATATGTTCTTCACGTACCTAGCAGCAGACGTTCGATCAAATGGGTTTTAGGGTTCGATCGAACATGTTATTTATAGGATTTTGAAGTCCTAACAAGAGTAGTGTTTGATTGAGGGTAATATATCCTTAATAGAGTCCTTACTCTAATAGACACTTACTAGATTAGGTTAATCTTTGCTTGGATAAGTTCTGGGTTCGATCGGGTCACGAACTGAATTAACGCCTTTGGTCAGGGCGTGTATTCTTGAATTAACGCCTTGCATAAGGGCGTTTCTTAAAAAGCGCCTTGAAAAAGGGCGTTTCGTGTTTTAAAACACGCCCAAGATAGAGGTGTTTCTTTTACTTGCCTATTTGGTCGTGAGAGTTGACGACCGCACGTGTGGGCGTCCTTTCTTTAGTCACGCCTTTGATAGAGGCGTTTCTTTTTGAATTAACGCCCTAATAAGAGGCGTTATTTTTAATTTGTTTTATTTCATCCAATTAACCCTATTCCTTTTATATATATTACTTCTGTAATATATATGTTTTAATTCATTTCAATTATTCATTTATTAGGGTTGCTACACCCTCCCCCACTTAAAAAGAATTTGGTCCCCAAATTCAATATATATATAATTATACACGCGGAGAGTGTAGGACATATACCTCTTAGAATAACTCGGGAAATCGTTTCTTCATAGATTCCTCGGTCTCCCATGTCGCTTCGCGTTCAGGATTCTTATTCCATTGCACCTTGATCATGGGAATAACCTTATTCCTTAGAGCTCGTATTTCTCGATCTAATATCTTTAAAGGCCTTTGTTCATATGTGAGATCTTTCTGGATCACCAGATCTCCATGCTCAATAATATGTGACGGATCGTGCACATACTTCTTCAACATAGATATGTGAAATACATTGTGTACCTCGAACAACTGAGGAGGCAACGCGATGCGATAAGCAACCTCGCCAACTCTTTCGAGTACCTCAAATGGTCCGATGAATCTTGGCGTAAGCTTGCCCTTAACACCAAATCTTCGTATGCCACGTCCAGGGGATATTTTAAGAAATACATGATCTCCAACCTGGAATTCAAGATCTCTTCTCCTGGTATCAGCATAAGCCTTTTGCCTTGTCTGAGCAACTTGTAATCTTTCTCTGATTACTTGTATCTTCTCGGTTGTATCCCTTACCATGTCTGGACCTAATAGTTGTTTTTCTCCAACTTCGTTCCAACATATGGGAGATCGGCAACTCCTTCCGTATAAGGCTTCGAAAGGTGCCATTTGGATACTAGCTTGGTAGCTATTATTATATGCAAATTCAACTAAAGGTAAGTGGTCATGCCAGCTTCCTCCAAAGTCAATAATGCATGCTCTCAGCATATCTTCAACAACTTGATTAGTTCGCTCGGTCTGACCATCCGTTTGTGGGTGGAAAGCAGTACTAAAGTTGAGCCTTGTCCCCAACGAATGTTGTAATCCCTTCCAAAAATGAGAAGTAAAACGGGGATCTCTATCCGACACGATTGAGACAGGAATTCCATGTATCCTGACTATTTCTTTAATGTATAGTGCAGCTAGCACATCAATCGACCATCGGCTTTTGATTGGCAAGAAATGTGCCGATTTAGTCAATCGATCAATGATAACCCAGATTCCATCATGTCCTCCTTTAGATTTAGACAAACCCATGATGAAGTCCATACCAATATCCTCCCATTTCCACTTAGGAATATCTAGAGGATGTAGTTTTCCCGCAGGCTTTTGATGTTCCGCCTTGACCTGTTGGCATGTGAGACAGCGTGATACATAGTCCGCTATTTCTCTTTTCATATTGGGCCACCAAAAGTTCCTCTTTACATCTTGGTACATTTTAGTTGATCCAGGATGAATAGTGTATCTTGATCGGTGAGCTTCATCTAAGATCTTCTTCTTTAATTCCGGACAATCGGGTATACAAGTTCTATCTTTGAACGATAATCTTCCATCAGAAGTTAGTTGAAAAATCAGATTGTCCTTCTAATCTGCCTTTGATTTCTACTAACATAGGATCATCATCCTGAAGTGTTTGTATCTCAGATAACAAATCTGACTGTATGCTTACATGAGATAGTGTGACAAATTTGGATTCCGTGTCCAAGCTTATATTGAGCTCGGAGAATTGTTCAAGTAACCTCCATTCTTGTATCATACAATTTGCTATCTTTGCTCTCGGCTTTCGACTAAGGGCATCAGCCACATAATTACCCTTTCCGGGATGGTATTGTATACTGAAGTCGAAGTCCTTGAGATATTCTAGCCAACGTCTTTGTCTCATGTTCAGCTCCTTTTGTGAAAATAGATATTTGAGACTTTTGTGATCGGAGTATACAGTAAACTGTACCCCATAGAGATAGTGTCTCCATATCTTTAGGGCAAATACTACCGCGGCCAATTCCAAGTCATGGACGGGGTAATTCTCCTCATGCTTCTTCAGTTGACGAGAAGAGTATGCTATGACCTTCCCATGTTGCATTAGAACACATCCGAGGCCAATGCCAGAAGCATCAGTGTAGACCTCGAATTTCTCTCCTTCAATTGGTAGGGCTAAGACCGGAGCTGTGGTGAGATGATCCTTGAGAGTTTGGAAACTGCTTTCACATTCCTCACTCCATTCATATCGGATCTCCTTACGAGTTAATCTTGTAAGTGGTACGGCGATCTTAGAGAAATCTTTGATAAATCGCCGATAATAGCCTGCAAGACCTAAGAAACTTCTGATCTCGCTTGCATTAGTGGGTCTCTCCCAGTTTCTCACAGCTTCAACTTTTGACGGATCCACAGATAAACCGTCCTTGGATATGACATGTCCGAGAAAAGCCACTTCTTCAAGCCAGAACTCGCATTTGCTGAGTTTAGCATATAATTGATTTGTCCTCAAGACTTGCAATGCAATCCTCAAATGCTCTTCATGTTCTTCCTTAGTCTTAGAATATATCAATATATCATCGATGAAGACTACTATGAATTGATCCAAGTAAGGCCTGAATATGCTATTCATTAACTGCATAAAGGCAGCAGGGGCATTTGTTAGTCCAAAAGGCATAACAACAAATTCGTAATGGCCATACCTGCTTCTGAATGCGGTCTTGTGAATGTCATCATCCTTGATCCTTAATTGATGATATCCCGACCGGAGATCAATCTTGGAGAAATATTTGGATCCTGAAATCTGATCAAACAATTCATCGATTCTCGGCAGTGGATACTTGTTCTTGATAGTAAGATGATTCAACTGTCGATAGTCAATACACAATCTCATGGATCCATCTTTCTTCTTTACAAATAAGACTGGTGCTCCCCACGGGGAAGTACTTGGTCTAATAAACCCTTTTCGGATTAGTTCCATCAACTGCTCCTTCAACTCCTTGAGTTCAGCAGGGGACATTCTATATGGTGCCTTTGAAACCGGACCAGCACCAGGGACTAAGTCGATGGTAAAGGCCACATCTCTTTGCGGGGGTAATCCCGGCAATTCCTCCGGAAATACGTCTGGGAATTCTCGTACCACTTGAACGTCTTCTATCTTGGTTTCCTTAGCTTCTTTATTAGTGACAAAAGCAAGGAAGGATACACATCCTTTCCTGACGAGCTTGCTTGCTCGAAGAGCCGAAATAAGAGGGGATTTGCTTCGACTTTTAGGACTAGTATAAGTCAGTTCTGGAAATTCTTTGAAAACAATCTTGCTATTACGGCAATCAACCGATGCCTGGTACTTAGATAACCAATCTGCTCCTAGTATAACATCATATTCTTTTAGATCTAAGCAGACAAGATCAATAGGAAAATTCTTTCCTCGAACCAACACCTCACAGTTTTGGTAATGATGCGTGATATCCGTCTCGTTTCCGAGAGGAGTAGACAACACTATTTTCATCCATTCTGGTTCTAGAGGTAATGGGTCAGCAAACTTCTTGGAAATAATGGAATGCGATGCACCCGTATCAAATAAGACATGTGCATATTTGGAACAAATTTTTAATGTACCTTCCACCAATCCGCCTTCTTCTTCTGGTTCGGTCTCTTGGATTGCATGAAGACGCGCGTTCCTTGTCACTGGGTGTTTACCCTCACCGTCTTGGTCATTCATTAATGGACAATCGGGAATCCGATGTTCACGACTCCCACAACGGAGACATGCTCCTAATTTCCTCCAGCATTCTTCTGTTTTGTGACCAGCCTTGTCACAATGCTTGCATACTACGTTTGAAGGGGTAGTGGTGATAGAGAAAGGCTTGGATTTCTTGTACTTCTGATCTTGAGAGGAAGAACCTCCATTATTGGGCCTCTTCTTAAAGTTGGGTTTAAAAGAACCCGAACTTGTGACTTGCTCCTTTTTGTCTTTCCCACGGATCCTATCAGATAGTTCCGTGGCATCTTCAAGCAACTGAGCTCGGCGCACTATTTCAGTATAAACTTGAATATCCATAGGCGCCAGTTGAGTAATGTAGTGGGGCCTAAGCCCATTAAGAAATCTACGGGCTTTCATCTTTTCCGTGCCAATTAAATGCTTAGCATATCTAGACAGTCTAGAGAACTGTGCTTCATAATCAGCCACCGATAAAGATCTTTGCTTTAATGCGGCAAATTCGGCGGCCTTCTTTTCCTGGACCCTATCAGAGAAATATTTGGCGTTGAAATATTCAACGAATTCACCCCATGTAACTTGAGTTGGGTCAATAGTAGCTTCAATCGACTCCCACCAGCATCTAGCATCCTTTTCTAACTGGAAAGTAGCTAATAAGACTTTGTCCTGATCCGTGCATTGCATGACACGGAATATACGTTCAATCTCCCGAACCCAATGCTCGGCATCGTCTGGATCAGTCGATCCCATGAACTTCGGGGGATTCATATTCTTGAATGCTTGGTGTAAGCTTCCAGCTCGTGGAGCACCACCTTGTGCTACCTGTTGTAGCACTTGGGTCATCCCTTGAAGGGTACGCTGCATGTTGCGCCATTGAGCACGTTCGGCAGCCATTATCCTACAATTACAATAGCTATGTTAGTATTATATCACTATGATCTTATAAAGGACTCATTGATCATTTAACCTTTGGTTCTACCCATTCTCACTTGGTTAAAGGTTTTGAAACCTATCCTTGGACTTGGGTTTCCTAGGAATTGAATACCTTATGCTCTGATACCACAAAGACTGTCACGCCCCGAGCGCGGAAGATACCCGGAGATGCGCGACGTGTCTATATCAATCATGTCAATCAGAGTGGTCGTGTATTCGACACAAAGATAGAGATGCGCAAAATAGCAAGATAACCCAATCCTTTATTTCATAATGGATAGACTATTACAAATCCAATACTCTGTTAAATAAAAAGGAAAAGAATACATAGTTGACTCAAGAAAACTATGGAAAAGACTAGACGACACTTGTAGAAGCTCTATCACTTTCACTCTTGACCATTCCCATCCGATTGACTTCCATCGTCGTCGGACTTACCTGAAAAGTAAAAAGGGACAAACGGGATGAGCGAACGCTCAGTAGGAAATTATATCTCAAGTACTAGCAAGTGGTTTAAGTAATTACATTTTCATGGATGCAATAAAGCTATGCATGCTCGCATGAAACGACAAGATAGAGAGAATGTAATATCAAAGAAATAAGATGAACTTTCATGAACAAGATACAAGTTATTCAAGATATTCAAGCAAGTACCATTATCGAGTCATGTCAAGAACTTTGGCTATCATGTATCAAGCAAGTAAATTACCCTTTTTCGGGCCACGCAATTCATTTCATGTCAAGTACGAGTCAAGTACAAGATGTGTGTGGAATGTCCAATCAAGCAAGTCAAGTACTCGGTATAATGCCAGATACCTTATCATTTTAACTCCCATGGGCACAAGTACTTTCGGGTGCTCCTCCCAGGACCAGATCGGGCCCTATATGCGCAGGCATTTATCATGTGTTTTGACATCCACTCTTGTTTATATAGCCAATATAGAATTTCAATAATCAAGCTTGTAGATACGTATGACAACTTTGATAGAATAGAGTCCAAAATATGACAAAGGACATAGAATGGCGATAATAACGGTATAATCACGAGTTCGATAAAACTAGGTAGAATATGGTTCCCTTAACTTAGGTACCATGACAAATCAATATGGACATTCTTTATATAGAATTGAGGTCCACATGAACATTAGATCAAGCAAGATACCCTCATTCTTATCATAGAATTGGGGTTTACAAGAATGACACGATATGGCATGATATCATCATCCCATCAAGAATTTCTTATGATATACTCTTTGTATAATCATAAGGGCCGGTATACCATGTTTTCTTTAGATTGACATGGCAAAAACTGTGTAATGGGTTTTTAGGGTACAACCAGCTCAGTCGGCCTTGAGGGAATCCAAGGCTACGAGGAGTCTTACGGAGGTCTCTATGACTAACTTGCTAGTCCAAAGGAACGGAATGTCCAATGGAGAGCTTGTATGTCAATGAGAGTTGAGTGTGATCGATAAATCAACATGAAACGTGGGACTATACTCACGGAGTGGAGAATAGTGCCGATATATATATATATGTATAATATATAAACCATCGGTTAGCAAATCAGAGGAAAAATCAGTTTACAGTAAAATAACGACTTAGGTCAAGTCGTGTCTCAAGTAATTAACGCCTAACTGAAGGGCGTTTACATATATTGCCAATTTGCAGAATTTCCATTATTTCATTAATTTATCAAAACACGCCTTTACTGGGGGCGTTTCTTAAAAGTTGACGACTGCAGGGGCAGGCGTCTCATCATTTACATATTTGACAGGATATAATTATTCTCAGAAATTTATCAAAAACGCGCCCTTGGAAGGGGCGTTACTTTCAAAAACGCGCCCTTGGAAGGGGCGTTACTTTCCAATTCCATTTTACAGAATATGTGAATTTTAGGTTTTTAACAGATACACGCCCTAGAAAGGGGCGTTACTTTTAATGTTCACGCCTTGTACTGGGGCGTTAGAATATGGAAAACGACTTTGTCCAAGTCGTGAATTTCAAGTTTTTAACAGATACACGCCCTAGAAAGGGGCGTTACTTTTAATATTCACGCCTTGTACTGGGGCGTTAGAATATGGAAAACGACTTTGTCCAAGTCGTGAATTTCAAGGGATTTACGATATTTTAATAAATAATATTTCGAGAGACAGGAGACATGTCATGGCAGTAAAATTTAACAGGAATTCACAGAGTCATGCAAGATATTAAAAATCAATATTTCATATGTATTGTAATTTTAAACAGATCAATTATTAATCACATGCGATTCTTATGAAATTAACGCCTGCGTAGAGGGCGTCAAATATTAAATTGACGACCACTGGCATGGTCGTTTCTTTTAAATTAGCGCCCTAATCAAGGGCGTTTCTTTCAAAATATTTCAGAAAACGCATGAAAACTATAATAATCATATGCATGACATGCTTATATATATATATATCTTGCATTAATTTCATTTGGGCTACAGTAGCTTGAGAAAATCCTACCTTATGATCTGGATGAAGGAGATGAAAGGGCTTTGAAGCTTCAACTGCAACTTAATAGAAGAAGAACAATCGTTCTTCCGTCAACCTGGAGAGGAAACGAAGAATATTAATTCTTCTCATGCTACGTTCATAAAAAAGGAACAGAAGAAGAAAATAGAAGAACATATGTTCTTCACGTACCTAGCAGCAGACGTTCGATCAAATGGGTTTTAGGGTTCGATCGAACATGTTATTTATAGGATTTTGAAGTCCTAACAAGAGTAGTGTTTGATTGAGGGTAATATATCCTTAATAGAGTCCTTACTCTAATAGACACTTACTAGATTAGGTTAATCTTTGCTTGGATAAGTTCTGGGTTCGATCGGGTCACGAACTGAATTAACGCCTTTGGTCAGGGCGTGTATTCTTGAATTAACGCCTTGCATAAGGGCGTTTCTTAAAAAGCGCCTTGAAAAAGGGCGTTTCGTGTTTTAAAACACGCCCAAGATAGAGGCGTTTCTTTTACTTGCCTATTTGGTCGTGAGAGTTGACGACCGCACGTGTGGGCGTCCTTTCTTTAGTCACGCCTTTGATAGAGGCGTTTCTTTTTGAATTAACGCCCTAATAAGAGGCGTTATTTTTAATTTGTTTTATTTCGTCCAATTAACCCTATTCCTTTTATATATATTACTTCTGTAATATATATGTTTTAATTCATTTCAATTATTCATTTATTAGGGTTGCTACACAGGATGTCACTGAAGCTGTTGGTTCATTCTTTGAAGGCTTCCCTATTCCAAGTGGTATATCCTCCTCTCTCATCACTCTTATCCCTAAGGTGCCAGAGCCCAGGTCCTTTAGTGATTTCAAGCCTATAAGCTTGTGCAACTTTTCCTATAAAATCATTTCCCAGATTATCTCTGAAAGATTGGCTCCTTTATTGCCAAGTATTATATCAGTGGAGCAAGGGGCTTTTGTTAAGGGGAGATTCATTTTAGATAATGTGGCTCTTGCTCGGCAGTTAATGATGGATATAAACAAAAAGGTACGCGGTCATAATATGATCGTTAAGCTTGACATGGCAAAGGCCTATGATAGGATGGAATGGGATTTTATCTTGACTGTCATGAGGAAGTTTGGTTTCAATACTAGATTTACCTCGTACATTGGAATGCTTCTCTATAACTGTTGGTTTTCGGTCAATTTTAATGGAGCGGCATCAGGTTTTTTTAAGTCCAGCAGGGGCATTAGGCAAGGGGACCCCATAGCCCCTTACCTATTCATAATTGCTTCAGAAGTTCTTAGTAGAGGCCTCTCTGCCCAATTTCAATCTGGAAGCTTACTAGGTTACAAAGGACCAAGGCAGTCCATGCGGATTACACACTTACTATATGCAGATGATTCTATGGTTTTCCTTAATGCTAGCAGACAAAATGTTGTGGCATTCCAACAATTCATTTGCAGATATGAGCAATGCTTAGGGCAGAAAGTGAATGTTAACAAAAGCTGTTTTATTCTTTCAGAGAAAGCACCTTCCTCCCTTAAACAGTCAATTCATGTTCTTACTGGTTTTAAAAATCAGACTGCTGGAATCAACTATTTGGGCATTCCAGTAAAAAAGGGCAGGTACCTTTGCTCTGACTTCAAATCCCTGATTGAAAGGGTTCAGATCAAGTTGGAAGGCTAGAAATCCAAGCTTCTATCCCAGGCTGGCAGAGTAGTTCTAATAGATTCTGTTTTGCATAGTATGCCAATCTACCTTGCTTCTGCTTGTTTTATCCCAAAGAAGGTTGTCAGATTCATTGACAGGCAATGTTCAAATTTTTTCTGGCAAGGCAGTGATGGCAATAACCGAAGACATTGGATAGCTTGGTCAGTAGTTCAGAGGCCACGCTCAGAAGGAGGACTGGGAATAAGAGATCTAAAATGGGTTCAAATCTCACTGGCAATTAAGAGTTTATGGAACATTCTTCATGGGTCTTCCCTCTGGTCTCGATATGCTAGGTAACGGTTCATTAAATTTCATTTTGCCAACTGTACTAAGCCTTTCTCTACAAGTATGCCTTTGGCAGTCTTCAGGCAAGCCCAAGATTTTCTAATAAAAAATAGCAGATGGCTTGTTGGAAATGGGGTAGAAATTGACTTCCTGAGAGATAATTGGACAGGGCAAGGCCCTGCCATTAATGTAGTTCAGGCTGATGGTAGAAATAGAGGCGCAGATTTCCCTCTGGCTTCAGTCCGAGAAGTGATTCAGGATTCTCAGCATATCACCAGGGGTTCCCTCAGTAACACCTTTCTTTTTCCACACATCCAGTTCAGCAATGAGGCTGGCATTTGTATCTGGACAGGCACTTTAAAGGGTGATTTCTCTGTAAAGTCAACATGTAACTTGCTTCGAACTAAAGGTATTCGGAGGCCAGCTTTGGCCAAGTTATGGCACTCAGCAATTGCTCCGAGAGCAGCTCTTTTCACATGGAAAATTCTCCTTCGAGCAGTGCCGGTTGATAGCAGGGTGGCTGAATGTGGAATTCAAATGGCTTCTAGGTGCAACTGTTGTTCATCTCCTTCCCAAGAAGACTTAAACCATGTTTTCATCTCCAGTGAATTGGCTTCTGACCTATGGGGCTGGGTGCACCCTCTTGTCAGCAACAAGATTGCTCTTTGTGAGCAGATTGCAACCCAAAGCTGGAATTTAATTTCTGAAACCAACATGTCATCTGCAATACAGTTTATTGGTATGTATGCTGTAATTTTGATGCTATGGGAAATATGGAAACATAGATGTGCTCTAAGATTTGAAGGAGTGACCCTCAGCAGTGCATCTATCAAAAGGAAAATAATCTCTTCAATAGCTTTGGTGTTGGACAAGCTAAATTTTCACAAGCCTTTATCTCCAGCCCAATCCCACTGCTTAGCCTCCTTCCATTTACACCCCCGAGTGGAAATCAAACAGCCACTCTTGGTCTTTTGTCGTTTGGCCGCCCAAGATTTTTCACTCCATGTAGATGGTGCCTCAAAGGGCAACCCCGGCATAAGTGGAGGTGGAGGATGTATCAGGGACCATGCAGGCAAACTCATAGTTGGTTTTGCATTTCATTATGGTCGAGGCAATAGTATCTTAGCAGAGACAAGGGCTCTTCATGATGGTTTAGCTATAGCAAAGCAATGTCATATTAAGTTGGCAGTAGTGTACTCGGACTGTGCCCTCCTAGTAGAGGCAATTCAGAATGGAATGGCTCCAACCTGGATGGTCCTTCCCTGGTGGAAAAGGACCTTGGATCTCCTCCAGGAGAATGGGTGTCCGGTCTGGCATGTTTTTAGAGAAGGGAATCAAGTTGCTGATTCCCTCGCCTCGTATGCATGCACCATTACTGAAAACACAATCTTCACTCAAGAAAGGGACCTCCCACGAAGGGCCAAGGGAGCGTTAAGAATTGACAAAGTTGGAATGCCAGCCATCCGTCTCCGTTAGCCTCTATTGGGGAATGTCCTGAAGCCAATATACAGAATTCAGAAGCTGCAGTCTCTGAATGTAATTCCTAATGTATAGACTTTATGAGCGAAAGGGAGCAATGTATGGACTTCTCAAATGTACAGGCCTCACAAGCTGCAGCGATAGGGCGTGCAATATACAGACTCTAGAATGTACAGACTCCACATAGCTGAAGCGCTCACAAAGATCAGCAATGTACAGACTTCAGTCAAAAGGGAGCAGTGTATAGACTTCCTCGAATGTACAGACTCCAGATTGTACAGACTTCACGAAGTTGTAGAGCTCACAAAGCTCAGCAATGTACAGACTTCAGTTAAAGGGGAGCAATGTATAGACTTTTCGAATGCACAGGCTTCAGCGAAAGGCAGTGTAGAGACTACATAATGTATAGACTTTACGAAGCTGCAGCGCAAGGGCGTGCAATGTACAGACTTCAGTGAAAGGGTATGCAATGTACAGACTCCACGAAGCAGCTGCATAAGGGCTGTACAGACTTCACAAATCTCACAATGTACAAACTTCAGACTTCACAAACCTCACAAGACTTTCAAACTAATACTTAGACTGTATAGACTTCAACAGTAAAAGGATTGCAGTGTACAGACTTCCTAAAGCCCAGTCACTGAGTGTATAGACTTCAGCAATGGCGGGAGTGCAATGTCTGGACTCTTCAAATGTATAGACTTCATAGAAAAGGCTGTACAGACTCCACATGGCCAGACACCGTGCGCCAGTCTCAAGAGGATTATTCAATTTTTTTACACTTGAACTCACCTTGTAATTTTAGAGGCTTGGCCTCTTATGACTTTGTTCAAGTTTGAAAAATCAATAAAATAAAGCATCAAGTGGTGATTTTGTGGAGTGAGAACATTCCCTTCCTCTGGAATGGGGGTGCACTCTCCCTTCTTCTTGCTTGATGACTTGGGTTTAAAAAAAAAAGCAGGATATCAAGAACTTATAGATGTTGATGCCACTTTTTGGGCAAGCAAGAACTCATGTATAAGCAAGTAAGAGTCATGTTCAAGCAAGTAAAATTCATATTCAAGCAAGTAATAACAAGTACGTGTCAATAGAATTGATTATTTTAATCAAACAAGTATTTTGCCCTTTTTCGGGCCACGCAAGTCAAGTATCGCCCGCTCCGGGCCACGCAAGTCAAGTAGAGAGAGTAAGTGTGGAGTGTCTCAAGTCAAGCAAGTCAAGCAAGTACTTCGGTGCAATGCCAAACACCGTGGTCAATAAACTCCCATGGGCACAAGTACCTTCGGGTGCTCTTCCCAGGACCAGACCGGGCCCTATATGCACAACATTTCATGTATTACTTTTGACATCCACTCTCATTTATAGCCAATATAGAATTTCAAGGGTTGCCATTGTAGGATATACACAAGGTAGATTTTCATGAAATGGAGTTCAAGGACTCATAATATGCAGGAAAATGAATTAGGGTTCTGTCGGTACAAACACGAGACAAATCAGGAATCAGGAATTTGAACGAAACAGCTGACAGACTGAATTGGCACTTGGGGGTTACCCCTGCTTTTAGGCAATTGGCGACTGGGGGTTACCCAGTCTTTCATGCAATTGGCGTCTGAGGGTCAGGGTATGTTTCAGTCAATTGGCGCCTGGGGGTTAGCCCCTCTTTCAAGCAATTGGCGTCTGGGGGTTGGCTATTTTTCAAAGTTTCCATTTTTCAGAAAAAGTATATATATATAGTGGAATTGGCCCCCCTCCAAAGTGACTTCATTTAATTGAAGTCTGCTCGGGGTGACTTCATTTAATTGAAGTCTCCTCGGGGTGACTTCATTTAATTAAAGTCTTCCCGGGGTGTCGCTATTCAATGAATTGAAGTCATGGCTTGGGACGTCAATTGAATTTAGGTGATTTACACCGGACAGGTACATTCTGTGACTCAAAACACTATTCATACCGTAAAAGTTTCTCGAAAATAGGAAGCAAGGATATGAAAGGTAGAGAAAATTCTCGAGAGTTCAGAATCATGCTCATGCAAAATTGTTGGGTTTTAGTTCCAGAGATATAAAATTTCTAATGCGATGTTTATTTTTTTTCTAAAAATGGAATTGGCGCCTCCTCAAGGTGACTTCATTTAATTGAAGTCACCTAGGGGTGTCGCTAATTGAAGTAAGGGTTCTGGTGAATGGCGCCCCTCTACAGTGACTTCATTTAATTAAAGTCACTGCGGAGAGTCACCAATTGAGCCGTTTTCAAGTGAGTCATGCTTCGCATCAGAGAGGTACATTCTGAGATACAAGTTACTGTTCATATTTTCAGAGTTTCTCCGAATCGGGAATTAAAGACATGGGCATGTAGAGAAAAATATCAGGGTCCCAAAAATATATTCATGCAAGAATCTTATGGTTTAGTTCAATAGATATAGATTTTTGAATGCATTGATTAATAATTTCTGAAAATTGCTGGAAAATGAATTGACGACACTTCATAGTGTCTTCAATTAAATGGCACCCTGGCTTGGGGCGCCTCTTCAGGAAATGTCGCCCTGGCTGGGGGCGCTATTCACCTGAGGGCTGGACTTTCTGGGTTTTTAAAATATGTACGTATCTATTGTAACAGAGGTTATATACTAGGGCTAAAACATGATTATTTGAGGCTGTAAAAATTAGTATGATAGGATATGTTCAAATCCAGTAAAATTAGTATAACAGACTATGCAACAGACATGGAAAAACTGATGTAACAAGATATAGTTTGTTTAAGTAAAAACCCGTGCAACATGCTATAGAGTATGGTATACTTAAAACCCATGTAGCATGCTATAGGAACAGGCTGCATGGCATGACATACGGAGTATACTAGCATGTTGTGTTATCCTATTTTAGCTACGGGTTAGGCTAGATCTTGAGAAAACCTACCTTTTTGGCTTGATTACGTGGTACAGATGAAAGAATAAGAAATCCAAGGATGAAGCCACACGTTCTCCGCCATCGTAAAGCTCCAGCAGCAGAACGTAGAGTGTAAGAAGGACGCTCCTTCACGTCTTTCGAGGGAAAGAAGTGAAATATTCCCTTCTGCAAGCAGCATTGATGATGGCAGTAGCCTCTGCCAGTTCTACGGAGGGAATTAGTTATAGGAAATCTAGTTGCCAATGCAAATCATTGGTTTACTGCCTTGCGGGTCCGGTTGGGGAACAAGATCCTAGACATGGTGCTTTGCCTGCTAAATGAGGTTGTTTGTGCCTCAACCTTCTAGAAGCATTTTGGAAATGACGTCCTGGTAAAGGGTCGCATATTCATTGGGTGATCCTATTCATGTAAATGACGCCTCTGCATGAGGTCGTCCATTCTTCATGGCTTTAGACAAAAATGTAACCTTCACGTGTTGGCCTTCATGGTGTATATATATATATATATTAATACTTTAGTGGGATGGTGGCCCCAAGGGAAATGGCACCTTCTGTGGAGACTTCATTTTAGTGAATGGCGCCCTGGTAAAGGGTCGCTCATTCCCTTTGTGTTGGAAAAGGAAACCCCACTTACGTACTACCCATGTGTTGGCATAAAGTAAAGTTGGCTTGTATGTTTATATAATAGTCCTCATAAAATATGGTTCTTCTATATAAGGCCTTCATGTAGGATTCTTTAGGTAGAAGTTTTGATTTTTCTTAATTGCTTTATCAGTGGTGCTACATA
Organism: Amorphophallus konjac; assembly: GCA_022559845.1. Classification (NCBI taxonomy): domain Eukaryota; kingdom Viridiplantae; phylum Streptophyta; class Magnoliopsida; order Alismatales; family Araceae; genus Amorphophallus; species Amorphophallus konjac. Next base: position 271,362,870 of record CM040123.1, on the reverse strand, counting down.
AAGACTTGTCTTTTCTTCACAAATTTGGATTGTCTGGAGCATTATGTACTTTCCACGTAATCTTCACGCTTTCTTTTCCCTACTTTAAACCTTCCTTGGGATAAGAAACGGCGGCCGAAGCCTCATCGAAGGGTGTGAGATGGCGCGATCTTCGGGGTCCCGTTGCTTCGATTTCCACAAAGTTAGGGAGGTGTGAAGACTCTTTTGCCCCTTCTGGGGGTTTCGTCTCAGTCCTATAAATGGAGACCCTGAGGGGAACCCTAAGGGTGTAGCAACCCGGATAAACTAGAGGAAATAAAATTTCCAATTAATTAAAAACCTCCAATTGAATGATAAAGGGCCCAAATCAACCAAATGGTAAAACCCAAATAAATCATTCAAAAGGCCTTAACCTCTTATATATATATATATAAATATATATATATATATATATACATGAACTAATGGGCTTCCGATATATATATAAACTAAAATCACTAAAGGGCCTTAAAAGCCCATAACCCTCCCTGCGTCCAATGGAGGAATAGGATATATATATATGGATATAAATATATACATATTCTAAAAAGCTAACCCTTATCACGTACGAAGCTTGCATGCGTTAGGGTTTATGCCATCCCAGAAAGTGGCTGTGGTTGGGAAGGTTTTAACCAAGAAGGATTGATATGTGGGAAACTTCTATTCCAATAGGAATCCATGCATAGAAATTTAAATACTATTAGGATTCTAAAAACTAAAGATCCATAAAAAGGACCCCTTCATCGACGAGCTCCGGCTACTGCAGTTGCTCATATTTCTTTGCGTCGTCCTCTTCCTTGCTGCCATCGTCGTCTTCCTCCTGTTGCTGCACCTTACTACCGTGAACGGAGGAAAGAGAGCTTATCGTCTTCCTCTCTCCGTGCTACAGCTAACGTGCCGTGTCATGCCCCGATGCGAAAAATCGGAATGCAGCAGTTATAACATTCATGTCAATCAGAGCATTCATTGCCACAAGAGACCATACACCAAAAGGCCAACAATTAAAATGCAATTAATAAAACTTTATTGATAACAAAGATGAAGTGTACTTATTACAACTGACATCTCGTGGACTTTACTACCTTTAATAATAACTAACGTAGAGGAAAAGAATGCAAGACCTACTATGACTCAAGACACTTCACAATTGACGTAACTACATTGACTCTAAAGAAAGACACGACCAACGCTAACTGGCTCGCTCCTACCATCACTCTTGCCTAAGCCGGCCCATCAGTTTGAGTCTCCTCATCCGAGCTACCTGAAAAGGTGGGAAAAATTGAGTGAGCGAGAGCTCAGTAGGATTTTATATCTCTATCATCAGGCATAGTTTAAGTGATTAATCATTTCATCATGTATGGCAATGCGATAAAAGCATCAAAATAAACATATAAACATGCGATAATTGACAAATAAGAGAAGTAAAAGATAGATGGTATAAATGCAAGTATAATAAGAGTTTTCCCACGGGGTTTCAAGTAAAGTTTCCATGTGAATTTGGCCATGTCAAGCACACACATCACGTCACGCAAGAAATTTCAAGTGATTGAATGAAGTAGAATGTCGTAGATTATCACGCTAGTCATGCACTGCGGTGCAATGTCACACCTTGTCATTACAAACTCCCCGGGGCACAAGTACTTTCAAGTGCTCCTCCCAGGACCAGACTAGGCCCTTATGATGCATTGGCACTGAAGGGGGTTGGATCATAGATCCCAATCTAGACATTCACTTATATAAATGGCCAAGAGTTCCAAGGCTATGTTTATGTAACTTATTTCTAAGATCAATGAAATTCCAAGTAAGTGGAGATGAGAAGTCGCGGGAATGTGACTTGAAGGAAAATGATCATGAATCAAGATAAGATTTCACAGTCCAAAGCCATCCTCGGCACGACTGCTTCAACACACAAAAACCCAAGGAAAAGCATTCTGTCTCAAGGGTTGCGGTCTTACCTGGACCGCTAGGAAGAGCCTAATGGTCTAACTTGGACCGTTTTCATGTTGGGTACAACATGGTGGTTCAGCCGACTTAGTCGGGTCCTCGATCAGCCTGGGGCAGGGTGGAACCGAACCAGGGTCCAGCCCACGCAACTTGAGTTGATAGTGTTGTGTAGTGGACAGCGGATCTAGAGGGGAGGGGTGAATAGATCTGCCCCTCTTTTTGCAATGCAACCCTCTATATAGTTAGGTAATGATAATAGCAGTGGAATATAACTAGCTAAACGAAGAACACAGTGATTTGCTTAACAAGATGATTATGCAATATAGATATTGAACCTAAGTATGCATCTAACACAAAGCAATCGCACAAGTAAATCACAACACACGAGATTTTAAGGTGGTTCGGACTGAATCTCTAGTCCTACGTCCACCCCTCACCAAATCCGGTGAGGTTTCACTAGTGCCACGCACTGAACCGCAAATCGGAAAGACCACCGATTACCTTCCTACTAACCGCTGGTAGGGACGTCAACACCGCAGATCGGACAACCTCCGATTGCCTTCCTACTAACCACCGGTAGGGACGATTCTCAGATTCAATTGTTTGTATGAAATGAAAAAGAACAAGATATGAAAACACTCAAACAAGATATGAAATATGTTCAAAGAGAAAAGATCTTGTCTGAGTTTGTTGGAGCTTGAATCTGATGATTCACTTGGCTTGGAGTTGATCTCCTCTTGAAGTAGCTTGAATCACTTGGAGATATGATGAAGAGCTTCTTCCCGGAGTACTGTTTACAGCTACAGTAACTCGAACTCCTTTCCCTTGAACACACCCTTGCAGCTTCTATGGATCACCTTGAGATGAGAAAGAGGAAGATGATTGCAGCTTTTTCTTCACTTGGCTTGAAGTTGATTTCCTCTTGAAGTAGCTTCAATCACTTAAAGATTTGATGAAGAACTTCTTCCCGGAGTAGCTTGATTTCCTTCTTGAAACGCCCTCCTTGTGGCTTCCTTTGATCACCCTTCTTATCCTTGAGTGCTTCTAGCTTTGGTGAAGGTTGCTTGCTTCAGATCTCACCATGAAACACCTTGGATGGATGAAGAACTCCAGCCCAAAGTACTATTCACAGAGGTGCTATAGTACCTCGAAAATAGCCTCCCTTGATCTCTCTTGAAGCCTTGAAGCATTGGGGTTTCTAACCCCTCAAGTGTTGATTTTATAGACCTTGAATGGTCTATAGACAAGCCTCAGACCAGATCCACAATTTGTGGGTGATTAGGTGACTTTTGGATTAAAGAAATCTATGTTGAATGGCCCTTTTCAAAGTTGGAAACAAAGTCAACATTGAAGGCTCGGGGCTGGCGGTCAACCTGCAGCTCCTGGCGGTCGACCGCTACTGTGAAATGCTGTAGACGAATGGCCCCTGGGATTTCCGGTCGACCGCCACTGGCTGGCGGTCGACCGCTACTGAAACTCGTGCAGGCTGGCAGTTGCTGGCTGGGGCGGTCGACCGCCCCTGTGCTGGCGGTCGACCGCCAGCTGGGCAGAACCCGGCTTATCCCGGGTCGGTCCAATTTCCATTCTAGCTCCGTCGTTCAACTCCATTAGTAGCCCGTGCATGTCGGTGGCATCTCCCTTGATAGTCTAAAAGATATCAACGGAGTTTATGGCCTTGGATTCTCTTAGCTATGCTTCTTTGTGCATTGACCTTATATGGATGACGAGCCGAATATCGCGTGTCGACTTGTGTTTGTTTTCGCATCCTTGCTTGGGCGCGATCCACGAGCTTTCACTTTGCCGACTCCACTGTCTTTCTTGTCCATGTAATGGTGTACCTGTCATGATCGAACCATCACGTATGTCAGTCACATGAGAGTGAGAAATATCAATGACTAATAGTGTTTAGCCATTATCAAAATTGAGAATACCACAGAATGCATATGACCATAGAATGATGTCGAATGACCCAAGTGACAACAGAATGACTCAAATGACTTCAGGGACACAACATTCTCCCCCTTTTTGATGATGGCAACACTGTGAGTCATTATGTGATATGAATGTCTAAAATGGCACAAGTTATAACAAATGCAATATATGCAGCTCAAGATTTATGATAGTAATAGCATGGGAATGCAATTATGAATGAAGATATGAATGCTATGAATGCTAGCAGTTATGCAAGCCCCAAGCCCCATCACATACACATATGAGATGCAAAGGGAGCAATGGATTCTCTCCCCTTGGACTCTCCCCGTACACCATTCACACAACCCCCAAAGACAACGCGATAACGCATAGCTAACGCGACAAAGGACTCACACACAGAATTCTCCCCCTTTGCCAACAACAAAAAGGAGTAATAACGTGAAATATCTGTGAGACCAGAGCTGAAAGGAGTGAAGAGCAAGCCATTATATGCAAACCTGAAATAGACCGTGAGCAACATATATGGTTCAAATCTAATGAAATCTGAATTCATCAACAGAGTTCGAAGAGCAGCTACATCCAAGATTTAATAGAAATGAACCAAAGGTGCATATTGTGGCAGTGTTTAACCTTCTCTTATCTTATATATCCATATTCAATAACGACAAAGGCAATAACACAAAAGCATGTATTGAGGCTAAACAATCATGATTGAAGCATGGAATTTTAGGAATTCAACAAGTTTGATTATCAATATCATTTGCATTTGAAGGCACAAGACTCATATTTTACGAGTAATCAAGTCTAGTACATGCCTCCAAGCCGTAAGAATATACGTTGTTTAGACGCCAGTATTCCTAGGAATTTGGTAAGACTGACTGTCATGCTTCAGAATGAACAGAGATAGCAAAGTCACGTCATGACATATCCTTTATCAATTCTTTGATGAGGGGATATATTTTTCAACAATCATGCCATTGCTCTGCCTAGAGTCCAAAAGTTTTAAGATAGTGATAACAAGGGCACATCATGACATATGCATTTGTCACTTGATTTGATGACATGACATGTTTCTCCGTGCAATAATATCATTGCTCTGTCAAATTGATTTTCAAGAATTCCAGCTCATCAAGATGTTTAAAAACAATACTAAGCTCTAGAGTATCACCAAGATTGTCATGAAGTCTGGATTTTTAGATTTCAGGATAGTCATTCAAAGCATAATATGCAATCTCTTGTTAAGGTCTATTAAAACTACATATCATAGATGATTTCAAACAAGATATATCAGAACTACAAGGAAATCATTAAATATGAACCATTTTCATTGAATGGCCAAACATTAGTTCATATAATAGAAAGCTCTTACACCGTAGTGATGTCTATCTCTTGAACTTATTCTCACACTAGAGGCCATTGAGGATTAGATACAAAAAGGATGAATGACCCAAGAAAAACAACACGACTCCCCCTAAGAGTATGCAATGAATGCGCGAAGGAGTGATGTTTGCAAGAAAGTGTAATGATAATTGTCAAGAGGAGAATGACCGGAAACATGTAGGGGTTGACATGACATGCATGACCCAACACCTGTGATGTGACACGGCTTGAGGGTGTTCTTCCTTCTGATCAAGGTCGCGCTATAGCCTCCTAGCACGTTCTTGAAGAACGCGCTATATCGTCCTAGCGCGTTCTCAGGCAGCAGCAGAACGACAATCTTCGGTTTTGGGACGCCCGTGGATGTCTTCGGGGGAGTGAATTACAGGGGGAAACACATTGTAGGGTGGGTAATACACGAGGGATCTTAAACAAACACATGAGGGATCCTAAACATAGATTAAACTAACCTAATACTAGCTAGGATAACTTGGTGAAGGTGGAAGCGGGGGTGGGCGATGAGGGAGAAAGGGACGTGGCAGGGCGTGCTAGGACCATGAGGGGGCTTGGCTGGGGCCTCTCACCCGATCCCATCGCAGAACCGGTGCAATCGAGCTTCCTCTTGACCATAGCAGCGTCGTTGGCGATGGTGGAGGGCGGCGTTCGTCGGTGGAGGAAGAACGAAGCCCCGGATGGGGCCTCACACTCGATCCCATCGCAGGACCGGTGCATCCAGAACCTCGGTCGTCCTCCAGAGAAGGTGAAAGGTAGAGGAACAGAAGAAGAGCATGGGCATCGCACCCAGAGAGGGAAGGAGGGAGGGGATTCCAAAGATTGGGGGCGAGATAGCCATGCTATACTCACAACTCTTTCAAACATTCATTTTTTTCTCTATTGCTTAATCAAACAAGATGGGGTACATATATAGGGGGAAGGGGAAGATAAAACGACACTAAAACATTAATTACACTCATGGAAAATGGTGCACATTGAAGACTTTGGGAGTTACAAGCGCTGGATAGTTGGACCGTCAGCAACTGCATTCTGTCTGAGATCGCGCTAGGGGAACCTAGCGCTTTCTTCAGGTCACGCTACCCAAAGGTAGCGCGTTCATCAACATCCCAGCAGCTTCCACGATCAGCTTTGGCCTGACAGCATGCTTTGATTTCCATCAAACCCCTCCACTTTGGAAGGTTCGTCCTCGAACCTAGTAGCTCAAGATCCCAGTCTATGAGGACAGGCTGGTTCCCTAAGCTCTGATACCATTTGATGTGACACGGGCTTGAGGGTCTTCTTCCTTCTGATCAAGGTCGCGCTATAGCCTCCTAGCGCGTTCTTGAAGAACGCACTATATCATCCTAGCGCATTCTCAGGCAGCAGCAGAACGACAATCTTCAGTTTTGGGACGCCCGTGGATGTCTTCGGGGGAGTGAATTACAGGGGGAAACACATTGTAGGGTGGGTAATACACGAGGGATCTTAAACAAACACATGAGGGATCCTAAACATAGATTAAACTAACCTAATACTAGCTAGGATAACTTGGTGAAGGTGGAAGCGGGGGTGGGCGACGAGGGAGAAAGGGACGTGGCAGGGCGTGCTAGGACCATGAGGGGGCTTGGCTGGGGCCTCTCACCCGATCCCATCGCAGGACCGGTGCAACCGAGCTTCCTCTTGACCATAGCAGCGTCGTTGGCGATGGTGGAGGGCGGCGTTCGTCGGTGGAGGAAGAACGAAGCCCCGGATGGGGCCTCACACCCGATCCCATCGCAGGACCGGTGCATCCAGAACCTCGGTCGTCCTCCAGAGAAGGTGAAAGGTAGAGGAACAGAAGAAGAGCATGGGCATCGCACCCAGAGAGGGAAGGAGGGAGGGGATTCCAAAGATTGGGGGCGAGATAGCCATGCTATACTCACAACTCTTTCAAACATTCATTTTTTTCTCTATTGCTTAATCAAACAAGATGGGGTACATATATATGGGGAAGGGGAAGACAAAACGACACTAAAACATTAATTACACTCATGGAAAATGGTGCACATTGAAGACTTTGGGAGTTCCAAGCGCTGGATAGTTGGACCGTCAGCAACTGCATTCTGTCTGAGATCGCGCTAGGGGAACCTAGCGCTTTCTTCAGGTCGTGCTACCCAAAGGTAGCGCGTTCATCAACGACCCAGCAGCTTCCACGATCAGCTTTGGCCTGGCAGCATGCTTTGATTTCCATCAACCTGGTTGTACACTTATTAAATGCAACAAAATGAAGATGAAACATATGCATGAATGTTGCACAAGGACAACTCCCCCTTACTATATGGCCTATATGCGACATTGACACATGGTACTTGGCGGAGGTGAAACCTCACGCATATTGAGTGCTTCGTGACAAGCATAGCATGCCCTTCCATACATCAACATTTGATATACCATGGCCATGCAAGAATGATGCGACACAAACCATGCAATGCATTGTGAACATAGATTCAACTTGATTATGCAACTACATGCAATGCGACACCATATGCAAAAAGACATATTGACATATAAACAATGCATGAATACCAACGTGCAAAACACACAACTAATTGAACATGATCATCATTTCAAATTCTTATTGGCTTAAGGTCGGCAAAGACCAAGCTCCCTTCTGAGTGTTGAAAACCTGTCATTACACAAGGGCTTGGTGAAAATATCAGCAATTTGATTTAGAGTATCAACAAAATGCAGTTCAAAATATTTCTTACTGACCTCATCTGTCACGCCCCGATGCGGAAACTCGGGACGTACAGTTAGGGACAAGCGAGCAAGAATATAAATAATTCCGAACCATTGCAACCATTGCACAAAAGGTTGGAAAAGATAATCATCAGAGTTTTATTGATAATAAAGTTGAGTACAACTGGGTAGAACAACTATATCCAAATAATATTCAAAATACTAGAACAACCTCTCACTAATACTAAGGGTACAAACTGACTCAATCAACTAAAACTAACACTCGAGTCACTCCAGTCCATCCCCGATATGATCATCACCTGGAAAGGGGGAAACAACAGTAGGAGTGAGCTAACACGCTCAGTAGATAACCATAAGCAGATATAAGTGATTAACCAATTATTACAGTTTATATGAATGCAGTAAATAAAGATTGACGATACGATAAATGAAACAATGTAAAGAAATATCTTACAAGGTCAAGAAATATGACAATTATCACAAGTAATGAACAAGTAGAGCAAGTAATAATAGAGAATTGGCCAGTATTCAAGTATGTTACACATGTAACCAAATAATCACGCACGATTCAAGTATCAAGAATTTGTTCTAGACGTAACATGTCAAGTCAAGTATTCGGGTGCAATGCCTCACCCTGTCACAAACATCCCATTGGGCTCACTATCTTTTCGGGCGCTCTCCCCAGGACCAGACCGGGCCCTTATGATGCGTTGGCATTTATTTCGTTTGGATCTACGATCCCCCGTCTAGACATAGTCATTTATGGCCAATATAATAAGTAGAATTTCTGTCAAGTACAAGATGTAAAGGACGACACTTGTCTCCTTTGATTCAAGAGTATAAACACGACGAGAAACCCAAAACTGAGAGTAGTCGTACGGCAAAACACTGGGCCGTACTGACGCGAGTAACGAGTCACGGAGTCAAGAATGAACGGTTGACAATAAGCCGTTCGAGAGAAGAGAAGTAAGTTCTGAAGAACGAATATACGGACCATACGAGGCCGTATTCCAGATATACGGTTCTAGAGAATCCGTATTAAGTATAAGTGATAGTAATTCTAATCATAAGCTAAATTGTGTAAAATGGCTACCGGGTCACCAATGACAATTAAACCAATCAGATTATGGTTCAATGTCCAATGGTCGATTCCGGGCTCAAATATGACCGAAGATTAACCAAGGATAATCGGTCATTTATCGAGTTAAAACGATAACGATCGGGCCATTTAAAAGACATACGGTATACAATATACCATATAAGCCGAAAATTTACCCATTTATACTCAAGTAGTGAAACCAGTGATTAAATCATGTAATCCACTGTTTAACCATAGATAAAATTATCTCACGGTAAAAATTCATCCCACGGTAAAAATGAGAATTTACCGGATAGAGTGTCCGGTTCAAATTATAATTTAATCGGCCAAGACTTGCCATAAGTCAGCCATAGGTTAATGGTCTACGGTGATTTTACAAAATTTTACCACGGTAAATTTTTAACCAAATTACATGCGATTTACTAAGATTAATCATCATGATTTAACAATTAACAAAAGTAAATATTGCATATAACTGAAATTTAATCATCTATTTACTCTATATATATATATTTTTTTTGTTAAATGGGTTAATCATCTTACTGATTAACACTGATTAACGTTGCTTATATCTACTTCTGATGCTAATTTCATGCTAAATTGAATTATAATCTTCTTACTGATTAACACTTAACACTGATTAACGTTGCTTACACTAATTTAACACGTGATTGTATCTGATTCTGATGCTAATTACATGCTAAATCGAATCACTTATGCTAATTACATGCTAAATCGAATCATAATCTTCAATAATTTGATGTCAAACTAATTTAACAACGTGCTCTCTCATTCTATGTATTTAAACTTGAAGTTCGGCCTTGGTTACCTACCTTAAATCGAAGAATAAGGAAGATACGGAAGAAGAAGAACAGTACTCCTCCTAAGCTTAAGCTTCCTGCGATTTCCTTCCAGCAGCAACTTAACAGAGATAGAAAATAGGAAGAGGCAAAGCCTCCCTATTTATAGATGACAGAAGGTTATAGATGACAGAAGGAGAAACGTGAGGCTCCTTCCAAGCAAGGTGGACACGGTGTTGCGGGTGGCCAGAAATGTTGACGATGCGTTTAAGCCGACTAAACACGTTTCCACGTGTTTTTGTTAGATAAAGATTAAGCTTAATTAGCTTAATAATATTTAGCTTAGCTTAAACAGGTTTAAACTAGAACCTCCAATTAGTCTTACCTAATGATTTTTAATGAGTTAGTCGAAGAAGACAAAAATGTTACATAACTAATCAGAAACCCATTTATTATTTTTATGGATTTTTTTTATCATGAGGTTGAATTTTTAATCGTACTAATCTTAGGATGAAAATATTAATTAATGTAATTTCATTGGTGTGGTAGATAGATCGAGTTACGGATTTTTACTAAGAATACTCAAGATGACAAAGTTGCTAATAACAATATGCTCTATCAAATATGATTTTTATAGATTTTTCTAAGGTAGTCGTATTTTCGTGTGAATAGTATTTTTCGCATTTTTAAGTCAGGCTTAAATCACTGATTAAGCCATGTAAATGATTTTATTAGGGTCAGGCACAGAAGACCAAAGCGTTTACCATGGTGTTTACTAATTAACTACTATTTTTTTTGGAATTTTTATATGATAGTCAAAATCTTTACTATTTACTATTTGCCACAACACTATTCAAAATTTACTATTCACGAAATTTAATATTTTGTACAGAAAATCGGGGTCTTACATCATCTCTAATGAAGTGATGCCTAATCTCAATATGCTTAGTCCTAGAGTGCTGGACTGGATTTTTTGCAAGGTTGATAGCACTAGTGTTATCACACAGAATCGGGACACAACCAAGATCCACCAAGTAGTCTTGGAGTTGGTGTTTAATCCACACAGCTCCCCGCAGCAACATATTCTGCCTCCGTGGTTGAGAGGGCAACCGAGTGTTATTTCTTGGAGGCCCAAGAAACTAAACACCCGCCTAGAAACTAGCGATAGCCACTAGTACTCTTACGATCCAGCTTGCATCCAGCGTAGTCCGCATCAGAATAAGAAATAAGAGATAAATCACATGATGACGGATACCACAATCCCAAGTCTTGAGTGCCGACAAGATATCGAAGGATACGTTTGACGACAGTCAAGTGGGATTCTCTAGGACTAGCTTGAAATCTAGCACAAAGGCATACACTAAACTGGATATCTGGTCGGGATGCAGTCAAGTAAAGCAAAGAGCCGATCATACCTCTATAAATCTTTGCATCCACTAATTTACCATTTTCATCCGAATCTAGTGATGTTGTGGTGCTCATCGGAGTTGCAATGATTTTGCTGTTTGTCATGTCAAATCTTTTTAGCAGCTCCCCGATGTATTTGGCTTGGCTTATGAAGCAATCATCTTCTCCTTGGTTGACCTGCAAACCGAGAAAGAATTGAAGTTCTCCCATTAGGCTCATCTCAAATTCGCTAGTCATGAGGTTAGCAAATTTCTCACACATTTCAGATTTTGTAGCACCAAACACAATGTCATCAACATAAATTTGAACAATCAAGATGTTCTTACCTTGCTTCTTGGTGAAAAGTGTTTGATCTACCTTACCTCGTGTGTACCCTTTTTCAATGAGGAACGAGCTTAGTCTCTCATGCCAAGCTCTTGGTGCTTGCTTAAGTCCATAAAGCGCCCTGTCTAGCTTGTATACAAAATCTACATTGTTAGAATTCTCAAAGCCAGGGGGCTGCTCAACATAGACTTCTTCTTTGATCAAGCCATTCAAGAAAGCACTTTAACAAGATGATTATGTAATATAGATATTGAACCTAAGCATGCATCTAACACAAAGCAATCGCACAAGCAAACCACAACACACGAGATTTTAAGGTGGTTCGGACTGAATCTCCAGTCCTACTTCCACCCCTCACCAAATCCGGTGAGGTTTCACTAGTGCCACGCACTGAACCGCAAATCGGAAAGACCACCGATTGCCTTCCTACAAACCGCCGGTAGGGACGTCAACACCGCAGATCGGACAACCTCCGATTGCCTTCCTACTAACCACCGGTAGGGATGATTCTCAGATTCAATTATTTGTATGAAATGAAAAAGAACAAGATATGAAAACACTCAAACAAGATATGAAATATGTTCAAAGAGAAAAGATCTTGTCTGAGTTTGTTGGAGCTTGAATCTGATGATTCACTTGGCTTGGAGTTGATCTCCTCTTGAAGTAGCTTGAATCACTTGGAGATATGATGAAGAGCTTCTTCCCGGAGTACTGTTCACAGCTACAGTAACTCAAGCTCCTTTCCCTTGAACACACCCTTGCAGCTTCTATGGATCACCTTGAGATGAGGAAGAGGAAGATGATTGCAACTTTTTCTTCACTTGGCTTGAAGTTGATTTCCTCTTGAAGTAGCTTCAATCACTTGAAGATTTGATGAAGAACTTCTTCCCGGAGTAGCTTGATTTCCTTCTTGAAACACCCTCCTTGTGGCTTCCTTTGATCACCCTTCTTATCCTCGAGTGCTTCTAGCTTTGGTGGAGGTTGCTTGCTTCAGATCTCACCTTGAAACACCTTGGATGGATGAAGAACTCCAGCCCGAAGTACTATTCACGGAGGTGCTACAGTACCTCAAAAATAGCCTCCCTTGATCTCTCTTGTAGCCTTAAAGCATTGGGGTTTCTAACCCCTCAAGTGTTGGTTTTATAGACCTTGAATGGTCTATAGACAAGCCTCAGACCAGATCCATAATTTGTGGGTGATTAGGTGACTTTTGGATTAAAGAAATCTATGTTGAATGGCCCTTTTCGAAGTTGGAAACAAAGTCAACATTGAAGGCTCGGGACTGGCGGTCGACTGCTACTGTGAAATGATGTAGATGAATGGCCCCTGGGATTTTTGGTCGACCGCCACTGGCTGGCGGTCGACCGCTACTGAAACTCATGCAGGCTGGCAGTTGCTGGCTGGGGCGATCGACCGCCCCTGTGCTGGCAGTCGACCGCCGGCTGGGCAGAACCCGGCTTATCCCGGGTCGGTCCAATTTCCGTTCTAGCTCCGTCGTTCAACTCCATTAGCAGCCCGTGCATGTCGGTGGCATCTCCCTTGATAGTCTAAAAGATATCAACGGAGTTTATGGCCTTGGATTATCTTGGCTATGCTTCTTTGTGCATTGACCTTATATGGGTGACGAGCTGAATATCGCGTGTCGACTTGTGCTTGTTTTCGCATCCTTGCTTGGGCGCGATCCACGAGCTTTCACTTTGCCGACTCCACTGTCTTTCTTGTCCATGTAATGGTGTACCTATCATGATCGAACCATCACGTATGTCAGTCACATGAGAGTGAGAAATATCAATGACTAATAGTGTTTAGCCATTATCAAAATCAAGAATACCACAGAATGCATATGACCATAGAATGATGTCGAATGACCCAAGTGACCACAGAATGACTCAAATGACTTCAAGGACACAACAGACAGAGGGGACTTCGGTCGACTTGAGCAGGGTAGGGTCGACTTGGAACAAGATTAAGCCGACATATCAATCCGGCTCATAACCAGGTCAGGGGGGCCTAGCGGTCTAGCCAGGGCCGTTAGGGAGTCCTAGCGGTCCCAGGAAGGCCTCTAGCAGGCTGAGTAGAACAACCCCGATGTTGGGTTGTCCAGAACATGAGTCAAGCAAGCCGGTGGGTTTAGGTCTTAGTGGTACAACTTGCTCGGCGTGTAATGCCCTGGGTTTTTCAGATATTTTTCGAATCAGGATCCGTGGGTTTCGGATCGTCTTTTCGCGGGTTGCGGATCATGTCCGAGTGAGTTTCGGACTTTTTATATCAGATTTTCAGACCCATTGGTGGTGTGCCCGTGAATTTCCTTGGGTCCGTGGCGTTGTGAGGACAACGCCGGTATTTTTCTGAAATTTTCGGAGCGCCTTTGTGGGTCCCGGGTTGCGTTTTGGGGTTTTACGCGTGTTTTCCATCTGTCGGACCTTCGGAACCCCGTACAAGATGAACCGTTGCGTTCTCCCACGCCGGGACGTTACCACGGAGATCAGCGTGTTCCGAGGATCGCGGGGGTATGTTTTTCTATTTTTTTAGTATTTTTGGGAATTTTTGGATTTTCTATATATTAACCCCCTTTTTCTCTCTCTCCCCATCTCTCATTTCTCTCTTCCCTCCCTCTCTTCCCTCACATTCTCTCCTCTCCTCCTCTCACTCCGGGCGGCCGACGGAGGCGGCGAGGGCGGGGCGGCGTGGCTCGTGGGACGTGGAGCGACGGGCACGGGACGAGGATCGCGATGGTGGAGGCGGTTTGTGGGATCGTGAACCGGCGAGGGTTTAAGCGGCGTTTCTTCGTGGATCGACGTCCACGGCACGCCGAATCTTCGGTGGAGGTAGGGAGATGGACCCCCCAGCTCGTGTACTTCATTTCACATGAGTTTTGTAGGCCGTGGTGAGCCGAGTGGGCTCGTTTGGGAGTTTTGGGGAAAACTCGTGTTTTTGGGGTGTGAGCCGGATCTCCCGTTTTACGGCATTTTTGGCCAACCCAGGGGTTTAGATGCATGCCTAGGGGCTTGGGGAAGGTTTCCCCTTTTGTTTCCCCTTCACATGGGGGTGAACGGGACATGGAATGGATTTCTTTACGATTTTCACCATTTTTGGGCGCAGACTGAGAACGCGTTAGCCAAGGTGGGCGCGTTCTTGGAGGTCGCGCCGCCCCGATAGAGCGTGTTCATCAGAGAAGATGAACAGTAAGGTGATTCTTGTCATGCTATAGGGTCCTAGCGCGTTCTGTCCTTGTTGCGCTATAGGGTCATATCGCGATCTGGCCTAGTCGCGCTATAGGTCTATGGCGCGTTCAGTCTTGTCTCTCTATAGGGTCCTAGCGCGTTCTGTTTGAACGCGCTATGGACCTATAGCGCGTTCTCTTTTGAACGCGCTATGCAAAGATAGCGCGTTCTTGGAGGGGACCAGCCGGGCAGCCTAGGGTGGGTAGTCTACGGCTGATCGTGCTGCCCATGGGCCGCGTGTGTACCGGACACCCCGTGGAGTTCCGTGACCGTGTCTTTGGGTGTCCAGAGGTCCCGTTTACCTCGATTAGTGTGCCCGTGGGTTTAAGGGTCCGAGTGACCCTCTAGAGTTTCGATTGTGTTGCATTGGTCTCCAGTCGACCCGGTTGTGACCCAGTGGTTGACCTTCAGCCTCGTGAGTGTCTCGGACACCCCGTGGGTCTCGTGACCGTATTTTTTGGGGTGTATGGAGGTACTATGTTCCTCGATAAGTGTGCCCATGGGCTTGGTGGGTCCGGGTGACCCCAGGTATTTCGAGCTTTCGTGTTCTTACTAGATCGAGTCACTGTGTATCGGTGTGAGTACGGTGAGGTTTCCCCACACGTCGTGGTTTCTCCGGAAGGTGGTTTTCGTGTGGGCCATGTGTGTGGCCTTGGACTGTGAGTCCAATCTCCCAATCGGAGGCTGGAGGTCGCTTAAGTTTCCCTCCTTGAGGGATGGATCTCGGCAGTTGTAAACTACCTCGTGAGTCATCGCATCGTGATTTTGGACCTAAAGATTAGGCCAGATTGGCGGCTCAGTGCTGTCGTTTGCAATGGTCTTGACCCCGAGTCTTGTGACTCAAAGGCCGTTGGGTTTAGTAGGTCTAGTGGGCTGTCCAGAGTCGGGTGGCTTTGAGCCACCTGTTACTTCGCGTTACTCGCGATGGGAGCATGTGTGGTTTTCTGTGTCCACGTTCTGTGAGCCCCCACTAGTCGTAGCCTTCTTACGGCACGCGTGTGCTGACCCACCCAGGAGTGGTGGAGCGGCTGACCCGAGAGAGATGGTGAGTAGACTGGTTACCGTAGGGCCCCCACGTACAGTCGAGTCCGGGCTTAGGGGGAATTACCAGCTAGAGGACAGGCCTACGGCGTATGGTCTGAGTGTGCACACGAGGTTGGGGGCATCGGACGGCGTCGGCAGGCGCGACGCCAACTAGTCCTTGTTCTGTGGTACTGGTTGCTATGTGTGTCCGAGTCTCTGCCTGGGGCATAGTAGCTAGACACTTGTGACGCAGTGTAAGACGTCAGGGGATGCATCCGGTCGTTCTTCTGGTGGGCGGTACTCCCGTCACGTGACGTGAGTTTCCTCGTGAGTCAAGTTCTGCTTCACGTTTATGAGACGTGGTTTTACGTGCAATTCTCAGGTGTTTTCCTGATGCCGAGGTCTAGGGGTTCGGTGAGCGTCACCGAGGGCTTTCCCCTAGACAGCGTCGAGTTCCCGACGAGTGGTCATTTTCCTAGTATCGTGACTAGGGTGGTTCGTTGTTCGGTCGTCCCCGACTGTGGGATCGGGGTGTTGGTTTTCATGTACAATAGGAGTAGCTGTAGCGCCGAGTTTTTACCGGCCACCGGTTTGATGTTCCTGTTGTTACTGTTGTTGCTTTTCACTTCTGCCGTTGTTTCCGGTTGGGGTTCCACGGGACCCCCGCTGAGTCTCTGTTTGGAGACTCATCCCTGCTTTTCAGGTGCGGCGATTCTTCCTCGAGGTTCGAGAGTGCTGTTCGGAGGTCCTTAGCCGCCAACTCGCCGGGCCGAGTGTTCACTTGGCATGTGGTACGTTTTACTACTTTAGACTGTACTTTCTGTCAGACTGGACTCTGTTGTAGTAGTTGTTTATTTATCCTATTAATTGTTGAATTGTCATGCTTTATTTCCTATTTCTTTGTACCTCCACACTCCTTTTAGCCCTTCCGAGCCCTGGCTTGTGGGCGGCGGGCCAGGATTCGAATGGTATCGGGTTCCTTTCCCGGTATCCGAATCTGGGGTCGCCACAGATTAACCCAAGGTTTGACCCAAGGGTTGATTTTCCTATGATCCTAGATGGTCTATTGATTGTCTAGAACCTCACACTTTGTTAGACTGGACTCTGTTGTAGTTATTTATTTATTTCAGTTAATTATTGAATTGTCTTGCTTTATTTCCTAGTTTTTTGTACCTCCACACTCCTTTTTAGCCCTTCCGAGCCCTGGCTCGTGGGCGGCGGGCCAGGATTCGAATGGTATCGGGTTCCTTTCCCGGTATCCGGATATGGGGTCGCCACAGTTGGTATCAGAGCGTGGTTGTAGACGTGATTGGGAATTCAAGATATTGCAGTGATCAGAGTCCGTAAGGTCCAGTACAGTCGGAAGCTGGCATAGGGTTTTATGTTTGTTTTCCGTTTGGTTTCTCGTGTAAGAGCTTGAATGCGCGGCGTTGGCGTTGTGACTGTGGTTGCTGTTTTCTCGGAGTGTCGACGTGGGATCTGTGGATTGAGGTCGAGAGCTTTCTCCCTCATCGATGGTGGCCCCGGTTGTACTGTGTTGGGCAGAGTTTTGCCGATAGGCGTGTTGCGGTGGTGCTACGTTCGAGGAAGTTGCAGCGAGGTCAGGTGGCTGGCGAGGATTGTTCGCCGTTAAGTGGCTGTGAGTGTGCTCTGAGGGAGATGTTATTGAGTTTGGCCACTCCAGTCTGAGGATTGTCCAGCCCCTGATGCGCTAAGGTTGTAGTTTGAGGTGGCAGAGCGGGTGCTCTTATCGAGAATTATGCTCGGGTGAGTGGAGGACCTTCTGTTGAGCTGCTGATTTGTCGAGCCCGATGTTCTTGTCGTGCTCTGTGGCGTCAGAATTGACGTGTCGGTCCTGATTGTTTTTGCAGATTTCGAGGTAGGATTGGGCTGTGGTGTCCCAGTAAGTTCTCGCTCCTGTGCTTCTACGTGCGAATGGGTTGTGTTCGCCCAGGATTTGGCTCGAAGTGTGAAGGTTCCGTGGCGAGTTCGGGACTCGATGATGAGCATTGACGGTTTCCGATTATGGCTCGTGTTGCGGCTCTTGGCGTGGCGTGTTGCAGTTCGGGGAATTACAGCGGTGGTGCATCAAGAGATGTTGTGATCGTGGTCCGAAGGGACACCTGGTAAGTGTTATCGGAGGAGCTGACCTGACGGAAGTGATGGTTTCTTGGTGCTGGAAGGTGATATTCCCAGCATGTGCGAGGCTCGAGGTCAGGTCGAGTGTAGAGTTTTCCTTCCGTTGGTTGGAAGTGTATTGAGTTTTTCCCTTGGTAGGAGGAGATCGCAGTTGGTTAAGGTTCGTCATCTTGCATTGTGCGTCTGGATTGGTTGGCCTTTGTGTGCCTTGAAATCCGTGTGAGACGTGTTCCGTGTTTTTGGCAAGATGGTTGCCTGTGAGAAGCGTTGCCCGTTCCCTGATGTGTAAGGGTGTTGGCGCTATTCCGGAAGGACGAGTGCCAGCTGGGCGGTGTTTTTGTGATTTGTGGTTGGTGTTGCGGTTCCCGATGTGCGGAGGATCGGAGTCTGTGGGGTTGCAGATGGTTGTCGGGATGGTGGATCCCGAGTTGTCAATGTGGTGGCTGTGCATGTAAATCAGAGTGCGTGGATCGTAGCATTGGTTGCTGCGGGTGGATTTCTGAGGAAGTGTAGAGCAGCGAAGGATTGGTTCATCGATGTGCGTTGTCTCCGGCGGCATGAGACGTGTTGTTGCCGTGCCATTGCTTGAGATATTGTGGTTCATGGCACTGGCAGGTGGAGAGTTGGGGAAATATGCGGGCGAGGTTGCCACATGAGTACCATGTTCTTGCGTTGGATGTTGCGTTTGCGGATGAGAACATGTTTTGGAGAAGTGATCTCTGAGAGATTATGGGTCCCGGTTGGTGGCCGTGAGTGGCTGGTCAAGTTGACCGAGTTGTCGACCGTGGTAAGACATGTATTGTCGGGGGACTCATGTGCATTGGTCGCTGCGTCATCGACCTGCTTACTGTGGTGGCAGGCGGCACTTGTCGGTTCTGGAGAAGTGTGTTGTGGATTGTAAGAGGTTGTGTGTCCAGTGGCTCGGTGATAAGAGCGGGAGTCGGGATTGGCAGGCGTCCTCTTGGATTAATTGAGATGGAGGTTTCGATGAGATAGGATTCCATGAGACAGGATGGTGGTCGATGCCTGTGTGTGGAGGTCTTTGATGAGACGTTGGCGTTGGATATTGATCCTCAATCTGCGGCCACCAAGGGAGGATTCTTCGTAAGTCTGAGTCAAGTGACGTGAGGACCGAGGGGAGATGGAGTCATTGGGTCCCGCCGTGGTCCCATGAAGGGTAGAGTTGGCACGGGGATCCATCTGAATGTGGTGTCGGTCTATGTGTGAGTCAGTGGATGGCCTATCGTGAGTCAGATCGTGCCTGCTGGGCCGGTGGAGGTTCCCGTTGATGAATGTCTGGTGACCAGTGGATGGCCTTTCACAGACAGAAGATGCTGGTTGATGGGGCTCGGCAGTGGTGAGAGCCGTATGCCAGCGAGACCTTGGGTGGCTGATCATGAGGTGTGCTTTGTCCCGGTTTGGATCAGGGGGGTTTGAGAGAAGCTTGTCTTCTGGCAGAGTTGGCCATATTGCTGAGGGTGTGCAGCTTGCCGGGTGCAAGCTGGTGGGAGCTCGATGTTGGTTGTCTTTGGTGCAGGGCGTGAGATCGGTCAGCGGGTTGTGAAGCTGACGTTTGGTGGGTCCGCCGAGCATGGGCGTTGACCGGTGGTTGGTTTTCTTGTTGGCTGAGG
Source organism: Amorphophallus konjac (assembly GCA_022559845.1). Taxonomy (NCBI): domain Eukaryota; kingdom Viridiplantae; phylum Streptophyta; class Magnoliopsida; order Alismatales; family Araceae; genus Amorphophallus; species Amorphophallus konjac. Next base: position 271,343,219 of record CM040123.1, on the reverse strand, counting down.
TGATGCCAGACTTGTAGTCTTTTACATACGCATGCTCTGATGATCGATGTGTCGTGGGTTGTGAGCAAGGCATTATCCGTGATCATTGTCTGGCCGCGTCCCTCAGGATCGTGGTTTTTGTAAGTATCGAGGTTTTCTGTGCTGGGGCCCTGACAACGTTGTCAGTTGGTCGGGGCGTTCTTCCCCTGTGACTCGGTGCTAGTCCTGAATTTCGAGGATGAAATTCTTATGATGCATTGGCACTAAAGGGGGTTGGATCATAGATCCCAATCTAGACATTCACTTATATAAATGGCCAAGAGTTCCAAGGCTATGTTTATGTAACTTATTTCTAAGATCAATGAAATTCCAAGTAAGTGGAGATGAGAAGTCGTGTGAATGTGACTTGAAGGAAAATGATCATGAATCAAGACAAGATTTCACAGTCCAAAGCCATCCTCGGCATGACTGCTTCAACACACAAAAACCCAAGGAAAAGCATTCTGTCTCAAGGGTTGCGGTCTTACCTAGACCGCTAGGAAGAGCCTAACGGTCTAACCTAGACCGTTTTCATGTTGGGTACAGCAAGGTGGTTCAGCCCACTTAGTCGGGTCCTCGATCAGCCTGGGGTAGGGTGGAACCGAACCAGGGTCCAGCCCACGCAACCTGAGTTGACAGAGGGGACTTCGATCAACTTGACCAGGGTAGGGTCGACTTGGAACAAGATTAAGTCGACATATCAATCCGGCTCATAACCAGGTCAGGGGGGCCTAGCGGTCTAGCCTGGGCTGTTAGGGAGCCCTAGCGGTCCCAGGAAGGCCGCTAGCAGGCTGAGTAGAACAACCCCGATGTTGGGTTGTCCAGAACATGAGTCAAGCAAGCCGGTGGGTTCAAGTCTTAGTCGTAAAACCTGCTCGGCGTGTAATGCCCCGAGTTTTTTAGATATTTTTCGAATCAGGATCCGTGGGTTTCGGATCATCTTTTCGCGGGTTGCGGATCGTGTCCGAGTGAGTTTTGGACTTTTTATATCGGATTTTTGGACCCATTGGTGGTGTGCCCGTGAATTTCCTTGGGTCCGTGGCGTTGTTAGGAGCACGCAGGTAATTTTTTGGAATTTTCGGAGCGCCTTTGTGGGTCCCGGGTTACATTTTGGGGTTTTACGCGTGTTTTCCATCTGTTGGACCTTCGGAACCCCGTACAGGGTGAACCGTTGCGTTCTCCAACGCCGGAACGTTACCACGGTGATCAGCGTGTTCCGAGGATCGCGGAGGTATATTTTTCTATTTTTTGGTATTTTTGGGAATTTTTTTGATTTTCTATATATTAACCTCCTTTTTCTCTCTCTCCCCATCTCTCATTTATCTCTTCCCTCCCTCTCTCTTCTCTCACGTTGTCTCCTCTCCCCCTCTCACTTCGGGCGGCCGATGGAGGCGGCGAGGGCGGGGCGGCGTGGCTCTTGGGACGTGCAGCGACGGGCACGGGACGAGGATCGCGATGGTGGAGGCGGTTGGTGGGATCGTGAACCGGTGAGGGTTTAAGCGGCGTTTCTTCGTGGATCGGTGTCCACGGCGCGTCGAATCTTCGGTGGAGGTAGGGAGCTGGACCCCCAGCTCCTGTACTTCATTTCCCGCGAGTTTTCTAGGCCGGGGGGAGCCGAGCTGGCTCGTGTGGGCGTTTTGTGGAAAACTCATGTTTTTGGGGTGTGAGCCGGATCTCCCATTTTACGGCATTTTTGGCCGACCCAGCGGTCTAGATGCATGCCTAGGGTTTGGGGAAGGTTTCCCCTTTTGTTTCCCCTTCACCTGGGGGTGAACGGAGTGTGGAATGGATTTCTTCGCAGTTTTTGCCATTTTCGGGCGTGGACTGAGAACGCGCTAGCCAAGGCGGGCGCATTCTTGGAGGTCGCGCCGCCCCGATAGAGCGCGTTCATCGGAGAAGATGAACAGTAAGGCGGTTCTTGTCGCGCTATAGGGTCCTAGCACGTTCTGTCCTTGTCGCGCTATAGGGTCATAGCGTGATCTGGCCTGGTCGCGCTATAGGTCTATGGCGCGTTCAGTCTTGTTGTGCTATAGGGTCCTAGCGTGTTCTGTTTGAACGCGCTATGGACCTATATCGCGTTCTTTTTGAACGCGCTATGCAAAGATAGCTCGTTCTTGGAGGGGACCAGCCGGGCAGCCCTAGGAGGGTAGTCTACGGTTGATTGTGCTCCCCTTGGGCCGTGTGTGTCCTAGACACCCCGTGGAGTTTCGTGACCGTGTCTTTGGGTGTCCATCGGTCCCGTTTACCTCGATTAGCGTGCCAGTGGGTTTAAGGGTCTGAGTGACCCTCTAGCGTTTCCATTGTGTTGCATTGGTCTCCGATCAACCCGATTGTGACCCAGTGGTTGACCTTCGGCCTCGTGAGTGTCCCAGACACCCCATGGGTCTCGTGACCATGTTTTTTGGGGTGTATGGAGGTACCGTGTTACCTCGATAAGTGTGCCCGTGGGCTTGGTGGGTCCGGGTGACCCCAGGTATTCCGGGCTTTCATGTTCTTACTAGATCGAGTCACCGTGTATCGGTGTGAGTGCGGTGAGGTTTCCCCACACGTCATGATTTCTCCGGAAGGTGGTTTCCGAGTGGGCCATGTGTGTGGCCTTGGACTGTGAGTCCAATCTCCCAGTCGGAGGCTGGTGGTCGCTTAAGTTTCCCTCCTCGAGGGATGGATCTCGGCAGTTGTGAACTATCTTGTGAGTCATCGCATCGTGGTTTTGGACCCAGGGATTAGGCCAGATTGACGGTTCAGTGCTGTCGTGTGCAACGGTGTTGACCCCGAGTCTTGTGACTCAAAGGCCGTTGGGTTTAGTAGGTCTAGTGGACTGTCCAGAGTCGGGTGGCTTTGAGCCACCTGTTACTTCGCGTTACTCGCGATGGGTGCGTGCGTGGTTTTCTGTGTCCACGTTCTGTGAGCCCCCACTAGTCGTAGCCTTCTTACGACACGCGTGTGCTGACCCACTCGGGAGTGGTGGAGCGGCTGACCCGAGAGAGACGGTGAGTAGGCTGGTTACCATAGGGCCCCCACGTACAGCCGAGTCTGGGCTTAGGGGGAATTACCAGCTAGAGGATAGGCCTAGGGCGTATGGTCTGAGTGTGCACACGAGGTTGGGGGCGTCGAATGGCACCGGTAGGCACGACCCCAACTAGTCCTTGTTCTGTGGTACTGGTTACTGTGTGTGTCTGAGTCTCCGCCTGGGGCGTAGTAGCTAGACACTTATGACGCGGTGTAAGACGTCAGGGGACACATCCGATCGTTCTTCTGGTGGGCGGTACTCCCGTCACGTGACGTGAGTTTCCTCGTGAGTCGAGTTCCGCTTTACATTTGTGAGACGTGGTTTTGCGTGTAATTCTCGGGTGTTTTCCCGATGCCGAGGTCTAGGGGTTCCGGTGACCGTCACCGAGGGCTTTCCCCTAGACAGCGTCGAGTTCCCGACGAGTGGTCATTTTCCTAGTAGCGTGACTAGGGTGGTTCGTTGTTCGGTCGTCCCCGATTGTGGGATCGGGGTGTTGGTTTTCATGTACAGTAGGAGTAGCTGTAGCGCCGAGTTTTTATCGGCCACCGGTTTGCTGTTCCTGCTGTTACTGTTGTTGCTTTTCGCTTCCGTCGTTGTTTCTAGTTGGGGTTCCGCGGGACCCCTGCTGAGTCTATGTTTGGAGACTCATCCCTACTTTTCAGGTGCGACGGTTCTTCCTCGAGGTTCGAGGGTGCTGTTCGGAGGTCCTTAGTTTCCAGCTCGCCGGGCTGAGTGTTCACTTGGCATGTGGGACGTTTTACTGCTTTAGACTGTACTTTTTGTTGGACTGGACTCTGTTGTAGTTATTTATTTATTTCTGTTAATTGTTGAATTGTCCTGCTTTACTTCCTATTTCTTTGTACATCCACACTCCTTTTTAGCCCTTCCGAGCCCCGGCTCATGAGCGGCGGGCCAGGATTCGAATGGCATCGGGTTCCTTTCCTAGTATCCGGATCTCGGGTCACCACACGGCATCCTAGTGGGAATCTCAGGCTCGCGGAGTCTTACGGAGGTCTCATAATAGTGGTCCTAGTCCAACGGAAGGAGTATCCGGTGGAGTCCCAACTATTACAAGATTGAGGCTTGGAAATACGGAAAACGTGAACGATGCGGTAAGTTAATACCACCAGAGTGGCATGACTGTCAAACAAAACATTATGAATAATATTCAGCAATTTATAAGTGGCAAAATTTTATTTAAATCGACCAAAACTTGTTTATTCTACACATGTTTCACATGGTTGTCTAAGGATGATAATCAAGAAGGAAATAATCATGAAGATCATAAAAATTGATTTCGATTTTTCTTATCCCAAGATTAACAGTACGTTTTTGCATCATTACTGGTCAAATAGACATGGTGGACACTGACTAATAATAAGTCAAAACGTAGAAAACAAGCATCAATTTTTATTATGTGAGGCCAGAAAACGGTCAAGAGGAAGACCACTTATTTCATAAACGGTCAGGCAAGGACCCTTTCATTAATAAATTTCTTTTTGAAAACTTGGGCAGCCAGACGGTCTATCACGCGACCGCCACTTCGCCATGCGGTCACTGGAAGGGCCGTTTCTAAAATAGAGATCTGCCTACGGCAAACCCCGACAGACCTTGACTAAAATGACGATTTCGAACAATCTACTCAACAGAATTTGGGCAAATTAGTATCATTGGAAAGAGCACCCGAATGGGAATAACATGACATGCGTTAATTAAACTTTCATCTATGGTATACTAACCTAAACAGAGGTAAAATGAAGACGATGAAACTTTAACACACCCCTGATTAAACGATGAATACAAACGGTATAGTGAATGAAAATTGGGCGAAATAGCATCATTGGAAAGAGGACATTCACATGAACATGCTAGCATGATTTAATTAATGTTTAGCCCGAGAGACACCTACCTTAATCGACGGGAAAGGAAGAGAGAAAAATGCGCACCGGAACCCTAATCGCACTGCCTCAAACGCCCAAAACTCACCCAAGTCCGGCCACGATCGACCACATCGCCAGCCAAACGATTAAATGAGGGTCACTAGAGGTCGAAGCCCTCTATTTATAGGCCCTATTGAAGCTTCTAGAGATCGAATTCAACCCAAGAGTCCAAAGAGTGAAAAATGGTGAAAAATTTGGGATTGATCAAATCCGCAGCCATCGCGCCAAATTGAAGTGTCTAGGGTTAGGGTTTTTGAAGAAGAATCGGTCAACAAGGGTTAGGCTTCGATTAGTGCCCATTAGGGCGAGAATTAAGGTCCAATTTAGGTGATTTAGGTTGTTCTTTATAAAGCTACGATTTTTAGCCTAAATTTTGTAATTGTGCCTAATCTAATTTTATTCTGGGTCTGATTCTTAAGACAAAGTGGTTGGAAATAATGTTTTACACATGATGCATATTTTTCTATATTTTTATTAAAATTTCAAAAATCTGAACCAAGAATAAAATAATATAACAATTAAATAATATCGTGATATTCAGTATTTTAAAAATTCAGGATGCTACACCCTCCCCCACATTAAGGAATTTGGTTCTCCAAATTCATCGAATCTGACTAACGAAGATAGCGAATACCAATCTTAGAACAAATCGGGATACAACTATCTAATCGCTTCTTCGGATTCCCACGTGGCTTCTTCAGTTCCACACCGACTCCACTGGATCTTGACCATCGGAATGGATCGATTCCTGAGTTGCTGCTATTTGAAGTCCAAAATCTTGACATGCTTCTCTTCATAGGATAAATCCTTCTTCAGTTCTAAGTCTGTATGTTGGATGATATGGGAAGGGTCGTAAACATACTTCCGTAACATAGACACGTGGAAGACATTATGAATGCCCGATAATTGAGGTGGTAATGCCAGCCTATAGGCAACTTCGTATACCCTCTCCAAAATTTTGAACGGGCCAACAAACCTCGGGCTCAACTTGGCTCGGATTCCAAATCTTTGAATTCCTCTTGAAGGTGAAACTTTCAGAAACACATGCTCACCAACCTGAAACTCCAAATCCCTTCTTCTGTTATCAGCATAACTCTTCTGCCTAGACTAAGCAATCTTCAAATGGTTCCTAATGACTTGAATATTCTTGGATGACTCTAAAACAAGATCTGGTCCGAGCCATTGCTTCTCACCGATCTCTTCCCAATAAAGAGGGGACCTACAGCTTCTTCCATACAAAGGCTCAAATGGTGCCATCTGTATGCTGGACTGGTAACTGTTATTGTAGGCAAATTCGATCAAAGGTAAATGTTCATGCCAACTACCTCCAAAGTCGATCATGCAGCCCCTCAGCATGTCTTCAATGATTTGATTAGTCCTCTCAGTCTGTCCATCCGTCTGAGGGTGAAACGCAGTATTGAAGTTCAAACGGGTTCCCAAGGATGCTTGCAGACCTTTCCAAAAGTGAGAGGTAAACCTGGAGTCTCTATCTGTCACGCCCCGAGCGCGGAAGGTACCCGGAGACGCGTGATGAGTTTATATCAATCATGTCAATCAGAGTATTAGTGTATTCGACACCAAAATCAGAGATGCGCAAAAATAAAGATAACCCAATCCATTAATTCCTTTAATAAGAATATGTCTATTACACACCCTTGCAAATACTAGACTCAATAAAATAAAAATACAACGCTTGACTCAAGAAAAATAGAGAAAAGACAGGACTAATTGACGCTTGAGGTGCTCTAACTCTTTCACTCTTGACTTTCCCGATCAGATTGAATTCCCTCATCGTCGGACTTACCTGAAAAGTAGGGAAACACTGAGTGAGTGAACGCTCAGTAAGAAATTATATCTCAAGAACTAGCAATGGGTTTAAGTAATTACATTTTTTCCATGATTGCACTATGGCTATGCATGCTCGCAAAATGACAAGATAGAGAGAGTGGATAACAATAAGATAGCAGGAAGTACTAGTCATGAACTTTCAAGAACTTATATCAAAAGATATCAAGATATTCAAGCAAGTAAACTCATCATGTCATGTTGGAATTTGGCTATTTTGTCAAGTCAAGCAAGTATACAATTACCCTTTCTCGGGCCACGCAAGTCATGTAATATCAAGTCAAGTACAAGATTTGTGGAATGTTCAATCGAGCTAGTCATGCACTTTGGTATAATGCCAATACCGTGATCAATCAACTCCCATGGGCACAAGTACTTTCAGGTGCTCCTCCCAGGACCAGATCGGGCCCTATATGCGCAGGCATTAATCATGTATTTTAACATCCACTTTTGTGTATAGCCAATATGGAATTTCAAGAATAAAGCTTGTAGACATGTAGGATAAACTTGGATAGAGTAGAGTCCAAAAATATGACACTTGACATAGAATGGCGATAATAACGGTATAATCATGATTATCGATAAAACTAGGTGGAATTGGTTCCCTAACTTGGGTACCATGACAAGCAAGTATGGACACTCTTTATATAGAATTGAGGTCCACAAGAACATCAAGTTTAATATAGAATTGGGGTTTACAAGAACATCATCACAATGTTGATATAGAATTGGGGTTTACAAGAACATCATAACAATGTCATGCTTTACCCCGTTCATTAAGATAATTCTCATATCATACACATGGCATGACATGAGGGCCGGTATACCATGTTTCTACAGAGTGACATGGCAAAGATTGTGTAATGGGTTTTTAGGGTATAACCAGCTCAGTCGGCCTTGAGGGAATCCAAGGCTCGAGGAGTCTTATGGAGGTCTCTATGACTAACTCGCTAGTCCAAAGGAATGGAATATCCAATGGAGAGCTTGTATGTCACTGAGAGTTAAGGGGGTAAACGATAAAACATCATGAAACGTGGGACTATATTCACGGACTGGAATATAGTGCCGATATATATATATTGAAACTCTCGGTTATCAGTATCAGTGAAAATAATAACTCAGGAAAGTAGCGACTTAGGTAAAGTCGTTTTTAATGAAATTAACGCCTTTTACAAGGGTGTTTAATTACAATTTTGATGACTTATACAGCAGTCGTCCATCCTGTATTTCTATTTTTGCAGAATTTAGATAATATGGAATTTTAGCAAAAACGCGCCCTGGACAGGGGCGTTACTTTTCAATTAGCGCCCTGTTCTGAGGCGTCAGTTAAATAAGAGGCGACCTAGACAAGGTCGTGAATTCCAGAATTTACCAATTTTCAGATAATAAAATTCCAGGAAAAAAGGGTACATGATCATGACAGGAAAAATAGCAGGATTTCACAGGTATACTCATGCAATATATTAGATTCATGGTTACATAGATATTAAATTTTAAACGTGGGTATTTATTAATTACATGTAATTGACGACTTCTGGGCAGGGCGTCAAAACAATAATTAGCGCCCTAGTGTGGGTCGCTTATTTAAATTAGCGCCCTTGTCAAGGGCGTTTCTTTTTGAAATTACATAGAAACCATCTGAAACCACAATAAAACTATATGCATGCACGACCGATGATATTATCAAGATCTTAAGCTAGTTTGGGCTACGATCTTGAGAAAACCTACCTGATGACTATCTGGGTGAAGATATGTGAAGAGAAACGGTACTCTGTTTTGCAACAGAGTCTTCTGATCACCGGCAGAAGAAGAAGAAGAAGATGATGCTTGATGAAGAACCCCTCGTTCTTCAGCACGGCAGGCAACCTAAAGGAAAATAAGATGAAGAAAAATTAATATTCTTCATGAGTTGATCGAAAACAGAGGCAGGAAGAAAAACATAAACCTGTTCTTCACGCACAGCAGCAGAGCGAAACCTCCTTCGACCAAATAGCTTTTAGGGTTCGATGGACAAGGTTATTTATAGGATTTTGGGGATCCTAATAGGGTTAGAGTTGTATTGGAAGTAATACTTCCATGATAGAGTCCTTACTATATTCCACTAACTCGTACTAATCCATAAACTTTCCCTGGATAATGTTCTGGTTCGAACGGAACACAAACGAAATTAGCATCTTAAGTGAGGGCGTCGAATTTAAATTGACGACTTGTCAAGCGTCATTTCTTATGTGAAACGCGTCCATGTAGAGGGCGTCACTTATACTTGCCCTTTTTATTTATGTTGGCCACTGAGAATTGACGACCGCATCTGTTGGCGTCCTTTCTGGAATTCGCGCCTTGTATAAGGGCGTTTCTTCTTGAAGTAGTGCCTTGACCCAAGGCGTTATTTTCCTTCTGGCTTATTCTTATACGTTTAGGCTTTCATCATCCATTTACTTATCTTTTTAATTTGATCCATTTTCCAAAATCTTTATTATTATTTTTTTTTCCAGGGTTGCTACACCCTCCCCCACTTAAAAGAATTTGGTCCCCAAATTCCATAGTATATATATATGTGGAGAGTGTAGAGTATATACCTTAAAATAATTCTGGAAATTGCTTTCTCATGAATTCCTCGGTCTCCCATGTGGCTTCATGATCAGAACTCCTATTCCATTGTACTTTTAGCATGGGAATAACCTTATTCCTTAGAGTACGTACTTCATGATCTAGTATCTTTATGGGCTTCTGTTCATATGTGAGATCCTTCTGGATAACTAAGTCTCCATGATCAATAATATGCGATGGATCGTGCACACACTTCTTCAACATAGATATGTGGAACACATTATGAACATCGGACAATTGAGGAGGCAATGCGATGTGATAAGCAACCTCGCCAACTCTTTCCAGTATCTCAAAAGGTCCAATAAATCTTGGTGTAAGCTTGCCTTTAACTCCAAATCTCCTTATTCCACGTCCAGGTGATATCTTGAGAAATACGTGATCTCCGACTTGGAATTCAAGATCTCTCCTTCTTGTATCAGCATAAGCCTTTTGCCTAGACTGAACAACTTGCAGTCTTTCTCGAATCAATTGTATTCTTTCAGTGGTAACCCTTACCATGTCTAGACCTAGCAGTTGTTTCTCTCCAACTTCGTCCCAGCATAAGGGTGATCGGCAACTCCTTCCGTATAAAGCTTCGAAAGGTGCCATTTGTATACTTGCCTGGTAGCTATTATTATATGCAAATTCCACCAACGGCAAGTGATCATGCCAGCTTCCATCGAAATCAATGATGCAAGCTCTGAGCATATCTTCAACCACCTGATTAGTTCTCTCGGTCTGACCATCCGTTTGAGGATGAAAAGCTGTACTAAAGTTAAGCCTTGTTCCCAACGAATGTTGTAGTCCCTTCCAAAAATGAGAAGTAAAACGGGGATCTCTGTCAGACACGATTGAAATAGGAATACCGTGTAAACTGACTATGTCCTTGATGTATAATGCAGCCAACACATCGACTGACCATCGGCTCTTTGATTGGCAAGAAATGTGCCGATTTAGTCAATCGGTCAATAATAACCCATATTCCATCATGTCCTCCTTTTGATTTAGATAAACCCATAATGAAATCCATGCTAATATTCTCCCACTTCCATTTAGGAATATCTAGAGGATGTAATTTTCCAGCAAGCTTTTGGTGTTCCGCCTTGACCTATTGGCAAGTGAGACAGCGTGATACATAGTCTGCTATTTCCCTTTTCATGTTGGGCCACCAAAAATTCCTCTTCATATCTTGGTACATTTTGGTTGATCCTGGATGAATCGTGTACCTTGATCTATGAGCTTCATCTAATATGTTATTCTTTAACTCGGGACAATCCGGTATACAAGTTCTGTTTTGGAATAACAACCTTCTATCTGATGCTAATTGGAAATCAGATTGTCCTTCTAGTTTGCCTTTGATCTCTACTAATATTGGGTCATCATCCTGAAGTGCTTGTATTTCCGTTAATAGGTCTGGATGAATGCTTATATGAGACAATGTGACACATTTGAAGTTCGTGTCCATGCTTATATTGAGCTTAGAGAATTGCTCCAGCAACTTCCATTCTTGAATCATACAATTGGCTAACAGTGCTCTCGGCTTTCGACTAAGGGCATCTGCTACATGATTACCCTTTCCGGGATGATATTGTATAGTAAAGTCAAAGTCCTTAAGATATTCTAGCCAACGTCTTTGCCTCATATTTAGTTCCTTATGAGAGAAAAGATACTTGAGACTCTTGTGATCAGAGTATACAGTAAACTGTACTCCATATAGATAATGTCTCCAAATTTTCAGTGCAAACACTACCGCGGCCAATTCTAAGTCATGGACGGGGTAGTTCTCTTCATGCTTCTTCAATTGACGAGAAGAATAAGCTATAACCTTTCCTTGTTGCATTAGAACACATCCGAGGCCAATGCCAGAAGCATCAGTGTATACCTCGAATTTCTCTCCTTCCATTGGTAACGCTAAGACCGGAGCTGTAGTTAGATGATCCTTGAGATTTTGGAAGCTTCTTTCACATTCCTCACTCCATTCATAACGGATTTCCTTGCGAGTTAGCCTAGTAAGCGGCACGGCGATCTTAGAGAAATCCTTGATGAATCGCCTGTAATAGCCGGCAAGACCTAAGAAACTTCGGATCTCGCTAGCATTGGTCGGTCTTTCCCAATTTCTTACAGCTTCCACTTTCGATGGATCTACAGACAAGCCATCTTTTGATATAACATGTCCGAGAAAAGTTACTTCTTCAAGCCAGAACTCACACTTGCTGAGCTTGGCATATAATCGGTTTGTCCTTAATATTTGTAATGCAATCCTCAAATGCTCCTCATGCTCTTCCTTAGTCTTGGAATATATTAATATATCATCAATGAAGGCCACCACGAATTGATCTAAATAAGGTCTGAATATGCTATTCATCAACTGCATAAAGGCAGCAGGGGCATTTGTTAGTCCAAAAGGCATAACAACAAACTCATAATGGCCATACCTGCTTCTGAATGCGGTCTTATGAATGTCATCGTCCTTGATCCTTAGTTGGTGATATCCTGACCTGAGATCAATCTTTGAAAAATACTTGGATCCATATATTTGATCAAATAACTCATCGATTCTTGGCAGTGGATACTTGTTCTTGATAGTGAGATGATTCAACTGTCGATAGTCGATGCATAGTCTCATGGATCCATCCTTCTTCTTTACAAATAGCACAGGCGCTCCCCACGGGGAAGTACTCGGTCTAATGAATCCTTTCTTAAGAAGTTCCATTAATTGCTCCTTTAACTCCTTGAGTTCAGCAGGGGACATTCTATAAGGTGCCTTAGAAACAGGTCCAGCACCAGGGACTAAGTCGATGGTGAAGGCCACTTCTCTTTGTGGGGGTAATCTAGGCAAATCTTCTGGAAACACGTCCGGAAATTCTTGCACAACTGGGATATCTTCTATCTTAGTTTCCTTAGCCTCCTTAATCGTGACAAATGCAAGGAAAGATACACATCCTTTCCTGATGAGCTTGCTAGCTCGGAGAGCCGAAATAAGAGGGGATTTGCTCCGACTCTTGGGGCTAGTATAGACTAGTTCTGGAAAGTCCTTGAAAGTAACCTTGCTATTGCGGCAATCGACTGTTGCCTGGCATTTGGATAACCAATCCGCTCCCAGTATGACATCATACTCCTTTAGATCTAAACATATGAGATCGATAGGAAGATTTCTTCCTTCTACCAAGACTTCACAGTTTTGATAATGGTGAGTAATATCGGTTTCGTTTCCGAGAGGAGTAGATAAAATTATTTTCATCCATTCCGGTTCCATAGGTAGTGGGTTAGCAAACTTCTTGGAAATAAAAGAATGTGATGCACCCGTATCAAATAAGACATGTGCATACTTGGAACAAACTTTCAGTGTACCTTCTACTAGTCCGCGTTCTTCTTCTTCGGTCTCCTTAATTGCGTGAAGACGAGTGTTCTTGGTTACCGGGCGCTTTCCGTCACCGGTTTGATCATTAAGTAATGGGCAATCGGGAATCCGATGCTCACGGCTCCCGCAACAGAGACATGCTCCAAGTTTCCTCCAGCACTCTTCGGCTTTATGACCAGCCTTGTCACAATGCTTGCATATTATATTCGAAGGTGTAGTAGTGATAGAGAAGGGCTTGGTCTTCTTAAATTTTTGGTCTTGAGAAGAAGTACCTCCAGTGCTAGGCCTCTTCTTGAAGTTGGGTTTAAAGGAACCCGAACTTGTAACTTGTTCCTTCTTATCCTTCCAACGGATTCTATCTGATAGCTCCGTGGCATCTTCTAACAATTAAGCTCGGCGTACTATCTCTGAGTAGACCTGAATATCCATTGGCGCCAGCTGGGTAATATATTGGGGCCTGAGCCCATTAAGGAACCTCCTAGCTTTCATCTTCTCGGTGCTAACTAAGTGCTTAGCATATCGAGATAATCTAGAAAATTGGGCCTCGTACTCGGCCACCGATAATGACTGTTGCTTGAGTGCGGCAAATTCGGTAGCTTTCTTTTCTTGGACTCGGTCTAAAAAATATTTATTGTTGAAACGTTCAACAAATTCTTCCCAAGTAACTTGGTCTTGATTTAAAGTAGCTTCTATTGATTCCCACCAGCATCGGGCATCCCTTTCCAGTTGGAAAGTAGCTAATAAGACTTTATCTTGATCCGTGCACTGCATAACACGGAATATACGCTCCGTCTCCCTGATCCAGTGCTCTGCGTCGTCCGGATCAGTAGAACCCGTGAATTTAGGCGGGTTCATGTTTTTAAAGACTTGGTGGAGACTTTCGGCTCGTTGTGCACCTCCCTGTGCTACTTGTTGCAGCACTTGGGTCATGCCTTGGAGTGTACGCTGCATGTTGCGCCACTGAGCACGTTCGGCAGCCATTATCCTACAATTACAATAACTATGTTAGTTTATACTCGCGTTAAGGGCTTTTAAGTTTTTATGTTAACTCAACCCTTGGTTCTACTCAATCTCACTGGTTAAAAGTTTGAACCTATCCTTGGACTTGGGTTTTCCTAGGAATTGAATACCCTAGGCTCTGATACCACAAAAACTGTCACGCCCCGAGTGCGGAAGGTACCCGGAGACGCGTGACGAGTTTATATCAATCATGTCAATCAGAGTATTAGTGTATTCGACACCAAAATCAAAGATGCGCAAAAGTAAAGATAACCCAATCCATTAATTCCTTTAATAAGAATATGTCTATTACACACCCTTGCAAATACTAGACTCAATAAAATAAAACTACAACGCTTGACTCAAGAAAAATAGAGAAAAGACAGGACTAATTGACGCTTGAGGTGCTCTAACTCTTTCACTCTTGACTTTCCTGATCAGATTGAATTCCCTCATCGTCGGACTTACCTGAAAAGTAGGGAAACACTGAGTGAGCGAACGCTCAGTAGGAAATTATATCTCAAGAACTAGCAATGGGTTTAAGTAATTACATTTTTTCCATGAATGCACTATAGCGATGCATGCTCGTAAAACGACAAGATAGAGAGAGTGGATAACAATAAGATAGCAGAAGTACTAGTCATGAACTTTCAAGAACTTATATCAAAAGATATCAAGATATTCAAGCAAGTAAACTCATCATGTCATGTTGGAATTTGGCTATTTTGTTTCAAGTCAAGCAAGTATACAATTACCCTTTCTCGGGCGACGCAAGTCATGTAATATCAAGTCAAGTACAAGATTTGTGGAATGTTCAATCGAGCTAGTCATGCACTTCGGTATAATGCCAATACCGTGATCAATCAACTCCCATGGGCACAAGTACTTTCGGGTGCTCCTCCCAGGACCAGATCGGGCCCTATATGCGCAGGCATTAATCATGTATTTTAACATCCACTTTTGTGTATAGCCAATATGGAATTTCAAGAATAAAGCTTGTAGACATGTAGGATAAACTTGGATAGAGTAGAGTCCAAAAATATGACACTTGACATAGAATGGCGATAATAACGGTATAATCACGATTATCGATAAAACTAGGTAGAATTGGTTCCCTAACTTGGGTACCATGACAAGCAAGTATGGACACTCTTTATATAGAATTGAGGTCCACAAGAACATCAAGTTTAATATAGAATTGGGGTTTACAAGAACATCATCACAATGTTGATATAGAATTGGGGTTTACAAGAACATCATAACAATGTCATGCTTTACCCCGTTCATTAAGATAATTCTCATATCATACACATGGAATGACATGAAGGCCGGTATACCATGTTTCTACAGAGTGACATGGCAAAGATTGTGTAATGGGTTTTTAGGGTACAACCAGCTCAGTCGGCCTTGAGGGAATCCAAGGCTCGAGGAGTCTTATGGAGGTCTCTATGACTAACTCGCTAGTCCAAAGGAATGGAATGTCCAATGGAGAGCTTGTATGTCACTGAGAGTTAAGGGGGTAAACGATAAAACATCATGAAACGTGGGACTATATTCACGGACTGGAATATAGTGCCGATATATATATATTGAAACTCTCGGTTATCAGTACCAGTGAAAATAATAACTCAGGAAAGTAGCGACTTAGGTAAAGTCATTTTTAATGATATTAACGCCTTTTACAAGGGCGTTTAATTACAATTTTGACGACTTATACAGCAGTCGTCCATCCTGTATTTCTATTTTTGCAGAATTTAGATAATATGGAATTTTAGTAAAAACGCGCCCTGGACAGGGGCGTTACTTTTCAATTAGCGCCCTGTTCTGGGGCGTCAGTTAAATAAGAGGCGACCTAGACAAGGTCGTGAATTTCAGAATTTACCAATTTTCAGATAATAAAATTCTAGGAAAAAAGGGTACATGATCATGACAGGAAAAATAGCAGGATTTCACAGGTATACTCATGCAATATATTAGATTCATGGTCACATAGATATTAAATTTTAAACGTGGGTATTTATTAATTACATGTAATTGACGACTTCTGGGCAGGGCGTCAAAATAATAATTAGCGCCCTAGTGTGGGTCGCTTATTTAAATTAGCGCCCTTGTCAAGGGCGTTTCTTTTTGAAATTACATAGAAACCATCTGAAACCACAATAAAACTATATGCATGCACGACCGATGATATTATTAAGATCTTAAGCTAGTTTGGGCTACGATCTTGAGAAAACCTACCTGATGACTATCTGGGTGAAGATATGTGAAGAGAAACGGTGCTCTATTTTGCAACAGAGTCTTCTGATCACAGGCAGAAGAAGAAGAAGAAGATGATGCTTGATGAAGAACCCCTCATTCTTCAGCACGGCAGGCAACCTAAAGGAAAATAAGATGAAGAAAAATTAATATTCTTCATGAGTTGATTGAAAACAGAGGCAGGAAGAAGAACATAAACCTGTTCTTCAAGCACAGCAGCAGAGCGAAACCTCCTTCGACCAAATAGCTTTTAGGGTTCGATGGACAAGGTTATTTATAGGATTTTGGGGATCCTAATAGGGTTAGAGTTGTATTGGAAGTAATACTTCCATGATAGAGTCCTTACTATATTCCACTAACTCGTACTAATCCATAAACTTTCCCTGGATAATGTTCTGGTTCGAACGGAACACAAACGGAATTAGCGTCTTAAGTGAGGGCGTCGAATTTAAATTGACGACTTGTCAAGCGTCATTTCTTATGTGAAATGCGTCCATGTAGAGGGCGTCACTTATACTTGCCCTTTTTATTTATGTTGGTCGCTGAGAATTGACGACCGCATCTGTTGGCGTCCTTTCTGGAATTCACGCCTTGTATAAGGGCGTTTCTTCTTGAAGTAGCGCCTTGACCCAAGGCGTTATTTTCCTTCTAGCTTATTCTTATACGTTTAGGCTTTCATCATCTATTTACTTATCTTTTTAATTTGATCCATTTTCCAAAATCTTTATTATTTTTTTTTCCAGGGTTGCTACACTGTCAGATATGATGGATATAGGAACTCCATGCAACCTCACTATTTCCTTTATATACAGGGCAGCCAAAACATCCACAATCCACTTAGATTTAATAGGCAAAAAGTGCGCAGATTTAGTCAAACGATCAACAATCACCTAAATTGCATCAAAACTGCTACGAGTTCTAGGTAAGCCTATGATAAAATCTATGCTGACACTCTCCCACTTCCATTGTGGTATTTCGAGAGGTTTTAACTTTCGAACAGGCATAAAATGTTCGGCCTTGACTTGCTGACATACTAAACATCTGCTTACAAATTCGGCCACTTCTCTTTTCATGTTCGGCCACCAAAAGGTCCTCTTCAAATCTCGATATATCTTTGTAGCTCTTGGATGAATGGTATACTTGGACCTATGGGCTTCCTCAAGAATCTTTTTCTTCACTTCCGCAGAATCAGGGACACAAGTTCTATCACGGAACAACAATCTATCATCATCGGCCAATACAAAGTCTGATCGACTAGCCATCTGCTCTTTAATCTCCACTAGCAACGGGTCATTAACATGTAGTTGCTTAATCTCTGCCAGCAACTCTGAATGAAGCAGGACACGAGCAATCATAACCCAATCTTCCTTCTCTGCGACATTAATATCTAAGCTTGCAAACTACTCTAACAACCTCCATTCTTGAAGCATCAAACTTGCTAATCTGGCCATAGGCTTCCGGCTCAAAGCATCAGCCACAACATTCCCCTTTCCAGGATGATATTCAATAGAGAAGTTGAAATCCTTTAAGTATTCGAGCCACCTTCTCTGCCTCATATTCAGCTCCTTCTGAGAGAATAAATATTTTAGGCTCTTATGATCAGAGTACACTGTGAAAGTTTCTCCATATAGGTAATGTCTCCAAATCTTCAAAGCAAACACAACTGCCGCTAGCTCCAGGTCATGAACATGGTAATTCTCTTCGTGCTTCCTCAGCTGCCTGGAAGAATAAGCTATCACTTTCCCTCTCTGCATCAACACACAAGCTAAGCCGATTCCTGATGCATCGGTATATACTTCAAAACCTCCTTCTCTAGATGGCAAAGCCAACACTGGGGCAATGGTCAAACACTCCTTTAAAGTTTGGAAACTTCCCTCACACTCTTCCGACCACTCGAATCGATTCTCCTTACGAGTTAATCTAGTCAAAGGTACTGCAATCTTGGAGAAATCCTTAATAAACCTCCGATAGTAACCTACTAGACCTAAGAAACTCCTGATCTCAGTTGCATTTACATGCCTTTCCCAATTACGTACCGCCTCTACTTTAGAAGGGTCAACCGAAATTCCATCTTTGGAAATAATATGCCCCAGAAAAGACACTTCTTGCAGCCAAAACTCACACTTACTGAACTTGGCGTATAACTGATGATCCCTTAGTATCTGCAACGCCATCTTCAAGTGTTCCTCATGCTCCTCCTTGCTCTTGGAGTATATAAGAATATCATCAATAAATACCACAACCCATTGATCTAAGTAGGGTCAGAACACACTGTTCATTAGCTGCATGAAAGCTGCAGGAGCATTTGTTAGTCCAAACGGCATTACAACAAATTCAAAATGCCCATACCTACTACGGAACGCCGTCTTATAAATATCCTTGTCCTTGATTCTTAACTGGTGATACCCCGATCTGAGATCGATTTTTGAGAAAAACTAGGCTCCAGATATTTGATCAAACAGCTCATCGATCCTCGGTAACAGGTACTTGTTCTTAACAATGAGCTAGTTCAACTGGCGATAATCAATACACAGTCTCAATGAACCATCCTTCTTTCTTACGAAAAGCACAGGGGCACCCCATGGGGAAGTACTCGGATGAATAAACCCTTTTTCTAGCAATTCCAGTAACTATTCCTTCAATTCCTTTAACTCAGCAGGGGACATACGATACGGAGCTTTAGAAATAGGAGAAGCGTTAGGAATTAAATCAACAAAGAAAATCACCTCCCTCTCAGGAGGAAAACCTGGCAATTCTTCAGGAAATACTTCCGAAAAGTCTCGAACAACCGAGATGTCCTTCAACTCCACTTCTTTCTTATCGGTCAAAGAGACCAAGGCCAAGAATGCCTGACACTCCCTCCTTAACAACTTATTCGCTCAGAGTGCCGAAATAAGTGGCACAGACTTAGATTGCCTAGAGCCAGAAAAGAAAAGCTCAGGGCGTCCAGGGAAAGACACTACTCCTGATTTACAATGAACACTAGCTCCATGTCTAGCTAACCAATCCGCTCCTAGAATCACATCATAATCTTTCATCTTCATGCATACCAACTCAGCCGATAAGTTACAATCATTAATCAAAACTTCACTAGAGGGGTAGTAATATTTAATCTTTGACCCCGAATCAATAGGGGTTGATATCACAAGATGAGAATCCAATAATACCAATTTCACAGATAGAGTCTTAGAAAATTTTTGAGATATAAATGAATGAGTAGCTCCATTGTCAAAAAGTACAAATGCTGGTTTAGAAAGAATATTAAGGGTACCTTCGACAATACCTCCTTCCTCGGTAGCCTCGGTTTCAGTCTCTACATCTTGGAGGACTTGGAGCTTGCCCTGCCGCCTTTGACTTCCCTGCGGCTTGTCAGATGTCGCATGCTCATTAATAAGGGGACACTCAGGGATTCGATGGTCCCTGCTACCATATCTCAAACAAGCACCCAGCTTGCGCCAATATTCTTCCATCTTGTGACCTGGGCGATCACAGTACCTGCAGACTGCTTTAGGTGGAGAAGTCAATCCTGTCTTCTTATCTCCTTCCTTCGACTTCTTGACCTTCCAAAAACTCGACCTGCATTGGGCCTCTTCTTGCCATTAGTGGATTTAAAATTTTCGGAGCTGGTAGTCTGCTCCCTCTTCTTGTCTCGACCTCTTATCCGGTCCGTCATCTCCATCGTATCTTCAAGAACTTGGGCCTTTCGTACAATCTCAGCATAAACGTGGATCTCCAAAGGTGCCAATTGGTTAATGCACTGAAGCTTTGATCCATTCAAAATCGCTTGGCCTTCATCTTCTCCGTAGATACCAAGTGCGACGCATAGCGGGATAATCTGGCGAATTGCCCCTCATACTCAGCAACTGATAAGTTCCTTTGTTTCAGCGAAGTGAACTACGCCACCTTCTTTTCCTACACACGATCTGAGAAATATTTGCTGTTAAAATGCTCCTTGAACTCGTCCCACATCGCACGCCTATTACCGAGCGTGGCTTCCATAGCTTCCCACCAAGCACGTGCATCGCGCACCCGCTGAAAAGTCACCAAAAGGACTCGGTCCTGGTCAACACACTGCATAACTCTGAAGATACACTCCATCTCCTTCAGCCAGTGCTCTGCCTCATCGGGGTCTGCGGTACTTCCAAAACACGGGGGATTCAAGCCACGAAAGTTCCGGTGGAGATCACCAACTGCATGATGCGCGCCTCCTTGCGCCACCTGCTGTAAGGCCTGGGTCAGGCCCTGAACTGTGCGTTGCATGTCTCACCACAACGCGCACTCCGCTGCCATCGCGAGAAATTCCTACAACGTAAAGAGAATTAATTAAGAACATTCTACCGAATCTATTGTCTTAGAGTTGGTAAATTAACTTAACCCGAGTCTCTACCCCATCTCATTGGGTCGGATTTCAGACTTTACTAATGTCACGGGTTCTATGACGCTTCTAGAAACCTAGGGTCTAAAGAAAACCTAGGCTCTGATAGCACAAAAATTGTCACGCCCTGATGCGAAAAATCAGAACGCAGTAGTTATACCATTCATGTCAATCAGAGCATTCATTGCCACAAGAGACCATACACCAAAAGGCCAACAATTAAAATACAATTAATAAAACTTTATTGATAACAAAGATGAAGTGTACTTATTACAACTGACATCTCGTGGACTTTACTACCTTTAACAACAACTGACATAGAGGAAAAGAATACAAGACCTACTATGACTCAAGACACTTCATAATTGACGTAACTACATTGACTCTAAAGAAAGACACGACCAATGCTAACTGGCTCGCTCCTGCCATCACTCTTGCCCGAGCCTATCAGTTTGAGTCTCCTCATCCGAGCTACCTGAAAAGGTGGGTGAAATTGAGTGAGCGAGATCTCAGTAGGATTTTATATCTCTATCATCAAGCATAGTTTAAGTGATTAATCATTTCATCATGTATGGCAATGCGATAAAAGAATCAAAATAAACATATAAACATGCGGTAATTGACAAATAAGAGAAGGAAAAGATAGATGGTATAAATTCAAGTATAACAAGAGTTTTTCCACGGGGTTTCAAGTAAAGTTTCCATGTGAATTTGGTCATGTCAAGCACGCACATCACGTCACGCAAGAAATTTCAAGTGATTGAATGAAGTAGAATGTCGTAGATTATCACGCTAGTCATGCACTGCGGTGCAATGCCACACCTTGTCATTACAAACTCCCCGGGGCACTAGTACTTTCGGGCGCTCTTCCCAGATCAGACTGGGCCCTTATGATGCGTTGGCACTGAAGGGGGTTGGATCATAGATCCCAATCTAGACATTCACTTATATAAATGGCCAAGAGTTCCAAGGCTAAGTTTATGTAACTTATTTCTAAGATCAATGAAATTCCAAGTAAGTGGAGATGAGAAGTTGCAGGAATGTGACTTGAAGGAAAACGATCATAAATCAAGACAAGATTTCACAGTCCAAAGCCATCCTCGGCACGGCTGCTTCAACACACAAAAACCCAAAGAAAAGCATTCTGTCTCAAGGGTTGCGGTCTAACCTGGACTGCTAGGAAGAGCCTAACGGTCTAACCTAGACCGTTTTCATGTTGGGTACAGCAAGGTGGTTCAGCCGACTTAGTCGGGTCCTCGATCAGCCTGGGGCAGGGTGGAACCGAACCAGGGTCCAGCGCACGCAACCTAAGTTGACAGAGGGGACTTCGGTCGACTTGACTAGGATAGGGTCGACTTGGAACAAGATTAAGTCGACATATCAATCCTACTCATAACCAGGTCAGGGGGGCCTAGCGGTCTAGCCAGGGCCGTTAGGTAGCCCTAGCGGTCCTAGGAAGGCCGCTAGCAGGTTGAGTAGAACAACCCCGATGTTGGGTTGTCCAGAACATGAGTCAAGCAAGCCGGTGGGTTCTGGTCTTAGTGGTACAACCTGCTTGGTGTCCTAGTGGGAATCCCAGGCTCGCGGAGTCATACAGAGGTCTCATAATAGTGGTCCTAGTCCAACGGAAGGAGTATCCGGTGGAGAGTCCCAACTATTACAAGATTGAGACTTGGAAACACGGAAAACGTGAACGGTGCGGTCAGTCAATACCACCGGATTGGCATGAATGTCAAACAGAACATTATGAACAATATTCAGCAATTTATAAGTGGCAAAAATTTATTTAAATCGACCAAAACTTGTTTATTCTACACATGTTTCACATGGTTGTCTAAAGATGATAATCAAGAAGGAAATAATCATGAAGATGATAAAAATTGATTTCAATTTTTATTATCCCAAGGTTAACAATACATTTTTGCATCATTATTGGTCAAATAGACATGCTGGACACTGAATAATAATCAGTCAAAATGTAGAAAACAAGCATCAGTTTTTACTGTGTGAGGCCAAAAAATGATCAGGAGGAAGATCGCTTATTTCATAAACGGTCAGGCAAGGAACGTTTCATTAATAAAAATTGTTTTTTTTTTAAACTAGGGCAGCCAGACGGTCTATCGCGCGACCGCCACTTCGCCATGCAGTCGCTGGAAGGGCCGTTTCTAAAACAGAGATCTGCCGATGGCAAACCCCGACAGACCTTGACTAAAACGATAATTTCGAACAATCTACTCAACAAAATTTGGGCAAATTAGTATCATTGGAAAGAGCGCTCGAATGGGAATAACATGACATGCATTAATTAAACTTTCGTCTATGGTATATTAACCTAAATAGAGGCAAAATGAAGACGATGAAACTTTAACACACCGTTGATTAAACGATGAATACAAACGATGTAGTGAATGAAAATTAGGCGAAATAGCATCATTGGAAAGAGGACATTCACATGAACATGCTAGCATGATTTAATTAATGTTTAGCCCGAGAGACACCTACCTTAATCGATGGGAAAGGAAGAGAGAAAAATGCGCACCGGAACCCTAATCGCACTGCCTCAAACTCCCAAATCTCGCCCAAGTCCGGCCACGATCGACCACGCCGCCGACCAAATGATCAAATGAGGGTCACCAAAGGTCGAAGCCTTATATTTATAGACCCTATTGAAGCTTCTAGAGATCAAAGTCGACCAAAGAGTCCAAAGAGTGAAAAACGACGAAAAATTTGGGATTGATCAAATCCGTCACCGCCGCGCCAAATTGAAGCGTCTAGGGTTAGGGTTTTCGAAGAAGAATCGGTCAACAAGGGTTGGACTAGGGTTAGGCTTCGATTAGAGCCCATTAGGGTGAGAATTAAGGTCCAATTTAGGTGATTTAGGTTGTTCTTTATAAAGCTATGATTTTTAGCCTAAAGTTTGAAATTGGGCCTAATCTAATTTTATTCTGGGTCTGATTCTTAAGACAAAGTTGTTGGAAATAACGTTTTACATAGGATACTTTTTTTCTATATTTTTATTAAAATTTCAAAAATCTGAGCCAAGAATATAATAATATAATAATTAAATAATATCGTGATATTCCGTATTTTAAAAATTCAGGATGCTACATGTCGTGAAGGAAAGTGGCTGCGTCTTCCTTCTGCTCGTTCGTCTGCCGTGCTCATATCCTTCCTGTTAACGACGTGAAGAAGCCCCTGCTTCTGCCATCGTAATCGTTACTATCGTCTACTTCTACTCAAAGTGCTGCTACGGTTATCTATTCAAGTGCCGTTGCTGCCGTTGCATACCTCTCTCCCTCTCTTGCCGTAGCTACAGTTGCTGCTGCTTATACTCTTATTATGTTCTTCATTCGTTGTCCAGAAACAAGCCAAGAAGGTAGGTGTTCTCAAGTTTTAAAGCCCAACCTGTTAATAACAGTAATATCATGCAAATAGGTCTTATATCATGGAAATCACGAGTTCTTGTTAGTTTTTCTGAGTTTTTTGTAAATAGCGACCACGGCCTGGGCGCCTATTCAATAAACGCCTACACAAACAGTTGCTAATTCCTTAATGTAATTATAGAAATACTACTTGTTAAATTTTAATAACTAAGTAACTTGATGTTAAAATTAATGCATGAACATATTTTTAGATTCCTTATATTTTCCTCTACCTGTTCATATCTTCACTTTCCTATTTTGATAAACTGAAAATACCATGTGTCTGTGATTGTACATGCCCGATGCGTAGCATCAGACAAATAATAGGCGACAGATACATTGTCGCTATTTAAATAATGAACGCCCTCACGAAAGGGCGCTAATTTGTAAATAACCAATAAATGGATAATATATTGAAAAATTATGAATACACGACTGAGGTCAGGGCATCATTCAAAGAATGAACGCCACTATACACAGTCACTATTTGAAATCATAGATATTAATTTCTGGAAAAATCTTAGAATTAACGCCCTTATACAGTGTCGTTAATTTCCATTATATTCATGAAAATTCTGATATAAATTCTGATTGAACGACCTTTCAGAAGGTCGCTATTTCATTAAATAGCGACTTCTGTACAGGCGTAGATTTCATGTCTCATAGTTTTATCGCATTTTCTGGCCCATATCGCGGGTCTATTGACACTCTCATCTCACATCCGTAGATGGGGTTTCTGTTTTGATTTCATCGATTACACACTCAATTCTCGGTTATGTTTGAACCCTCCGCGGGATATTCCTTCCTTCAGACTGGTGATTTCATCATAGAGACCTCCGTAAGTCTACGCTAGCCTTGGATTCCCTCAAGACAGCCGAGCAGGTTATACCCTAAAAACCCATGACACTGTGTCCTATCACGTCACTCTGAAGAAATGTGATGCTTTAGCCCTCATAGAGCGCTGTTTCTAGCCTCTTTGAGAAGTCTGTTCTCTGTTAGTAATTGGCGACATTGACACGGCCGCCAGAAGGAATTGGCGACCTGTCCAATGCCATTATTTCCCTGATATAGCGACCTGAGGCTGGGCGCTATTTCATCGAGCCTGTACTATTCACAGGAATAGGTGACCACGCGTGTGGGCGCTATTTATGTAATTGGTGGCCACTGAGTGGGCGCCATTTACCCAGTTTCACAACATGTCTTGGTTTTTTGTGAGGATTAATGATGTGTCATACTTGTTCAAAAGTTCAGCCCTTGAACTCCTTCATTCGTGAAATCTACCTTATCATCTTACAATGGTTATTCCTTTGGAACACTATATTGGCTATAACTATAGTGGATGTCTAAAATACACATGACCCAATGCCTACGCATATAGGGCCCGATCTGGTCCTGGGAGAAGCACCTGAAAGTACTTGTGCCCATGGGAGCTATATTGATCATGGTGTGACATTGCACCGAAGTGCATGACTAGCTTGATTTATAGCATTCCACGATTCGTACTTGACTTGACTTAACATGACTTGCGTGGCCCGAAATGGGTATTACTTGCTTGATATTATGATAGCCAATTCACGTGACATGACTTGATATATTTAAATGCTTGACCATCTTGATACATTCTATATGAATATCTTTAAATCTTGCTAGTTTGTTAACTCTTGATACTCTACTTTCTCTTGTCATCGTCATGCGTACATGCGTAGCTAGACTTGCATTCATGTAACATGTAATTACTTAAAGTAATTTTGTACTTGAGATATAATTCCTACTGAGCGTTCGCTCACCCTAGTGTTTTCCATATTTTTCAGGTAATTCCGATGACGAAGATCACTCAGAAGGGAATGGACATGAGTGAAGAGCATAGAGTCACCCGACTATTAAAGCATCTATCCAGTCGTGTCTTTTTCTACTTTCTTGAGTCAATCATTATAATTTTCTTTTATTAAGTGAAAGTTGTCCTTTAGTACTCTTTTATTAAGATTATGTAATAGATTTACCTTGATGGTTATTATAAATAAAAGATTTGGTTTATCTCTACTTTTACGCGCTCTGTCTATGTGTCGAATACACTTATGCTCTGATTGACATGATTGATATAACTCGTCACGCATACCGGGTTCCTTTCACGCTCGGGGCATGACAATTTTTGTGGTATCAGAGCCTAGGATATTCAATTCCTAGAAAACCAAGTCCAAGGATAGGTTATAACTTTACGCAGTGAGATTGGGTAGAAACATGGGTTAAGTTAACTTAGAGACTTAGACTCTTGGTTAATCATATATTAATATAGTTACTTAAAATCTCGTAGGATCATGGCCGCTGAACGTGCTCAATGGAGAGACATGCAACGCACTGTCCAAGGCCTCACTCAGGCGCTAGAAGTGGTGCAGGGCGGAGCCAATCGTGGAGCGGGTGATCTCCACCGTAGCTTTTGAAACATAAACCCACCCAAGTTCATTGGCTCGACTGACCCCGACGATGCCGAACACTGGATCAGGCAGATCGAACGTATATTCCGTGTCATGCAATGCACGGATGAGTAGTAAGTATTATTGGTGACCTTCCAATTAGAGCGAGATGCTCATTTTTGGTGGGAGTCACTAGAAGCTACCTTGCCCCAAGAACAAGTCACGTGGGGTGAGTTTGTTGACTATTTCAACAATAAATACTTTTCAGACCGTATCCAAGAGAAGAAGGCTGCGGAGTTTGCCGCATTAAAGCAAAGGACATTATCTGTGGCCTAGTATGAGGCCCAATTTTCCCGTCTGTCAAGGTATGCACCGCATCTAGTGCATACGGAGAAGATGAAGGCCCGACGGTTTCTTAATGGGCATCGACCGCAATACATTACCCAACTGGCATTGATGGACATTCAAGTCTATTCGGAGATGGTGCGAAGAGCCCAGTTATTAGAAGATGCCACGGAGCTGTCCGACCGGATCCGTGGAAAGGATAAGAAGGAGCATGTTACCAGCTCCGGCACTTTCAAGCCAACCTTCAATAAGAAGAGGCCAAGCAACGGATGAGATTCCTCCCAAGAGAAGAAATTCAAGAAGAATAATAAGCCATTCTCCATTACTACCACACCTTCCAAAGAGGTGTGTAAACACTACGATAAGGCCAGCCACAAGGCCGAGGAATGCTGGAGGTGATTGGGAGCTTGTCTTCATTGCGGGGGTCGAGATCATCGGATTCCCGGCTGCCCCTTGCTTAATGATCAAGTCGGAGATAAGAAACGCCCGGTGAAGAAGCAAGCACGTCTCCAAGCTCTTGAAGAGGCGGAGCAAGATGAATTCGGACTGGTGGAAGGTACCTTAAAGATTTGTTCCAAGTCTGCTCGTGTCTTGTTTGATACCGGCGCATCACATTCTTTTTTTCCAAGAAGTTTGCTGATCCATTACCTATGGAACCGAATGGATAGATTTAATTATTTCAACCCCTCTCGGAGACGAATCCAAGATCACACACCATTATCTGAATTGTGAAGTTATGGTGAAAGGGAAAAATCTACCTGCCAATTTAATATGCCTAGACATGAAGGATTATGATGTCATACTAGGAGTCGATTGGCTATCCACACACAAGGCAATTATAGATTGTCGGAACGGCAAGGTAACTTTTAAGGAGTTCCTGAAACTTGTCTACACTAGCCCTAAGGGTCGGAACAAGTCACCCCTTATTTCGGCTCTCCGAGCTAGTAAGCTCTTAAAAAAAAGGGTGCATGGCTTTCCTAGCTTTTGTGACTGCCACGGAAGTTAAGGAGTCCAAGATAGAAGACATCCGAGTAGTTCGGGTGTTTCCCGATGTGTTCCCAGAGGAATTTCCCGGATTACCCCCACAAAGAGAAGTGGCCTTCACCATCGACCTTGTCCCTGGTGTGGATCCAATTTCTAAGGCACCTTATAGGATGTCCCCTGCCGAGCTCAAGGAATTAAAGGAGCAATTGATGGAGCTTTAGAAGAAAGGATTT